>CM038678.1:325421717-325516248 GCA_021605205.1 Aegilops longissima | reverse complement strand
GAAAGTGGACGATCCTACTCGAGCAGATAATGAGGTCGTCGAGCTGGATGAAAAGAAAGATGATACAAATGAAAAGGGAGGTGATGCTAAAAAGAGAAAAAGAAGAACCCAACTCGGCACTTTTAGACCTGGCCTGGATCCCTCCCTTCTCCGACAATATATGCAACCTTAAAGAAAAGAGACCACTCTCAGAACGACCCTTTGTCCACTCGAAGTTATCGGTGCACCGTAGAAGGCGATAAAGGGGCAGCGCCTTTTCCCCCAACCTGGAGATAAAGCGGCTTAAAGCTGCCACGCACCCGATGAGTTTTTGGACCTGTTTGAGTTCGGTTGGCGTGGCCAATTGCGACAGAGCTCGGATTTTGGCTGGATTTGCTTCAATTCCTCTACTGGAAATGATGAGGCCCAGTAGTTTACCGGCGGGGACGCCGAAGACGCACCTTTTTGGGTTAAGCTTGATGTCGTATGTGCGGAGGCTGTCGAATGTGAGACGCAAGTCGTCTATTAGTGTTTCGACGTGTCTAGTTTTGATGACGACGTCGTCCACGTAGGCCTCCACTGTCTTGCCGATCTGTTTATCGAGGCATGTTTGGATCATGCGCTGGTAGGTGGCACCAACATTCTTGAGCCCGAAAGGCATGGTGTTGAAGCAAAACAGCCCGTATGGCGTAATGAATGCTGTTGCGGCTTGATCGGACACCTTCATTTTGATTTGATGGTATCTGGAATATGCATCAAGGAAGCACAGCGAGTCGTGTCCTGCGGTAGCGTCAACGATTTGATCAATGCAGGGAAGGGGGAAGGGATCCTTAGGGCAAGCCTTGTTAAGGTCTTTGAAGTCGACGCATAGGCGCCAGGATTTATCCTTCTTTGGTACCATTACCAAGTTTGCCAGCCAGTCCGGATGTTTAATATCTTTGATGAATCCGGCCTCGATGAGTTTGGCTAGCTCCTCCCCCATAGCTTGTCGTTTGGGTTCGGAAAATCGTTGGAGTGTTTGCTTGACCGGCTTATATCCCTTTAGTAAGTTGAGGCTGTGTTCGGCCAACTCGCGTGGGATTCCTGGCATATCTGAGGGGTGCCAGGCGAATGTATCCCAGTTTTCGCACAAGAAGTCTCACAGTGCGGCGTCGACTATGGGGCTAAGCTGCGCTCTGATGGAGGTTGTTTTCTTCGGGTCTGTTGGATGGACATGAAATTTGACCGATCCTTCTGCTGGCTTGAAGGAAGTAGATTTGGGTCGTTTGTCCAGGATAACATCGTCTCTATCCACAGTGGAGCGTAGTGCGGTTAGTTCTTCAGCCGCAAGGACCTCAGATAATGCCTCGAGGGCCAAGGATGCGGTTTTGTTCTCGGCGCGGAGTGCTATATCTGGATCGCTGACGAGGGTGATTATTCCATTAGGCCCGGGCATTTTTAGCTTCATATACCCATAATGAGGTATGGCTTGAAAGCGCATGAAGGCCTCTCGCCCTAATAGGGCGTGGTATCCACTGTTGAAAGGGGCCACCTAGAAAGTTATTTCTTCGGACCGATAATTCTCTAGCGTGCCGAATACCACATCAAGTGTAATTTTTCCCGCACACCGCGCTTCCCGACTAGGAATGATACCTCGAAAGGTTGTGATGCTTTTCTCGATGCGGCTCCTGTATATTTCCATCTTGTGGAGCGTGTCCTCGTAAATGAGGTTTAGTCCACTGCCGCCGTCCATGAGGACTTTTGTAAGTCAAAAAGCGTCCACGATGGGCCTGAGGACTAGTGCAGCTGGCGCTCTGACTGTTCTGTATTTAGGTTCGTCACTGGCGTTAAAGGTTATGGCCGTGTCGTTCCAAGGGTCAATTGCGGCGACCGCAAACTTCGCGAGATCGCAGAGTGCCCTTTTACGCCATCGTTTGAAGCAAATGTCTCGAAGACTGTCAATACTCTATTGTCGTCGTTTGCTGGAGGGTGCTATTCTGGGGTGTCCTTGATAAGGATGTCATCGCCGCTCTTGGCTACCTGCCGAAGTATCCAACATGCTCTAAGGTTGTGGGTTGCCACGGTATCCGGCGTCGTGTGTATTTTGCATGGGCTATTGAGCCATCCCTCCGTAACGGTGCCGCGAGTAATGGGTTTATGTTTTTGATTTAATTTGGGCGCGGCAACGGGGTGCGTCGGCCGCTACCGTAGGATGAGTTGGGTTGGGACCGACGGTTCCCAGCGAGCTGCCTGAGTTTTCCAGGCGCTTTCCATCATGCTGTACTTTTGTACGATAGTTGCTAAGTCAGCGAACTTTAGTATGCGGCGGTGATTGATGGCATTGAGGATACCTTCGTCCGTGCAGTTGTTGCAGAATGCTGCTATCGAATCTTCGTCGCGGCAATCTTTTACCTTATTTTTGACAAGGACGAATCTGGCCCAGAAGTGGTGGACCGTTTCCTGAGACTGTTGTTTGATGCTCATGAGAGCGTCTATATCCGGGTGGGTGGGTGGAACCAAATCCGAACCCTGACCCGATTTTGGATCCGGAATTTGAAGATCTACCGGACCTGGCAGTTCGGGCTCCGGGATATCGATTGATTTTTTAGGCTCATCGTCCGACTCCGTGTTCGAAGGACGAGACATGCCTTTCTGCCGGAGAATATCCGGCCCTTCAAGATCGGAGATCCGAACATAGTTCGTCTTCAGTATAGTAGAAGAGTTGCTCCGCTCCTCGACTACCGCTACCTGGTGGGTGATCGGCGGAGTTTTTATTTCTCTCTGGTCGGGTTTAAGCCCAACCCGATCATAGTGTGTAGCGACCCCCAAGGCGGCCATGCGATCCAGGAGTTCGTTCAACGATGATAACTCCGTTGTATCCATCCGAGCGGAGTATTCGGGATCAACACGGTGGCGATTTTCGATGACTTGAGAGGTCATCGTCGGCTTAAGGGCCGACCCGGCGGTCATGACGAAGCCGCCCGGCCGGAGGGTTTGGCCTGGGGCCAGGGCTCCTCTGGAGATGATATTACCCTTGAGAACAAGGCGAGCCATCAATCCTCTTGGCGACGGCACAGTGGAACTCTCAATGAAAGCACCAATGTCGGTGTCAAAACTGGCGGATCTCGGGTAGGGGGTCCCGAACTGTGCGTCTAGGATCGTTGGTAACAGGAGATGGGGGACACGATGTTTACCTAGGTTCGGGCCCTCTCTATGGAGGTAATACCCTACTTCCTGCTTGATTGATCTTGATGAATATGAGTGTTACAAGAGTTGATCTACCACGAGATCGTAATGGCTAAACCCTAGAAGTTTAGCCTATGTGAATATGGTAATGAGTATCCCTATCCGGACTACGCTCTCCGGTTTATATAGACACAGAAGAGATCTAGGGTTACATGGAGTCGGTTACATCTAAGGGAATCTTCATAGTAGGTCGCCAAGCTTGCCTTCCACACCAAGTAGAGTCCAGTCGGGACACGGGTATAGTCTTCGGCCTTCATGTCTTCACAGCCCATCAGTCCGTAATAGGCCGGACGCCCGAGGACCCCTTAGTCCAAGACTCCCTCAGCAACAAGGATGACGAAGATGGCCTCCGGTGATGACTTCCCCACTCAGACAAGGGGCCAGAACAGAGCCGGATGAGATCACTTCGGAACAGAGGCTTGCGGCGGCGGAATAACTCATCTAGGTTAACTTTTGGTGGTTTCCAATTTAGAAGAATTTTCATCATTGGTTTCACGCCAACAGGAGTTACGAGGGGACCACAAGCTCGCATGGCCCTCTCGGCCCCACAGGGTGCGCCATGTGAGCTTGTGGCCTCCTTGTGGGTCTTCTGGTCCTCCCTTGAATCTTCGGGGGTCTCTTCTTGTCCATAAAAAATCACTGTAATTTTTTATAGCATTTGGACTTTGTTTGGTATGGATTTTATGGAAAACCAAAATTATGTAGAAAACAACTGGCATTGGGCACTAGTTTAATAGGTTAGTGATGAGGACATCAATACCATTGTTACACCCACAGCCCCTACTGCTACATATACTGGACCAATTACTAGAGCTCGCGCACGCCAATTAAATTATCAGGTACTTACGTTTCTGGTAATGATTCTAATGTTCATGAGAATATGATGCTGCCTAAATTGGATGCATTTGTTTTGCTTATAAATGAAGGGCCTGGCATGAAGAAGAGGGATGAACACTGGAGCAAGACCAAGCCTGGAGATGATGGCATGCGCAAGATGATGTAGGGCGGAACCCTAATCGGAGATCTTTCACGTTTGGAGTGAATCCTACGGGGAATCACATAGAACACGCGGAAGCACAAGGGGAAAACGGAGGAAACGAGAGAGAAATCACTCAACCAACAAGGAATCAATCACACAAGTGCTAGATCACCGAACACAAAGAGATACATATGATCCACAATCAACAAAGGTAAGGATACACGAGTAGCCGTTCTTCTCCGAGAGGAGGTCTTGATGGGGTCCACCCTAGAAGGGGGTCTTGAATCCGCTTGGGGATCTTCTCCGTAGAGGTCCTGAGCTCCGAGGAGAAGTAACCAAGTGGATGAGCAAGGCTCTCACACAAACATGAGCTAAACCAATGCTAACCCTAGAAAGGTGGGGAAGAAAGAGTATATATAGTCTAGGGGGCGAAGGGGTACAAGGGCTACGGCCCCAAACGAAGTCAACACACAGGCGTCGGACGTCCGGAAGGCGTCGGACGTCCGGAGGCTCGGGACGGTCCGGACGTCCGGTCGGGCTCGGGCGTCCGTAGAATCAGCTCTGTCGTGGGCACGTCGGACATCCGGAGGGGGTCGGTCGTCCGGAGCTTCGTGACGGTCTGGACGTCCGGAAGTCGTCGGTCGTCCGTAGATTTGGTTCGGGCATGCGTCGGTCGGACGTCCGGAGGCTTCGGTCATCCGTAGTTTTGGTTCGGGTGGCAAAGTGCCGGACGTCCGGAGAGTCCAGTCTTCTTCTTGTCCATCATGCTTGGGGTCATCGCCGTCTTGGCTCTTGTATGTAGTTGTTCTGTGGCTCGTTTCCAGGCACCTGATCACACAGAGAGCTTCCGAATGAGGTAGTAGCCATGTCTCGTGAGTAGGAGAAGGAAGTTCGGAGAGGAGCGAGTTCACCTTATCTTCAATAGCCTTAGCTCGGGCTCGAGTCATGGGTCAACGTGGTATTGAGGAAGATGTAGGTGCGTCCATGGGGATGAGTGAGGGATGCTTCGCATCATCTCCCCCCCTTGAGAGAGATCCGACCTCAGATCAAAAGCTTCATCTCCATGGTATGGTGCGAGGTCCTTGACGTTGAAGATGTCGCTCACATTGTACGTGTCTCGAGGTAGGTCGATCTTGTAGGCTTTGTCGCTAGAAGCGCATAGCACCTTGAAAGGTCCATCGGCTCTAGGAAGAAGCTTGACTTATGCTCTTTGGGGAAGCGGTCCTTGCGAAGGTGTAGCCACACTAGATCACCAATGTTGAAGACCATGGGTTGCTTGTTGACGTTGAGCTTGGTCGCTAGTCGCTGTACTTGGCGCCGATGGTTTGTCTTGTATCCTCATGCATCTTCTTGATGTAGCTTGCCCGTGCACTCGCATCCATGTTGGTGCGCTCTTGTAGAGGAAGAGGTAGAATGTCCAATGGGGACAACGGGTTGAAGCCGAGACGCGACCTCAAGGGGACTTTCCGTAGTCGAATGTCTTGCACGGTTGTAGGCGTACTCGGCGATGGGTAGACATGCTTCCCACTCCTTGATGTTCTTCTTGATGAAGACACGAAGTAGAGTGGATAGTGTAAGTGTTCGTCACCTCCGTTTGGCCGTCGGTTTGAGGATGGTATGCGGATGAGAACAAAAGCTTAATTCCGAGCTTGGCGCATAGGGTCTTCCAAAAGTAACTCAAGAACTTGACGTCACGATCGGAGACAATTGTCTTTGGTACTCCATGGAGTCGCAAGATTTCCCTACAAAAGAGATTTGCAACATTTGAAGCATCGTCTATCTTGTTGCAAGGAATGAAATGTGCCATCTTAGAAAATCTATCCACGACAACAAACACGGAATCCTTTCCATTTTGAGTTCTAGGCAAACCAAGTACAAAGTCCATGCTAATATCTTCCCAAGGTTGATAAGGAATAGGAAGGGGCATGTAAAGACCATGGGATTGAGCTTTAGACGTAGCTTTGCGATAGGTAGAGCAACGGTTGGTGAAGCGTGAGACGTCACGGAACATCTTGGGCCAAAAGTAGTTCTTGGAGAGCGTGGCGAAAGTCTTGTCGCGTCCAAAGTGTCCCATAAGTCCGCCTCCATGAGCCTCTTGCAAAAGTAACAAACGAAGAGAAGACTCGGGAATGCAAAGTTTGTTAGCTCTCATAAGATAATCATCCTTTATGTATTATCGTTCCCAAGATGTGTGTGTCAAACACTTAGCATAAGGAGTAGCAAAAGAAGGATCATGCTCATACAAGTCTTTTATATGCTCAAAACCAATAACATTCAACTCAAGTTGAGTGACAAGCATGCCTATGCGTGAAAGTGCATCGGAAACTACATTTTCTTTACCCTTAATGTACTTGATGACATATGGGAAAGATTCAATAAATTCACTCCATTTGGCATGACGCTTGTTCAACTTAGTGTGGCCTTTTAAGTACTTAAGCGTTTCATGACCGGTATGGATGACAAATTCATGAGGTCTAAGGTAATGTTCCCAAACATGTAGCACACGCACTAAAGCATACAATTCTTTGTCATAGATGGGATAATTAAGTTGAGCACCGGATATTTTTTCACTAAAATAAGCAATGGCTCGTTTTTCTTGCATCGAAACTCCGCCAATTCCGGTACCACTTGCATCACAATGAACCTCAAAAGTTTTGTCAAAATTGGGCAAAGCAAGAATCGGAGCATGAGTAAGCAAAGACTTGAGCTCATCAAAAGCGGTTGATTGCAAAGTTCCCCAAACAAAGGGAGTATTCTTCTTACTCAAGGCATGCAAAGGAGCGGCAATTGTGCTAAAATCTTTCACAAAGCGACGATAAAAACCCGCAAGACCAAGAAAGCTACGCACTTGTTGCAAATTGGTGGGTTGGGGCCAAGTTTTAATTGCTTCAATTTTAGATTCATCAACATGGACACCCTTTGAGGATAGTACAAAACCCAAGAAAACCACTTTGTCAACACCAAATGTGCATTTTTTCATGTTTGCATAAAGAATTTCCTTGCGAAGGGTTTGCAAAACAGCCCTAATATGATTAATATGTTCTTTCATGGTTTTGCTAAACACAAGAATATCGTAGAAGTAAACCACAACAAAGACTCCAATGTAAGGGCGAAGCACATGATGCATAAGATGCACGAAAGTACCAGGAGACTCCGATAGACCCATAGGCATCACTAACCACTCATATAAACCAAATTTGGTTTTGAAAGCAGTTTTCCATTCATCACCTTCTTGTATGCGGATTTGATAATAGCCACTTTTTAGATCCATTTTTGAGAAAAAGTTGGCTCCACTAAGTTCATCAAGCATATCATCTAAGCGAGGAATGGGATGCCTATAGCGGACGGTAATAGCATTTATAGGTCTACAATCGGAACACAAGCGGAAACTTCCATCGGGTTTAGGCACAAGTATAACGGGAACGGCACAAGGGCTTAGGCTTTCACGTACATGACCGTTGTCGATGAGTTGTTGTACTTGCCGTTGAATCTCCTTGGTTTCTTCGGGATTGACTCGGTATGGAGCTTTGTTTGGTAGAGGCGCTCCGGGGATGAGGTCGATTCGATGCTCAATGCCTCGAAGAGGAGGTAGACCCGGAGGTAGCTCATCGGGAAAAACATCATGGAATTCCTGTAAAAGAGATTGAAACACTAAAGGTAGCTCATGAGAGGTGTTAGTTGTTGGCTCTCCATCCTTGCACACAAGAACAAAGTGCATCACACTAGATGGGTTCTCACACACTTCTCTCATATCACTTTTGGTGGCAAATAGGATGAGGTTCTTCTCTTTAGGCGAAGAGGCGCTCAAGTTTGGCTTGTGGCTCTCACTCACTTTTTGGTGGATCACTTTCGCACTCTTATCTCTATGATGGGTGGCTTGCTTGTCGGCTATCACTTGAGTAGGAGACATAGGTCGTAGCACATATTCCTTCCCTTTCATTTTGAAGCTATAGTGATTGGTGCGCCCATTGTGGATGACACCACGGTCGAATTGCCAAGGTCGACCTAGAAGTAGGTGGAAAACGGTCATTGGGACCACATCACACTCCAACGTGTCTTCATAAGCACCAATTTTGAAGGAGACTTGGACCGTATGCTCGACTCGTATAGTGCCGGAGTCACTTAGCCATTGAACCTTGTAGGGGTGCGGGTGCTTCCTCTTGACCAAGTCTTCATAAACACTTGAAGGAGCTTGTTTTGATGGTCTCATCGGTCGGAGTAGATAATGAAGCATGCGGCTTGAAGTTGCTTGTAGTAGGAGGAGGACGACTTGAACTTGTCGAATTTCTCTTGTAACTCGACTTGTCGTCGTTGTTTGTAGAAGGTTTGGTTGAAGTAGATGTTGGAGGAGGTGTTGAAGCTTGGTTGTCGGAGAAGCCTAGGTCTTGGACGAGTACTTGGCGTACTTGAAGTCATCTTGCACTTGACGTTCCGCCTTTGTAGCTTGATGCACGAGTTCCATAACGTTGCTCTTCATTGTGTTGTTGGCGATGGTGATGATGATGCCCTTGACGTGGATTGCAATCGTCTTCATGTTGCTCTTGGAGTGGAGGAAGACCATGATCTACTTGCTCTTGTTGAACTTGAGGTTAAGGTGGAACTTGACGAGCTTGTGGAGGAGCTTGAGGGACTTGACGTTGTACATGGGGTTGGTAGTTCCTTTCTTGGATTTCTTCTCGAAGGGCTTCCTCTTAATTGCGCCGTTCGCGATTGCGGTTGGCGAAGGCTCGACTTGATTCTTGAAGGGCACATTGCGCCTCAAGAGCTTGCGCTTCTCGTTGTTGTTGTTGAAGACGTTGAGCCTTGGCGTCTTGTTCGTCTTGGTGTAGATGCGCTCGTTCTTCCTCTTGGCGCCGTAGTCGTTGTCGTTCCTGAGCTTGGGCAAAAGCGGCTTGGTGTGATTGAGGACGAGGGACTTGCTCATCGACTTGCTCTTGTGAATGCTTGTCATGTAGCTGGTTGCGAGATGCATGACGGTCTTGACGTGCGGCACGACGAAGAGTGTTCGAAGTAGGTGTACTTGAGTCGTAGAAGGTGTCGTCGGAGTGTCGACTCCAGCGGCTCCGTCTTGAGGATGAAGAAGTGGAATGATGCCGGTTTCTCATCAAGGCGCGGATCTCATCCATTCTTGCATCATTCTCTTGCTTGTGAGCGTCGAACTTGTTGTCGAAGTAGTCTGTTGTACGTTGCTCGGAGAGTCGCAAGTCGGTGGCGAGGTTGTCGATGCGGCCGCTCATTGCTTGTTGCTCTTGGTGCAACGCTCGTTGTGCACCAAAGAGGTGGCTCTTGGTGACGTATGAGGACATGTCGTCGTCTTGCTCGATGAAGAGTGGGTTGGTAGAAGTACTTGGCCTATCCATCATGCCAAGCAAAAATGTGAGTGGTAGAAGGAGAAAAACGTATACCAATGTACATTTGACCGAAGTTGATGATGAATCAAGTTCACTCAAATGCGGACAATGAAATAGCACTATTGGTACCAATCCTTGTCAGTTCTCACACCTACACAAATAAAATCTTATGGTGGAGCTTGGTGAGGATGGTGGCACAAAATTTGATGCAATTGTAAGTGAGCGTCAATAATGTTGGAAAAGGTACACAAATTTGCAAATGCAACAAGTAGACCAAGCAAATAGTGGTACACGGAAACACACAGGCAAATAGATAAGTGGGATTGTGCAAACCAAAAGTGAGCCAAAATGTGGAATCCACGAAAACGCTCTTGTTGCACAATACTAGAGAGACGCTAGCACGATTGCACAATAGGCGGATACGGAACTTGTGCACAACCTACTAGGCAAAAATGCAACTATCTCTATCCCACGTATGCTATATGTATGGTATTTCGTGATATGATCCAAGATGATCCAATATGACAATCTTAATGTAGTATGATGCTATGGTTCTTGCTCATAAGCTCTTTGCTTATCTTTCCTCTTTGCTTAAAAGCTTGGGTGGCTCTTTCACTTTTGAGCTCTTTTCTCATGCAAAACTTCACGAACCAAGATAGCAATTGTGTATGCTATGACAACTTTGTGACACACAAATGGATCCCAAGATATGCACCACGGTGGTATGGTATGTATGCTATGGAGTATGATCACTAATGTGCACAAGTCACGCTGCGGCAATACTCAATGGCTAGTCTCGATGGGTAAGCTACATAAAAATAAGGCCATGTGGGTATCAATGCAATTGCAAGGTATGACAAAGATGTAAATCGGGTTCTGTCCTTGGCGATGATGAGACCCTCGAAGTTGAGCCGTGGTGATGATGAAATCGAACCGCACCTAGATAGCCGAAACACAAAAGAATACGGGAACCACAACTCAAAATCTCAAAGACCAAATTGTGTCAAAATCGTCATAGGAGGTATCGGGGAAGATGGTGGTGTATGTGGGTTTGGAAGAGGTGGTGGAATTTGGGGTTGTGGTGGTGGCGAACTGATACGGGGCTAACCCGGTGTAGGCTGATCTTTCACGTTTGGAGTGGGATCCCTCGAAGAGCACTAAGAACATGGGGAAGAACGGGGAGAAATCACAAGGGGAAACACTCAAGAACAAGTCCAATCACACATCCACTAGACAATCAAACACACAAGATCACAAGGTATATGAACAACAAAGGGAAAGATATAAGGTAGAGTTCATCTCCGTGAGGAGGTCTTGAAGGGGGCCGCCCAAGAGGGGGTCTTGATGATATATCCCGCAGGATCTTCTCCTAGATGGAGGTCTTGGCCTCCAATGGAGTAGTGGTCTCTCTCTCTCTCTCAAGAGTAGAGGAAGGTAGGAGCAAAGCTCACATACAAATGAGCTATCATATTTGCTAACCCTAGAAAGGATGAGGGGAAGGTCTATTTATAGTCTAAGCCACGAAGGGGTAAGTGGGAGAGGGATACAAGGCCAAAGGCCCGGCTGTGCACAGGCAGTGTCGGACGTCCGGTCACTCGCGGGGGTCCGGACATCCGGAGGACGTCGGACTTCTGACGTTTTGGCTCTGGATAGGAGGTGCCGGTCGTCCGGTTCCTGGTACTTGTCGGACGTCCGGTGGTTGTCCGTCGTCCGGCCACTGGAGAGTGTCGGCCGTCTGGTGGCTTCCGGTCGTCCGGCCGCTGGGGACTCCGTCTTTTTCCGTCTTCTCTTCCGGGCTTCCCTCATGGATGGTGTAGGTGTTCCTTGGCGCTTGCACTCCTCCTCGTCGTCCGTGAAGCTCCGGCAATACATATGCATGCACACGAGTGGAGTGTCAAGTAGTATACCATGCTCGAAGGGGTCAAGTGAACACGTGTAACGGAGAAGGTTCACCTTTATGTATGAGAAGTAGAGGTCGCACGTGTCACTTGCCAAACGGACTCTTGACATGGTGATGACCGTAGGATGCTCCGCATCATCCCTCCCCTTGGAAAAGATCTGACCTCGGATCGAAAACCAAATCACCATGGGAAAGAGATGGCGGTGCCGTGTCAAGTGGTCGATCACCAAGCACTCATCGCCTAGTAGCTCAAATGGGCACTCTCCAATGTCGCACCGCCTTGTGATTCCTTCAAAAGGAGCAAATGGAACAAACACTTGGAAAAACAAATGTGGTTAGCGTTAGTGCAAAACCAAGCATTCAAGAGGTGATTCACCAAACAAGTGTCGTCATCAAGCATAGCAAATGGTGTGGCAAAGGATTGTGACATGGCATGTAAGCGCATAAATTGAGCACAATCAAAGATATCATGGGGACAAGCATGTAAATGGGAGGTAGAGATGCAAATATGTGTGTCAAGAGAATAAACATCTACCTCAAGATCATAGCAATCATGCATAAAACGCTCGACAAATGGTCGATGGTAGGCATAGGAAGTATTCACAACACCAAATAAAATGAAGTGTCTAAACACATGGGTCAAGTGCAAGACAATCCAAGCATAATGTGCATAGGGTGTAGTGAATATAGTGTGGCACTCAACACAATAGAAAGAGAAATTATTCATCATGTGTGAGGCAATCCAGTCAAGCATGTAGCAATCAATGGGATATGGCATATGTGAAGAAATGGCATTGGTGCAACCAAACATGTGATAGGAGCAAGTAATCCAAGAATTGGATGCAACACACAAGGCATATATATCAAGATGCATGGAATGGTGAAAATGACAAGTCGAAGCAAGATCTCTAACTTTTGTGCAATCAAGTGGTCCAAGATGAACAATAAGTCTCATGGGGCAAGCAACACAAGTAGTATGATCCGCAATATCCATGCTCAAGAAAGATGTCACCTTGAAGGCATGTCCTTGTGCATTCTTCACAATGCCGAAGTGGTGGGGGATGTGGTGTAGAAGCGAGTCGTGGTAGAATGTAGGAGGCTCGCTCTCAAGAGCTCGAATGGTCAACTCACGTGAAGTGGAAGTCGACACAAAGTCCAAGTATCCTACACATGCACAAAACAAAACAAAGAACGTATGCGCATGGTAGATAAACACATCATCCATCATGATGGTTCTCATCTTTTGCACATAACCATTAGAAGCACAAGTGCATGAATAATATGATGCAACAATGGCAATATTCATGGCACTAGGTATATGGTGCAAAGGAGTAAGACAAGCATGCTTCACAAGAATTATGTCAAAATCTCCAAATATATGCGAGAATGCTATGGAGGCAATCTCATGAGCAAGAAGAGAATCATTGTTGCACTCAATACATGGCAAATCATCTAGCATGAGAGAGGCAACACATAGAGATATATGACAAGAAGCAACAACAATCGTGTGCAAAGCATGTGGATGGTTGTCATCAACGCATGAAATGAGCAAGTATGAATCATGGTTGATGCAACATAAGCAAGCATATCAATCATGTCGTGCAAACTAGTGGAGCGAAGATGCAACACACTAGAGGAAATCATGGCAATCATGTCATGTAAGCAAATAATAGGCATAGACAATGCACATGACGTATCACAAGCACGAACACAAAGCAAGATCATAGTATCATCATAGGGGTGGGTCACAAATGGAACATGGCAACAACAAGCAATATCTCCACCAAGCTTGCAAATACAAATAAAAGTATGAGAGTCAATCATCATGTGTAAAGCAAAGCATG
Source organism: Aegilops longissima (assembly GCA_021605205.1). NCBI lineage: Eukaryota > Viridiplantae > Streptophyta > Magnoliopsida > Poales > Poaceae > Aegilops > Aegilops longissima. Next base: position 325,502,970 of record CM038678.1, on the reverse strand, counting down.
GGTCACAAATGCATGGAAAAGGCATAGGAATGGGCATAGAATATGTAATGGACAATAACCCATAGCCAAGTGACGGCCATGTAGAAGAAATGCGCGAATACTTCGCGTGAAGAGAGCGGTGGGAAAGGCAATCCATGGGATCCCAAATCATCGTTGCTCTCTTGAGCTCGTTTTGTCAACTCGTGGGATTGTGAGGTTGACAAGTATTCATGGGTACCTACACAAAAGAGACACAAACCAAAGAAATTGTGCGCATGGTAAATGTACACATCATCCATCATGATGTGTATGTGCACGTGTGAGTTAGCACAAGATAAGCATCGCTCAAAGAAATTTGATGCATGGTATAAGAACATGTCATCCATCATGAAAGAATAGTTATTATGTATGACATGATGGGGACACAAATTGAGAATGCAAGTATATGGCACATCAATAGCATGCTTGTTCATGGGGAGCATATGGTGCACACAAGTATTGGTATCATGCAATGAATGGGATGGATCAAATTCTCCTGACATGTATGAGGAAACTATGGGGGTCTCCTCATGAGCAATATCGGAAACATCATATGGAGAAAATGGACAACATCCAAAACAATGCATATCCGGTTAGGTGGTCATGGCATGGCATATGAGATAAATGATGCAAAGGAGCATATCAATATCATCACAAGAAAAACAAATGCCAATAACCATGGGCTTGTCATGTATGCCATATGTGCAAATTGGGTTTATTTTAATGGCATATGCATAGTCACTATGAAGAGATTGCAAATAAGACATATGGTTGATCTCATGCATAGCATATGACAAGTCAAGCGGATTAGCAAACATGATGTGACCTAAAGAATTGTCACAAGAAATCCTATGTAACATGGCATCACGACTAATAGACTCCACATGAGAATCATCATATTCATCATAAATGGGTAAATCATCGCATGGGGAAATCATACTAGAATGAAGCATGTCAATAGGGTGATCAACATCATGCAAGCAATCAATGTCAAAATAGTCCACTAGTGGGACGAGAGCATCACCGTCACCTTTGTTACCTTTGTCATTCCACTCAAGTGGTGTAGGTGAGGTGGGAAAGACCAAATGGTGGTCATCTTCATCTTGATGGAACCATGTGGGGGGTGCATCATAGTCCACCATGGCCATCGTCTTGTCCAAAGGGAGGACGAAGTCATCGAGGATCGGCGCGTCATCATAAATGGGACCTAGCACCAAATGAGAAGACACAATAGAGTTAGAGGTCAAGTTGTTAGAAATGGAAATGGCCTCACGAGACCTATCAACTATCTCACTCTCTCTATGTGGTGGTTCACTCACTCCCTCAAAGTAGGTGCACTCAATGTCACATATGGTGGAGTCACTCATCTCACTCAAGTGGTGGTTGTGGCTCTCCTCACATGGGATTTGTGGCAACACATCATGATAGAGGCAAAGGTGTCCCGATGTTTCGATGAGATGGTGGCTATCGTTTCTGTGAGAGTCGACCTTGACGATCCGACTACGAACGTGCGAGACGTCGCGCCTTAGCAATCGCTAAACCAACTTCCGAGGGTTATTGACCACGCCGGAGCACGATCAACCTGACCACGAGGGCCTGTTTCCTGCGAGCAAACGAAGAACAAGCAAGAAACTGAAATTGCAATCTGGATATTGCGAATATAAGATGAAAGCTTTATTGATCAAGGTGGGGTTCTGTGGACGCCTTTGTGCGGTCGTTGAACACAAACGGCACGCAGCAAGTTGCAGCTATGGCGAACTTTTAATCTAAACAAAACCCAAGGTCTAAACGGTGCCCTAAGGGCTGTATATATGGATGAAGAGGGGGAATTTCGTGGCCCTTGGTGGAGGGGTCCAAAATCAACCCTATCTCTTGTTTCCCCACATACGGACTCTAAAAATAGCCTATACTTGTGTATTTCGAAATTACAAGGGCCTGGCCCACTAATAAGGTGACGCAGCACCTAGAATAGCCTCGGGACGACATTTATGAAGTAGCATCTTGTATATTTCGTCCAAGGCTTCATGCACCCATTATGGTGGCTTCAAAGTCCTGAAATCATCACTTGTAACTCCGTTCTTGTTCCCCTTGCGCATGGCATTATCTCCATGCTTGTTCTTGCTCCAATGTCCATCCATCTCCAAGCTAGGGCCTTCATTTGTAAGCAAAACAAATGTATCGAATTTAGGCAGCATCATATTCTCATGAACATTAGAATCATTACCAAGAAACGAAAGTACCTGATAATTTAATTGGCGTGCGCGAGCTCTAGTAATTGGTCCAGTATATGTAGCAGTAGGTGCTGTGGGTGTAACAATGGTATTGATGTCCTCATCATCCTCCCCTTCTTGAAATGTGTAACGCCCTCAATGCGGCTATATCTCCCACGTGTCGAGGCACGACTTAGAGGCATAACCGCATTGAAAGCAATGTCGCAAGTGAGGTAATCTTCACACAACCCATGTAATAAATAAGGGAAAGAGATACATAATTGGCTTACAGTCGCCACTTCACACAGTACATAAATAAACATCCTTCATTCAGAGTACACTCAAGGTCCGACTACGGAACCAAAAAGAAAGAAGATACCCCAAATGCTACACAGATCCCCGAATCGTCCCAACTGGGCACCACTACTGATCATCAGGAAAAGACACATAGTAACGACCACGTTCCTCGTCGAACTCCCACGTGAGCTCGGTTGCGTCACCTGCACTGTTGTCATCGGAACCTGCAACTGTTTTGGAAGTATCTGTGAGTCACGGGGACTCAGCAATCTCACACCCACGAGATCAAGACTATTTAAGCTTATAGGAAGGACAGAGTAGTAAAGTGGAGCTGCAGCAAGCGACTAGCATATATGGTGGCTATATCGCAAAAGAGAGCGAGAAGAGGAGCAAAGCACGGTCGTGAAACTAGTAGCGATCAAGAAGTGATCCTGAACTACTTACGCCGACATAACTCCAACATCGTGTTCACTTCCCGGACTCCGCGAGAAGAGACCATCACGGTTACACACGCGATTGATGTGTATTTTAATTGAGGTCAACTTCGGTTTTCTACAACCGACATTAACAAATTCCCATCTGCCTCATAACCGCGGGCACGGCTTTGAAAGATATTACCTGCAGGGTGTCCCAACTTAGCCCATTATAAGCTCTCACGGTCAACGAAGGATAATCCTTCTACCGGGAAGACCCGATCAATCTCGAATCCCGGACTACAAGACATTTCGACAAAGAACAAAACAAGACCAGCAAAGCCACCCGACCGTGCCGACAAATCCCGATAGGAGCTGCACATATCTCGTTCTCGTGGCACACCGGATAGGTCAGCCTATGAGTAAAACCAGCCCTCGAGTTGCCCGTGGTGGCCCTTGATCTGCCGGTTCAGGCCAGCACTCAAGGAGCACCGGTCCGGGGTTAAAATAAAGATACAAGAGGGCTGAGCAAAGCGGTAACATAGCCAATCAACGGTTTGCTAGGAAAAGGATGGTTAGGGGCTGACATGGCAATATGGGTGGCATGATATAGCAAGTGGTAGGCATCGCAGCATAGGCATAGCAAAAGAGCGAGCAACTAGCATAGCAAAGATACAAGTGATTTCGAGGGTATGGTCATCTTGCCTGCAATGTTCTCATTGTTGTCGAAAGCTTGATCCTGGTAAGCGTTCTCAACAGGTTCCTCGTTCACGTACTCGTCTCCCGGCTCTACCCAAAGCAACAACACAAACAAAGGAACCACAATAAATCACGGTGCAATGCACAATCAACATGATGCAAAACATGTCATGATATGCGGATGTGATATGCAATGCGTAAAGCGCCCGGAAGTTAAATGATGAACCAGGCATCAACTTGGCAAACCAAGCATGCCACTGAAAGATGAGATGATTTCGTTGAAATCGATATAAAGATCACCGAATCGGATGCACGGTTTGCAAATGACAAGCAAAACAAGAATGGCACAAATCTGCCATTAACAGCATGATGCCACTTAGCAAGCAACAATTAATTAAGCTACTGCACCCAAACGTATCAACAAGTCACATGGCAGTGATCTACACAAGATGCTCGACAAAAGATGAGCACTGAGCTACGGCTAGTTCACATCATAACAGGTTCAAACAAGCATGGCAAAAGTGCACATAATATCAGGCTGGACATGGCAAAAACAGCATCAGGTTGCAATGTTCAGAGCAACAAAACTACATGCTACAGGAACTTAAAATAGCAAAACAAGGCATGGAATGAATCTACTCAAAGCATAGAACAAAAATCCCTTACTGACCATAAGCCAAAAAGGATCAGAAAATATAGTAGCACCCATGTCAATATTGAAAGTTTCGTTAACAGATTCAACATGACATGTCAAAAACTGACAACAAGTAGGCATGTTTACTAGCTCAATGCACTCACTACAGAGCCTTATATGACAAACTAAGCATACATACATCAAGAAGACATGGCATAGAAGACATACATGGCAAGAACAAGAACATAGCATATACGGATCAACCACAACAAGCTTGGCAAAATTGAATAACATGTAAACAATCTGCCAGGAAACATTTGATAGCAAAAGTAGAGCTCGATTGACTCAAGCTATGGCACTCCATAAGTGCAAACAAAGGCATGGATGGATAGAGCAAGACATGCTTAACAAAACATCCTTACTGAAGTATCTCAAAATATGCATGGATCTCTCGGTATCATCAAGTTAACATGGCATCAAAATATCAGCAAAACAGAGCTGAAAACAGCAACATCAGGACACCTACTTTGCATGCTTGTGCTAGTCACCACATAGATCACAAAAATACATGGCATACACCCCTGGAAAGATGGCATGGCATATTACAAAACACATGTAGGACTCAAATTCATAGGATGCACACATCAATCATGGCAAAAATAACAAAAGTGCAAGTTCTGTTAAGAAACAGAAACTAACATCACATAGCCCTCTTCTAACAGCATTTCGGGCATCAAGATGAGCTCAAATGAAAATGATGCAATGAGATGAAATGATCTACTCTTCGAGGCGAACATTTTGATATATTATACGCGCAAAAAGGACCTACAGATGCAAAGTTACACTCCGTTGAAAATGCAACAAAATTCATTGAGATGAAAAACTTAGAGAAAGAAGAGGAGGGGGAGAAGTCAACGGGCGCGCGACCCGAGGTCGGATCTGGCCGGCTGGATCGGACGAGGGCGGCGGCGCGGCGCGGTTCGCCGGAGGAGGCGGGCGACGGGCGCCGGAGGCGGCGGGACGGCGGCGGCGGGGCCGGGCCGGCGGGCGTGGAGGCGCCGGGCCGGCAGCGGCAATGAGGCGGGCTCGCTGGCGGCGGCGGCGTAGGCGGCTCATGGCGGAGGAGGCGGAGCGGCGGGAGGCGGCGGAGGAGCTGGCTGGCGGCGGCCGGGCGCTGGGCGGCCTGGTGCTGCCCGGGCGGGCGGGCCGTGGGCCTCATGGACCTTGTGTGTGGCGGCGGCCACGTGGCAGCCCCCGATTAGCGGGCGGCGACGAAGTGTCCGGGCGGCGGCGGACGTGTCCGCGGGCGCTGGGACGGATTTTAGGGTTTCGGGGAGGAATGATCCGGATTTGGAGGGTTTGCTTAAATAGGCATAGAGGAGCTAGGAGAGTCCAAATGAGGTGTAGTTTTACCACACGATCGTGATCGAACGACGGAGAGCATGGAAGTGACTTAGATGGGTTATTGGGCTGTTTTGAAGGGTGTTAGGCTGCAACTTAAAAGAGGCCTTTGCGAGTGCGGTTAACCGTTGGAGTACCAAACGAGCTCCAAATGACCGAAACTTGACCGTGGTCTGCGGTTGGTATACCAAGGCCACTAGACAAACCTCGGTCCATTTCGAGAAGGTTTAGTACCCGCACACGGAAAACGTAAAAGGCCGCCGGGGAGATAGGAGTGCCGGATTGCAAAACGGACAACGGAAAAATGCTCAAATCATGAGACGAACACGTATGCAAATGTGATGCACATGATGACATGATAAAATGCATGACATGGACAAAATGCAAAATGAAGAAAACCCAACCACGGAGGGAATATCATATCACAATGCGAAAATGGCAAGAGTTGGAGTTACAAATATGGAAAGTTACTTCGGGTGTTACAACACTCCACCACTACAAGAGGATCTCGCCCCGAGATCTAGGACTGAAAGAACTCCGGATATTCGAACGGAGGTGATCCTCACGCTCCTGTAGCTTCTCGGTCGGAATGGTGTGACCACTTCACTTTGAGGAATTTGATTGACTTGTTGCGAGTCTTGCGCCGGTTTCTTCAAGAATAGCAACGGGTGCTCATGATAAGACAGATCTGCTTGAAGGTCAATCTCTTGAAGTTGATAGTGCGTTCAGAGTCTTGAAGCACTTGCGATGGCTGTGACACGTGAAACACATCGCACGCTTGCAAAGTTGGATGGAAGCTCGTTGATTGGAGAGATCGCCTCTTTTTCCAATGATCTTGAAAGGACCCACGTATCTAGGGGCAAGCTTCCTTTGATACCGGGGACGAGTGCCTTTCATTGAGAGACGCGAGGTAGACATGGTCTCCGATTTCAAAAGCCACATCACGGTGCTTATCATCATAATAGCTCTTCCGCGCGATTTGCGGCTTTGAGATTCTCACGAATGACCTTGCACATTTCTTCCGCTTCGTGATCAAGTCATTGCCAAGAAGTTGGCGCTCACCTGCTCTGCACCAATTGAGAGGAGTACGGCACTTTTCGCCATAGAGAATTTCGAATGGGGCCTTGCCCGAACTCGCTTGGAAGCTGTTGTTGTAGGAGAACTCGGCATATGGAAGACAATCTTCCCACTTCATACCGAAGGAAATGACACAAGCCACGAGCATATCTTCAAGGATTTGATTAACTCGCTCAACTTGGCCACTTGTTTGAGGATGGAAAGCTGTCTTTGAAACGAATGTTGGTGCCCATGGCCTTCTCAAAAGAATCCCAAAACTTGGAGGTAAAGATGCTGCCACGGTCCAAGAGATCACTTGTGGAATGCCGCAAGGAGACAATCTCGAGGTGTAAAGCTCGCCAACCGAGCTGCTGTGATGGATTCTTTGATAGGAAGAAAATGAGCCACTTTAGTAAGCTTGTCAATGACAATGAAGATAGCATCATTTCCACGCTTGGACTTTGGAAACCAGTCACGAAGTCCATTTCAATATGATCAAACTTCCATTCCGAATAGCAAGAGGTTGGAGGAGACCAGCTGCTCTTTGGTGTTACGCTTTCAATCTTCTACGACATCACACTCATTCACGAATTGAGCAATTTCTCGCTTCATTCGCGTCCACCAATATGACTGCTTGAGGTCATGGTACATCTTCGTATTTCCGTGATGAATGGATAGAAGCGAATTGTGAGCCTCGCTCGTAATGACTTTTCTCAGATCACCCTTAGGAACCACAATCCGTCCTCAAAGAAAAGAGTATCTTTGTCATCAACGTGGAAGCACTTATACTTGAAATGCCCTTGTCGATACCACGCTTCACCTTTTTCACCATGGTATCCGAAGTTGAGCCTCACGAATCTGATCTTCCAAAGTAGGAGAGACTATGAGGTTGGCAAGAAAGCCTTGAGAAACAACTTGAAGATTCAGCTTATGGAAAGCTTCACAGAGATCCGTTGGAAGGGCTTGAGGATTAGACATTGCGAGAAGCTTTCCTGCTCAAAGCAACTGCAATGACATTGGCCTTGCCCGGAGTATATTCAATACTTGGGTTGTACTCTTGAATCATTTCACCCATCGAGTCTGCCTCGAGGTTGAGGTTGGGCTGGGTGAAGATGTACTTGAGACTCTTGTGATCGGTGAAAATGTCCACTTTCCTTCCCAACAAGAGATGTCTCCACGTAATCAATGCATGGACAATCGCCGCCAACTCAAGATCGTGAGTGGGGTAGTTCTTTTCGTTGGGCTTCAATCTGGTAGAGGTATAAGCCACAACTCTCTTCTCTTGCATTAACACAGCACCGAGACCTTGAAGAGAAGCATCACGTAAAACTTCAATGGCTTGGATTCATCAGAGGAGTCAAGACAGAGCTGTGACGAGTTTCTCTTTGAGTGTATTGAAAGCAACGCCACACTCGGGGAGACCGACATACTTCACATGCTTCGGAGGAGGTTGGAAAGAGGCTTTGCAATCTTGGAGAAGTTCTCAACGAATCTTCGCAATAACTTGCAAGACCAAGAAAATCATGGAGCTGCTTGACATTCGAGGAGGTTCCCAATTCACAATTGCGGACACCTTCTCGGGATTAACAGCGATGCCCTTGGCGGAGATGATATGACCAAGATAAAGCACTTCATCAAGCCAAAATTCACATTTGGAGAACTTCGCATAGAATTGATACTCTCTGAGCTTGTCTAGCACCAATCGCAAATGTTTGGCATGATCCTTCTTATTCTTGGAGAAGACCAAAATATCGTCAAGATAGACCAAGACGAATTCATTGGTGTAGGGGTTGAAAATGAAGTTCATCATCCGAGAGAATGTCGGAGGAGCATTGACAAGGCCGAAAGACATGACAAGATATTCATAAGAACCAAAGCTTGTTCGAATCTTTGTCTTGGGAATATCTTGTTCACGAATGCGAATCGATGATAACCCATACGAAGGTCAAGCTTGGAGAACACTTTAGCACCTTTGAGTTCCTCGAAAAGCTCATTGATGTTGGGAAGTGGATACTTGTTCTTGATTGTCTTCTTATTCAATGGACGGTAATCGACGCAAAGTTGGTCCGTGCCATCCTTCTTCGGACAAAAGAACACCACAACCCCAAGGAGATGAACTCGGTCCGATCAAACCAGACGCTCTTGTTCATCGAGCTGCTTCTTCAATTCCTTCAGCTCATCAGTCCAAGCTTGTATGGGCGCTTGCAAACGGGTTCGATGCGGGCTCAAGATCGATAACGAACTCAAGCGGCCGATGAGGAGGCATACCGGAAGCTCTTCTCGAAAGACATCTTGGTACTCACAAACGACTGGAATCTGAGAAATAGCATTCAATTCACCCTTCTCATTGAGAGAAAACAACCAAATGGTTTCATCACGAGCGGCATAGATGATCACATCATTAGACGAGTGAGTCAATTGAATTTCCCTGGCAGCACAATCAAGCTGAGCTTTGTGCTGATAAAGCCAGTCCATTCCGAGAATAAGATCAATATCCGAGTCACCGAGAACAATTGGTTTGGCCGAAATCTATAATCGCCCATCTTGATACCGACATTCGAACCACCAAGCTAGAACTCATGTGCTTGCCCGGGAAACAATTGCTAGAGGTTTAACCAAGAATTCAAGTGAAATCATGCTTGGCAAAAACGGTCTTGACATGAAACAATGCGATGCACCAGTATCAAATAAGACTTTTGCGGGAATATCATTAACAAGAAGATTACCCATGATCACATCGGAAGAATCCTCCGCTTGAGTTGCATTCATCATATTGACCTTTGCAAACTTGGGATTATGCTTGCCCACCGCATTGCTGGAAGATTTCACAGAGGAGGAGGCGGAAGGCGCCTTTGGTTGAAGCACTTGTTCGCATAGTGACCTTCTCACGACATCTGTTGCAAGTCACCTCGTAGAGCGGACGGTGGTAAGGAGCACTTGACCTTGGAGCTTGAGAATTAGACTTGTTCGATAGCTTGGGTTGGGTGGGTGGGAAGATCCACGGCCACCGAGTTCTTCTCACGATAAGGCCGACGGAACGGAGGAGGAGGAAGGTAGAACTTCGCTGCTTAGCTGCCACTTGAGAGGAAGAAGAAGACTGAACTGCATCCCCGATTCTCTTCTTAGAGGCCTCACATTTGAGCTGAGCAGCTTGCTTCTTGAGCCATGTTGTAGAAATCATCATACTTATCCGCTCAAAAGCACAAGAGCTAATTGCAGATCTTCTCTCGCACCACCTCTGAATTGATGGATCATACTCTTTTCATCGTGCACGTCTTGCTTAGCAAAACGAAGCGAGCTTCGAACTGGATATTGTATTGATAGACAGACATGTTGCCCTGCTTGAGATTGCGGAACTCCTCACGCTTGCTCTCAACAACACTTTTCGAATGTGATGAGCTCAAATCACGGCGGAACTCATCCTGTAATGACACGACCTCCTCTGGAATCTTTGTATTGTTGGTACCACTCAGCAGCTTGATCCTTGAGTTGAAACGATGCAAACTTGACAAAGTCCTCAGGTCTGACATTGCTACAATCAAAATGCTTGCAGATGTCCACAAGCCAATCGTCGCCGTCGTGGCCTCAACACGTAAACCGAAAGACTTCGCTGATTAGCGAGGAACCGATCGAGAGTAGCAAAGTGCGGCTGATTGTTGCCTTGACCTTGATTTCCTTGATTGCCTTGCCCTCGAGTGCGTTCTTGCAAGAGCTGCCAAATCATCCGGCATTGGCATTGGTGGCTGCCATGATAGCTTGCCAGCCTCTGGAGGCGGAGGTGGAGGTGGAGGTTGACCGATCCCCATCATTGCGATCCGGATTCGACGCCGTTGGCGGAGCCATCTGAAGAGGGTGACATCCGTTAGTCCTTTGATAGACAAAAAGATAAGTAGAATCAACGGATAGAAATTGCAACATATAGTCTTCACAATAAACATTCGAACAAGAATGAACGAATGAATTCCAAAGTTAATCATCACACGTCCATTAAGGTGAGAAGCCACTTAGATAAAGATATGGAAACAACATCTGCCTTAGAAACAAATCGAATATCACAACTGAAAACAAATGATTGGCTTCTAGAATGAGCCGGAACAAACACATGATAGAGATTTCGCCCAAAGTGTTCATGGTGGGGCCCACACGGACACGACGTATAGCGGACGTCACGAATGACAAACAAGACGTCCCCGAATCAGCATAGCCAAGGATTCTTTAAGACGTCTCGCGACCATCAGAATCGACCGTGAATGGGCGGACCACTAGACGTTGAACCCCAATCTCAAATCATACATCCGCCGGAAAGAAATCACGTAAGCTACTAGAATTCCCACCTATAAACTCCGAAACTTTCGGTTATGCAATCTGGTGTTGGGGATACAGGGACACAAAATATATCACCCAAACTAACAATACCTAGATCCATTTGTATCCATCCGTCAACACATAACCAAGAAATCCTCGGAAATCGTGTACCTCGACCTTGAAAAACATCCGTTATACAAGTCATGACAATACTCCCTTTTCGCCTCGAGATCGGGCTATCGGGGTTATCTCACCAACAACGCACAAAAGAGATTTCGATGTCGGCAAAACTCGGGTATTCGAGCGCAACGATAAAATTGTGACGACAACACCTCGGAGCTCAACTCCCGGGACACCGCCACAACCCCTAAATGTCGAGGCACCAAGAACAATGTTCTCGTCACAAAACCATCGGAACGATTCCAAGATACCCACGTGATCCTAAATTTTTTTTAGTGAAATTTGAGAAGAGGAGAGTCAAAACTCTACGTCAGGGGACCTCACAGAGCGACGAAGGGACTGGGGAGTAAAAAGAATCCTACTCTCCGATATATATAATCCTAAGACTCAAAACATTTTCCATTCTAGACTCAAGTAGGGGGCTCCTAAGTCGGGGAAGGCTCTGATTACCAACTTGTAACGCCCTCGATGCGGCTATATCTCCCACGTGTCGAGGCACGACTTAGAGGCATAACCGCATTGAAAGCAATGTCGCAAGTGAGGTAATCTTCACACAACCCATGTAATAAATAAGGAAAGAGATACATAGTTGGCTTACGATCGCCACTTCACACAAGACATAAATAAACATCCTTCATTCAGAGTACACTCAAGGTCCGACTACGGAACCAAAAAGAAAGAAGATACCCCAAATGCTACACAGATCCCGAATCGTCCCAACTGGGCACCACTACGATCATCGGAAAAGACACATAGTAACGACCACGCCTCGTCGAACTCCCACGTGAGCTCGGTTGCGCCACCTGCACCGCTGTCATCGGAACCTGCAACTGTTTTGGAAGTATCTGTGAGTCACGGGGACTCAGCAATCTCACACCCACGAGATCAAGACTATTTAAGCTTATAGGAAGGACAGAGTAGTAAAGTGGAGCTGCAGCAAGCGACTAGCATATATGGTGGCTATATCGCAAAAGAGAGCGAGAAGAGGAGCAAAGCACGGTCGTGAAACTAGTAGCGATCAAGAAGTGATCCTGAACTACTTACGTCAGACATAACTCCAACACCGTGTTCACTTCCCGGACTCCGCCGAGAAGAGACCATCACGGTTACACACGCGATTGATGTGTATTTTAATTGAGGTCAACTTCGGGTTTTCTACAACCGGACATTAACAAATTCCCATCTGCCTCATAACCATGGGCACGGCTTTGAAAGATATTACCTGCAGGGTGTCCCAACTTAGCCCATTATAAGCTCTCACGGTCAACGAAGGATAATCCTTCTACGGGAAGACCCGATCAATCTCGGAATCCCGGACTGCAAGACATTTCGACAAAGAACAAAACAAGACCAGCAAAGCCACCCGATTGTGCCGACAAATCCCGATAGGAGCTGCACATATCTCGTTCTCGTGGCACACCGGATAGGTCAGCCACGAGTAAAACCAGCCCTCGAAGTTACCCGTGGTGGCCCTGCATCTGCCCGGTTCGGGCCAGCACTCGAAGGAGCTTTGGTCCGGGGTTAAAATAAAGATGACCCTCGGGCTCGCGAAACCCGGGGAAAAGGCTTAGGTGGCAAATGGTAAAACCAAAGTTGGGCCTTGCTGGACGAGTCTTATTCAAAGCGAACTGTCAAGGGGTCCCATAAATCACCCAACCGTAAGGAACGCGAAATCAAGGAACATAACACCGGTATGACGGAAACTAGGGTGGCAAGAGTGGAACAAAACACGGGCATAAGGCCGAGCCTTCCACCCTTTACCAAGTATATAGATGCATTAATTATAGCAGATATATATATTGTGATATCCCCAACAAGTAAACATGTTCCAACAAGGAACAACATCTCCATGTTCCAACAAGGAACAAACTTCAGCTTCACCGCAACTAGCAACGCTATAAGAGGGCTCAACAAAGCGGTAACATAGCCAATCAACGGTTTGCTAGGAAAAGGATGGTTAGGGCTGACATGGCAATATGGGTGGCATGATATAGCAAGTGGTAGGCATCGCAGCATAGGCATAGCAAAAGAGCGAGCAACTAGCATAGCAAAGATAGAAGTGATTTCGAGGGTATGGTCATCTTGCTCGCAATGTTCTCGAGTTGTCGAAAGCTTGATCCTGGTAAGCGTTCTCAACAGGTTCCTCGTTCACGCACTCGTCTCCGGCTCTACCCAAAGCAACAACACAAACAAAGGAACCACAATAAATCACGGTGCAATGCACAATCAACATCATGCAAAACATGTCATGATATGCGGGATGTGATATGCAATGCGTATGTGCGCCGGAAGTTAAATGATGAACCAGGCATCAACTTGGCAAACCAAGCATGCCACTGAAAGATGAGATGATTTCGTTGAAATCGATATAAAGATCACCGAATCGGATGCACGGTTTGCAAATGACAAGCAAAACAAGAATGGCACAAATCTGCCATTAACAGCATGATGCCACTTAGCAAGCAACAATTAATTAAGCTACTGCACCCAAACGTATCAACAAGTCACATGGCAATGATCTACACAAGATGCTCGACAAAAGATGAGCACTGAGCTACGGCTAGTTCACATCATAACAGGTTCAAACAAGCATGGCAAAAGTGCACAAAATATCAGGCTGGACATGGCAAAAACAGCATCAGGTTGCAATGTTCAGAGCAACAAAACTACATGCTACAGGAACTTAAAATAGCAAAACAAGGCATGGCATGAATCTACTCAAAGCATAGAACAAAAATCCCTTACTGACCATAAGCCAAAAAGGATCAGAAAATATAGTAGCACCCATGTCAATATTGAAAGTTTCGTTAACAGATTCAACATGATGACATGTCAAAAACTGACAACAAGTAGGCATGTTTACAAGCTCAATGCACTCACTACAGATCCTTATATGACAAACTAAGCATACATACATCAAGAAGACATGGCATAGAAGACATACATGGCAAAAACAAGAACATAGCATATACGGATCAACCACAACAAGCTTGGCAAAATTGAATAACATGTAAACAATCTGCCAGGAAACATTTGATAGCAAAAGTAGAGCTCGATTGACTCAAGCTATGGCACTCCATAAGTGCAAACAAAGGCATGGATGGATAGAGCAAGACATGCTTAACAAAACATCCTTACTGAAGTATCTCAAAATATGCATGGATCTCTCGGTATCATCAAGTTAACATGGCATCAAAATATCAGCAAAACAGAGCTGAAAACAGCAACATCAGGACACCTACTTTGCATGCTTGTGCTAGTCACCACATAGATCACAAAAATACACGGCATACACCGCTGGAAAGATGGCATGGCATATTACAAAACACATGTAGGACTCAAATTCATAGGATGCACACATCAATCATGGCAAAAATAACAAAAGTGCAAGTTCTGTTAAGAAACAGAAACTAACATCACATAGCCCTCTTCTAACAGCATTTCGGGCATCAAGATGAGCTCAAATGAAAATGATGCAATGAGATGAAATGATTTACTCTTCGAGACGAACATTTTGATATATTATCGCGCAAAAAGGACCTACAGATGCAAAGTTACACCGTTGAAAATGCAACAAAATTCATTGAGATGAAAAACTTAGAGAAAGAAGAGGAGGGGAGAAGTCAGCGCGCGACCGAGGTCGGATCTGGCCGGCTGGATCGGACGAGGGCGGCGGCGCGGGCGCTGGTTCGCCGGAGGAGGCGGTTGACGGGCGCCGGAGGCGGCGGGACGGCGGCGGCGGCGGGGCGCCGGCAGTCTGTGAGGCGCCACGGTCGCGCAGCGAGAGGCGGGGCCGGCGGGCGGCGGCGAAGGCGGCTGCAGGGCGGTGACGGCATGTTCATGGTGAGGCGCTGGAGCGGCGGAGGCGGCGGCGGAGAGCTGGCAGCCCGTGCGGCCGGGCGGGGCGGCCGTGGGCTCATGGGACGCTGTTGTGTGTGGCGGCGGGCGGCCACGTGGCAGCCCCGATTAGCGGGCGGCGGCGCTGAAGTGTCCGGCAGCGGCGGACGTGTCCGGCGGGCGCGGGACGGATTTTAGGGTTTCGGGGAGGAATGATCCGGATTTGGAGGGGTTTGCTTAAATAGGCATAGAGGAGCTAGGAGAGTCCAAATGAGGTGTAGTTTTCGCCCACACGATCGTGATCGAACGACGGAGAGCATGGAAGTGACTTAGATGGGTTATTGGGCTGTTTTGAAGGGGTGTTGGGCTGCAACTTAAAAGAGGCCTTTGCGAGAGTGTGGTTAACCGTTAGAGTACCAAACGAGCTCCAAATGACCCGAAACTTGACCGGTGGTCTGCGGTTGGTATACCAAGGCCACTAGACAAACCTCGGTCCATTTCGAGAAGGTTTAGTACCCGCACACGGAAAACGTAAAAGGGGCCGCCGGGGAAGATAGGAGTGCCGGATTGCAAAACGGACAACGGGAAAAATGCTCGGAATCACGAGACGAACACGTATGCAAATGCGATGCACATGATGACATTATAAAAATGCATGACATGGACAAAATGCAAAATGAAGAAAAACCCAACCACGGAGGGAATATCATATCACAATGCCGAAAATGGCAAGAGTTGGAGTTACAAATATGGAAAGTTACTTCCGGGGTGTTACAAAATGAAGTCGTCCTCGACGGAAGCTCATATTCCTCACCCAAATAAGGCTTCAAATCTGCAATGTTAAAAGTGGGACTAACCCCAAAATCTGCAGGCAGCTCAAGTTTATATGCATTATCATTTATCTCCAGCACGTTTATATTTAGCATTCATACGCTCAATGTTTTCCTTAGTTATCTCATGCATTTTTAAAATCAATTCAGCACGTTCTTTAGCATCAAAACTAACCTTCTCCGAAGATGGAAGAGGCAACAAATCAATAGGTGCACGAGGTAGGAAGCAATACACAATTTCAAAAGGGCACATCTTAGTAGTAGAATGCAATGAACGATTATAAGCAAATTCAATATGAGGCAAGCATTCTTCCCACATTTTCTTATTATTCTTCAAAACAGCCCTAAGCATAGTAGACAATGTTCTATTGACTACTTCAGTTTGTCCATCGGTTTGGGGTGACAAGTAGTACTAAAAAGCAGTTTAGTCCCCAACTTAGCCCATAAACATCTCCAAAAGTGGCTAAGAAATTTAGTATCACGATCTGAAACAATAGTATTTGGCACACCATGCAAGCGAATAATTTCACGAAAGAACAAATCAGCAACATTAACAAACATCATCGCTTTTATGACATGGTATAAAGTGTGCCCTTTTCGAGAATCTATCCACGACAACAAATATGCTATCCCTCCCCGCTTTGTTCGAGGTAAACCTAAAACAAAGTCCATAGATATATCCTCCCAAGGAACACTAGGCACAGCAAAGGCATATATAAACCATGAGGATTGAGTCGTGACTTAGCTTTTTGACATGTAGTGCAGCGAGCAACAAAACGCTCAACATCCCGTCTCATCTTTGGCCAAAAGAAATGTGTAGCAAGTATATCCTCCGTCTTCTTGATGCCAAAGTGTCCCATTAATCCTCCTCCATCGCCTCCTGCAACAACAAAAGACGAACAGAGCTAGCAGGAATGCATAGCTTGTTATACGGAACACAAAACCATCATTAATAATGAAATTGTTCCATGTTCTTCCTTCTTTACAATTCTGCATTACATCTTTAAAATCAGCATCATGCACATATTGATCTTTGATGGTCTCCAAACCAAATATTTTGAAGTCAAGTTGTGAAAGCATAGTATAGCGACAAGACAAAGCATCAGCAATAACATTTTCTTTACCCTTCTTGTGTTTAATGACATAAGGGAAAGTCTCAATGAATTCAACCCATTTAGCATGTCTACGATTCAGTTTAGCTTGACTTTTAATATGTTTCAAAGATTCATGATCAGAATGTATAACAAATTCTTTGGGCCATAAATAATGTTGCCATGTCTCTAAAGTCCGAACAAGAGCATATAATTCTGTCATAAGTAGAATAGTTCAGACTAGGCCCACTCAATTTTTCAGAAAAGTATGCAACAGGTTTGCCATCTTTTAATAACACACCTCCTAATCCAATTCCACTAGCATCACATTCAAGCTCAAAAGTCTTATTAAAGTCAGGAAGTTGGAGTAAAGGAGCATGTGTCAACTTATCTTTCAATACCGTGAAGGCTTCTTCCTGTGCGGTACCCCAAACAAAAGGCACATCCTTCTTTGTAAGCTCATTGAGAGGTGCAGCAATGGTGCTAAAGTCTCTCACAAAACGCCTATAGAAACCAGCGAGTCCAAGAAAACTCCTCACTTGTGTGACCGTTTTGGGCTGCGGCCAACTCTCAATAGCTTCAATCTTGGCTTTATCAACTTCAATTCCCTATGGAGTAACAACATAGCCAAGAAAAGATACTAGGTCGGTGCAAAAGGTGCACTTCCCAAGGTTACCAAACAAACGTGCATCATGTAGAGCATTAAAAACAGCACGTAAATGTTCCAAATGTTCTTCCAAAGATTTGCTATAAATCAGTATATCATCAAAGTAAACTACCACAAATCGTCCAATGAAAGCACGTAAAACTTCGTTCATTAATCTCATGAAAGTACTAGGTGCATTAGTTAACCCAAAAGGCATGACTAACCACTCATATAATCCAAACTTAGTTTTAAATGCTGTTTTCCATTCATCTCCCAATTTCATACGAATTTGATGGTATCCACTACATAAATCAACTTTGGAGAATATTGTAGAGCCACTCAATTCATCAAGCATATCATCTAGCCTCGGAATAGGATGGCGATAACGAATAGTAATATTATTAATGCCTCTACAATCAACACACATACTGTGACGTACCATCCTTTTTAGGCACTAGTATAATAGGAACAGCACAAGGACTAAGAGATTCGCGTATATAACCTTTGTCGAGCAGCTCCTGTACTTGACGATAATCACCTTCGTCTCCTCTGGATTGGTACAGTATGGTGCACGGTTGGGTAGCGATGCACCGGAATTAAGTCAATTTGATGCTCAATCCCTCGAATAGGTGGTAATCCGGTGGCACGTCTTGTGGGAAGACGTCGTGAACTCTGCAAAATGTTAGTGACAGCAGGGGCAAAGAGGAAGGCACGTCCTCGAATGAAAATAATGCCTCTTTGCACACAAAAGCATAGCAAACAGATTTGCTAGAATCTAGCTCATCAATATCAGATTTGGTGGCAAATAAACATGCACTTTTCAGTTTAATTTCAGAAGCAACATTAGATGGTTTATTATTAGGCTTCATTTGTTGCTCAAATTCTTTTGCCACAATCTGATTTTCACTCCTATTTTTCTCCTGTTTTGCTTTATTAGCTCTATTAATATCATCTTTCAAAATGGAATCAGGAGTCATAGGAAGCAAAGTAATATTTTATCCTTGTGAACAAAAGTATACTGATTGTTTCTACCATGGTGTACAGAATTTTATCAAATTGCCATGGTCTACCAAGTAATAAGGAACATGCTTGCATAGGTACCACATCACAATCAACACAATCAGCATATGTAGAGATACTAAAATACACACGAACGAAGACGTGTTACCTTAACCTTGCCGCTGTTGTTGAACCGTTGGATGTAGTAATGATGTGGATGTGGTCTTGTGGTGAGAGAAAGCTTCTCCACCATATCCATGCTAGCCAAGTTGTTGCAGCTCCCTCCATCTATGATGGCGCTTGAATAGAACGTTCCTTCACAACTCCTTTGTATGGAACAAGTTATGCCTCTGATTTTGCTCAGCTTGTGTAACCTGCACTCAAAACACGTTGAGCAACTAAACATTCATACACAAAGCATCTTGACAGCCATGTATTGCGTCTCATGATCAGAATCATCTCCACCGTGTTCTTCATGTGTAATAAGAGCCAAAGTCTCTTCATCATAGTCACTAGCGGACTCATACCCACCATCCTCGGTAGCAATCATCACACGCTGAGATTGGCATTCTCTCATAAAATGTCCTCTTCCCTTACAACGACGACAAATAATATCACTTGTGTGCCCTGTTGACGCCATGGAAGAAGAAGAGCTACTGTAGGCCCAAGCGGTGTGCTCTTGGCAGATAGTGGTGGTTGTGCACCTTTCTTGTATCACGGTTGGAGGTGGCAGCCGGACGGAGGTGCGGTGTAGTAGAGCGTGTGGAAGTAGATGATGCACGTGGTGTCCATGAGGAAGGTCGACCTGCAGAAAAGTTAGTCGCGCCAAGGCACATCGATCCTGCACTTCACGTTCAGCTTTACAAGCAAGATGGAATAATCGAGTGATATTATTATAATCCTTGTAGTCTAGAATGGTCTGAATCTCTATTTAATCCACCCGTAAAGCGTGCAAGCATAGCTTCATTCTCCTCAACAATACCACATCTAATCAAGCCAGTTTGTAATTCCTGATAATATTCTTCTACCGAATTTTTTCCTTGTCTTAAGCGCTGCAATTTTTGAAGTAATTCACGTTGATAATATGGTGGAACCCAACGAGTACGCATAGCAGTTTTCAAAGCAGCCCAAGTAGCTGGAACAGGATATAATCTACAATGTTCAGACCACCAAACACATGCAAAGCTAGTGAAAGCACAAACAGCAGCAGGAACACGTCTCTCCTCAGGATATTGTAAACATGTAAATCGTTGTTCAGTTTCTAACTCCCAAGTAAGATATATATCAGGAACATATCTACCCTCAAATGGTGGAATATTCAATTTCAGTTTAGGAGATGGTCATGATCTCGTACCTGAAGGGGAGCCCGAACATTGCCATTATTTGCATGTGGACGACACTGGTGGTTGTGGTGCTGGTGGTTGCACGAGTTCGATGTTGATCAACCTCATCCTCGGAATCTCTCACATAATCATCCTCCCCACCGCAGCAGCAGGAGCCACGAAGTATCAACAAAGAGCACCAAGAGCTTGGCGGTGAAGAGGGACACGGGAAGCTCGGCGGAGGGCTGTTTCGCGATGTGCAGGTAGTCCTTGTTGTTGTAGTAGAGGTGCGTTAGGTGCCGCCGGTGGTGGTGGTGGTAGACGCGCGAGCAATTCATTAAACTTGTTATCGAGCTTTGTTTCGAACGCCTTCTCAATGCCATCTATCTTCTCCATGGCCTCTTCAAATCTATTTAGCACATCTTCCACCTGCCCACTCATCATTTGTTGAAACTTATCATGTAGCGCTTTGTTTGTCATGTTCTCCCATCGATCACGTCGGCTTGTGATCCTGCCATAGTTAGCAGCAATAGAAACACACAAGAATATGATTGACGGACTACTAGGAAGTCTTGGTGGTGGTGTGGTGGACGATCACAAATCCGTCAAGCAAATCTCAAATTCTTACCAGTTCTTACCCACCAGAAAGCGGTGATCGGCAACCGATGTAGTCAAAACTCTCAAAGCTTGGATAGAGCGATTACGAGGGAGAGTCAAGCATACGATGTAGATGTATGTGGAGCTGGGAAGGCTTATAATATGGTAGCAAAAGGGTCAGCAATAATCAATTCAGAGATGCAAAGTTGAATAAGCGCTCAACGACGGATCTTCAGGTTGGTCCTAGGCTAGACCGTGCTAGAGACGCGAGCCTAGAACACTAACAAAATCACGGGCGCTGCACGGAAACAACGGAAAAGCACACTCTGGAATTTTTTTCGCTTTTTTTTTTTGCGCTGCTTTTTTTTGCTCTGCTCTTTTTTTGCGAAAAATCACTATAATGGCGAGTGTCTCAAAACTCTTCCCAGTCAAATCGACAGGATGGGCACGAAATTTTTCGACCAAAAAAATTTTTTTTTCGAATTGCCGGACCAAAAACTGAAACAGGTCAAAAAACTTTCTATAATGGCGATTGTCTCAATACGCTTAGAAACACCTAAAAATAGGATAGCGAGAAAATTTTTTCGACAAGTGCGTTTTGAATTTTTTCGAAACCTACTCCGGCAAGGAAAACACAAATCGGAAACTAGATGGATCTCGAAAACAAACCTAATATGAGAAGAACTCGGATTGGTGGTGGATATATGGTGGTGATATATGGCAGCGGTGGTGGTATATGGTAGCGGTGGTGGTATATGGATATGGATTCAGAGCGGTGGCGGATAAGCAATGGTGGTAGATGGCAAGGCGATGATGATGGTGCGGCGGCGGCGTGACAACTTATGATCAGAACTCGAAACTCTAAAAGACTAGACTCTAAGACCAGCAACTTGACACGACGATGCAACCGCAAATTCAACAAAGCAAAAACCCTAAACAGATTATGCAAAGGCTCAGATTGGTTCGGATATGATGAACTAACCCTATTTTTTGTGGCTTTTTCGTGGACTTTAGGTATGAAGAACAGATTCGATCTAATCTACGAAAAACTGTAAAATCTCACCGAGCAACCTGAAAATCTGATACCACTTGATAGAGGCAAAGGTGTCCCGATGTTTCGATGAGATGGTGGCTATCGTTTCTGTGGGAGTCGACCTTGACGATCCGACTCTGACGTCGAGACGTCGCGCCTTAGCAATCGCTAAACCAACTTCCGAGGGTTATTGACCACGCGAGCACGATCAACGACCACGAGGGCCTGTTTCCTGCGAGCAAGCGAAGAACAAGCAAGAAACTGAAATTGCAATCTGGATATTGCGAATATAAGATGAAAGCTTTATTGATCAAGGTGGGGTTACTGTGGCGCCTTTGTGCAGTCGTTGAACACAAGCGAAATGCTGCGAAGTTGCAGCTATGGCGAACTTTTAATCTAAACAAAACCCAAGGTCTAAGCGGTGCCCTAAGGTCTATATATATGGATGAAGAGGGGAATTTCGTGGCCCTTGTTGGAGGGGTCCAAATCAACCCTATCTCTTGTTCCCCACACATACGGACTCTAAAAATAGCCTATACTTGTGTATTTCGAAATTAAAAGGGCCTGGCCCACTAATAAGGTGACGAGCACCTAGAATACCCTCGGACGACATTTATGAAGTAGCATCTTGTATATTTCGTCCAAGGCTTCATGCACCCATTATGGTGGCTTCAAAGTCCTGAAATCATCACTTGTAACTCCGTTCTTGTTCCCCTTAGCATGGCATTATCTCCATGCTTGTTCTTGCTCAATGTCCATCCATCTCCAAGCTAGGGCCTTCATTTGTAAGCAAAACAAATGTATCCAATTTAGGCAGCATCATATTCTCATGAACATTAGAATCATTACCAAGAAACGAAAGTACCTGATAATTTAATTGGCGTGCGCGAGCTCTAGTAATTGGTCCAGTATATGTAGCAGTAGGTGCTGTGGGTGTAACAATGGTATTGATGTCCTCATCACATCATATATAGGGCTAGTGGTGAAGGCACTCTCACTCTCAATATGGTGGCACAAGTCACTCAAGTCATCATACGTCACCGTGGTCGAGGTGAAATACTCAACCATCTCATCGCCGTCGCCATGGATGAAGGCTGAAGATGGCACAACATCACTCTCCTCCATGACCTAAGGGAAAATCCCATGCTCGATCATCTCGTCATCGTTGTCGTGGATGAAGGCCGAAGATGGCACAACATCACTCTCGCCTCCTAAGATGGAAGCATCATCCTTGCTCGCCACCTTGTCGCTCGCCTCCAAAGCTTGGTCCTTGAAGGTCTCCGTAGTCGTACTTGTCGCCGCACCATCTTGGACATCGTGGTGGTACTAGCCTCATGCTTGTCGTAGAGCTTGGTCGCAGCGAAGTTTGCTTGGGGTGGAGATGCCTTTTCTTAATGAGTTCTTGTTCCGCGTTGAGAGCACCAATGTAGTAGTCGTCGATAGACTTGTAGTTCTCGAGGAAGATAGTCTTGGAGATGTCGTTGTTCAATCCCATCATGAAGTGTAACTTCATCGAAATGGGGTCGTCCACGCTGGCTTGTCGCAAGGCAATCTTCATCTCCTTGAAGTACGCGTCGATGGACTTGGATCCTTGGATGGTGTTCTCCAATTGGCGTCGAAGTTGTTCCGTGTAGGTTGGAGGCACGAACTCTCGCCGCAAAGCTCTCTTCATCTTGGGCCAACTCATGTCGTAGTACTCCGAAGGTGTGTGAAGCCACCAAGATGAGGCGTAGTCGTGGAAGTTTCTTGTGGAGCACTTCACTTGATCTTTAGGACGAACTTGATGTAGCTTGAGGTAGTCGTCCATCAAACGCTCCCACTCGAGGTACTCCTCGGGTTCTTGAGTCCCATAGTAAGGAATCGCGTGGTCGATGTCGAGGTCGTAGTAGCTCGTGGAAGTCGCGGACTTGAGCTTGGGGAGCTTCTCTTGAGCGTAGTCATGAGGTTCTTGTTGGCAAAGATACCGTATGTCTGTAGGCGAAGATGCCTTGAAGTCGCTTGGCGAAGATGCCAAGGGAGATGGTGAAGTCATTGAGCGGTTGTTGATGTAGAGCTCTTGACCTTCACGTTCTTGGTGGTGATGGTGTCGATGCCGATGTGATCTTGCCGGAGATGGTAGCTCGGAAGCATGTGCTCTTGAGCGTCTTCTCGAAGATGAGGAAGATCGCTTGTAGGACTTGATGAGGGCTTTGATCTCCATTTGAGCTTGCATCTTGGCGTCGGAGTTGTTGTTCGTGGCATCGAACTCGTCGTTGTTGTTGTAGACCGAAGGTGAAATGCCTTGCCTATCCATCACAAGACTCGAGTAGAGGTGAGTAGGAAATGAGATAAACAATACCAAGTTACCTTTTCCCAAAGTTGAGGATGTATCCCGTTTCACTCAATATGAGATGAAAGAATAGTGGAATTGGTACCGGACTTGTTCACTCACACCTATCAAGTAAAGCTTATGGTAGAGCTCGGTGAGGATAGTGGCACAAAAATTTCATGCAAAATGTTAGCAAGAGTCAATAATGTTGAAAGAGATTCACAAATTCGCAAGCGAAACAAATAGACCAATAGCAATATGTGGCACACGGAAACACACACACGGATAGATAAATGGGGTCGTGCAACCAAGGAATGAGCACAAAATGTGGAATCCACGGAAAACACTCGTGTTGCACAACTCAAGAGAGACGCTAGCACGAGTGCTCAATAGGCGGATACGACACTTGTGCACAACCTATAAGATGCAAAATGGATAAACTTTGTATCCCAAGTATGCTATGTATGTATGGTTCCCGGTGTTTCTCTCAAGATGATCCAAGATGATCGGATATGATACCATATGATATATTTTGGTGGTGGTGTTGCACTAGGCAATGCGGAAGTGGAAAGATGGGCTATACACGTGTCGAAGTTGAAGTTGCCGTCCCTAAGTAGCCGAAACACCTTAGGAGACACAAGCCACAACTCAAACAAAATTGGGTTAAGTTGGGGGTGGTGGAAGTGTATGGTGGGCAAGCCTATGCGGAAGTGGCGGTGGTGGTTGATGAAAAAGAAACCGTTCCTAAGTAGCCGAAACACCTTAGGAGACTCGAATTGCAACTCAAACAACCATGGGGAACAAAATTGGCTAGGTTGCGGAAGTCGGTGGTGGCTATGCGGATGATGTGGTGGAAGCCCTAGGCAAAGATGCCAAAAATCACAAAATTTGATGAATTCAAATGATGTTGGTGGTATTTTAGTGGGATAGGGGATGTAAATAGCTTCAAAACAAGCTAAAGAACGTCAAAATTGGAGTTCGGATGAATTAGTTATGGACAAAATAAAAATCAGCCGAAGTGGGAATCTATAGGTTACGGACGTCCGGAAAAGGTCGGATGTCCGGGGCGTCGGACGTCCGGAAAAGTCGGAAATCCGTAAATTCGGTTGGGTTAGGGTTCCGATCGTCAGGAAAGGTCGGACGTCCGGTCGTTCCTGGGGCTCCGGACGTCCGTAAAACGTCGGTCGTCCGGTGGGTCGGGGTCAACGCGAGATGCGAGTTTCGGGACGCGATTTTGGGCGGAAAATGGGGATTTTGGGGTCAAAATTGACGAGATTTCGTGGATGAAAGATGGGGAAACTTGGGGAAATGCTAGATCCACTCAAAACCAAGCAAATCCATGGATCAAAATCAACAAAACATCATCAAAACCAACAAATCACAAAAAAAAAATTTGGGGCTATTTTTGGTGGGGATTTTCGAAATTTAGGATGAAACCAAGCAAAAGAAGGCTAGAAAACGGTGGGAGGGACTCCAAATACGTGATCAACGTGGCTCATGATACCCTATGATGCGGGGCTAACCCGGTGTAGGCTGATCTTTCACGTTTGGAGTGGGATCCCTCAAAGAGCACGAAGAACACGGGGAAGAACGGGGAGAAATCACAAGGGGAAACACTCAAGAACAAGTCCAATCACACATCCACTAGACAATCAAACACACAAGATCACAAGGTATATGAACAACAAAGGGAAAGATATAAGGTAGAGTTCATCTCCGTGAGGAGGTCTTGAAGGCGGCCGCCCAAGAGGGGTCTTGATGATATATCCCGCAGGATCTTCTCCTAGATGGAGGTCTTGGCCTCCAATGGAGTAGTGGTCTCTCTCTCTCTCTCTCAAGAGTAGAGGAAGGTAGGAGCAAAGCTCACATACAAATGAGTTATCATATTTGCTAACCCTAGAAAGGATGAGGGGAAGGTCTATTTATAGTCTAAGCCACGAAGGGGTAAGTGGTAGAGGGATACAAGGCCAAAGGCCCGGCTGTGCACAGGCAGTGTCGGACGTCCGGACGGGGTCGGACGTCCGGTCGCTCGCGGGGGTCCGGACGTCCGGAGGACGTCGGACTTCCGACGTTTTGGCTCTGGATAGGAGGTGCCGGTCGTTCGGTCGGCTTCGGTCGTCCGGTTCCTGGTACTTGTTGGACGTCCGGTGGTCGTCGGTCGTCCGGCCACTGGAGAGTGTCGGACGTCCGGTGGCTTCCGGTCTTCCGGCCGCTGGGGACTCCGTCTTTTTCCGTCTTCTCTTCCAGGCTTCCCTCGTGGATGGTGTAGGTGTTCCTTGGCGCTTGCACTCCTCCTCGTCGTCCGTGTAGCTCCGGCAATACCTATGCATGCACACGAGTGGAGTGTCAAGTAGTATACCATCCTCAAAGGGGTCAAGTGAACACGTGTAAAGGAGAAGGTTCACCTTTATGTATGAGAAGTAGAGGTCGCACGTTTCACTTGACAAACGGAATCTTGACATGGTGATGACCGTAGGATGCTCCGCATCACGAACTGACAAAGTTCAGTTTCGTCAGGGTTTTACGGACGTCCGGGCTTTTACGGTCGTCCGGACTTCGTCGGACGTCCTAGCTTTTCCGGTCGTCCGGAGCCTGGGCGAAAATCGGGCTCGGGATGAACTGCGAGATTTCGAGAAGAAGAAAATGGTGAGGTCGAAATCGAGTGATTTGGTGGATGGAAAAGGGGGAGAGGGTGGGGAAAGCTAGATCCACACGCAGCAATACAAATCCATGGACCAAATCCAACAAAATCTCAACTCACAAACAAATTACAAAAAAAATTTTGGGCTATTTTTGGTGGGGAATTTTCGGATTTAGGACAAAAACAACAAAATCAAGCTAGAAAAAGAGGGGTAGGGGCTCCAAAAACGTGATCAACATGGCTCATGATACCAAGATGATATCATGAGACAAGCTGGCTCTGATCCAAGATGATGTAGGGCGGAACCCTAATCGGAGATCTTTCACATTTGGAGTGGATCCTACGGGGAATCACGAAGAACACGTGGAAGCACAAGGTGAAAACGGACGAAACGAGAGAGAAATCACTCAACCAACAAGGAATCAATCACACAAGTGCTAGATCACCGAACACAAAGAGATACATATGATCCACAATCAACAAAGTTAAGGATACACGAGTAGCCGTTCTTCTCCTAGAGGAGGTATTGATGGGGTCCACCCTAGAAGGGGGTCTTGTATCCGCTTGGGGGATCTTCTCCGTAGAGGTCCTGAGCTCCGAGGAGAAGTAACCAAGTGGATGAGCAAGGCTCTCACACAAACATGAGCTAAACCAATGCTAACCCTAGAAAGGTGGGGAAGAAAGAGTGTATATAGTCTAGGGGGCGAAGGGGTACAAAGGCTGCGGCCCCAAACGAAGTCAACACACAGGCGTCGGACGTCCGGAAGGCGTCGGACGTCCGGAGGCTCGGGACGGTCCGGACGTCCGGTCGGGCTCGGGCGTCCGTAGAATCAGCTCTGTCATTGATAGGGGCAAAGGTGTCCCGTCTTTCGATGAGATGTTGGTTTTCGCTTTGGAGGAAGTCGACTTTGACGATCCGACTACGAGCGTCTTGAGGACGTCGCGCCTTAGCAATCGCTAAACCAACTCCGAGAGGTTATTGACCACGCCGCGAACATCATCAACGACCACGAGGGTCATTTCCTGCGAGCAAGCGAAGAACAAGCAAGAAACTGAGATTGCAATCTGGATATTGCGAATATAAGATGAAAGCTTTATTGATCAAGGTGGGGTTACTGTGACGCCTTTGTGCGGTCGTGGAACACAAGCGGCATCGTGAAGTTGCAGCTATGGCGAACTTTTAATCTAAACAAAACCCAAGGTCTAAGCGGTGCCCTAAGGGCTGTATATATGGAGGAAGAGGGGAATTTCGTGGCCCTTGGTGGAGGGGTCCAAATCAACCCTAACTCTTGTTTCCCACACATACGGACTCTAAAACAGCCTATACTTAAGTATTTCGAAATTACATGGGCCTGGCCCAATAATAAGGTGACGCAGCACCTAGAATAGCCTATGGACGAATATTATGAAGTGGCATCTTGTATATTTCGTCCAAGGCCTCATGCACTCATTAGGGTGGCTTCAAAGTCCTGGAATCATCACTTGTAACTCCGTTCTTGTTCCCCTTGCGCATGCCAACATCTCCATGCTTGAACTTGCTCCAAGGTTCATCTTTCTTGTCCATGGTAGGCCCTTCATTTGTAAGCAAAACAAACGTATCCAATTTAGGCAGCATCATATTCTCATGAACATTAGAATCGTTACCAAGAAACGAAAGTACCTGATAATTCAATTGGCGTGCGCGAGCTCGAGTAATTGGTCCAGTATGTATAGCAGCAGGGGCTGTGGGTGTAACAATGGTATTGATGTCCTCATCAGTCATGGGCACGTCGGACGTCCAGACGGGGTCGGTCGTCCGGAGCTTCGTGACGGTCCGGACGTCCGGAAGTCGTCGGTCGTCCGTAGATTCGGTTCGGGCGTGCGTCGGTCGGACGTCCGGAGGCTTCGGTCGTCCGTAGTTTTGGTTCGGGCGGCAAAGTGCCGGACGTCCGGAGAGTCCGGTCTTCTTCTTGTCCATCATGCTTGGGGTCCTCGCCGTCTTGGCTCTTGCATGTAGTTGTTCCGTGGCTCGTTTCCAGGCACCTGATCACACACAGAGCTTCCAAATGAGGTAGTAGCCATGTCTCGTGAGTAGGAGAAGGAAGTTCGGAGAGGAGCGAGTTCACCTTATCTTCAATAGCCTTAGCTCGGGCTCGAGTCATGGGTCCACGTGGTATTGAGGAAGATGTAGGTGCGTCCATGGGGATGAGTGAGGGATGCTCCGCATCATTTCCCCCCCTTGAGAGAGATCCGACCTCGGATCAAAAGCCTCATCTCCATGGTATGGTGTGAGGTCCTTGACGTTGAAGATGTCGCTCACATTGTACGTGTCTCGAGGTAGGTCGATCTTGTAGGCTTTGTCGTTGTAGTGTGCTAGCACCTTGAAAGGTCCATCGGCTCTAGGAAGAAGCTTGGACTTGCGTTCTTTGGGGAAGCGGTCCTTGCGAAGGTGTAGCCACACTAGATCACCAATGTTGAAGACCATGGGTTGCTTGTTGACGTTGAGCTTGGTCGCTAGTCGTTGTACTTGGCGCTCGATGGTTTGTCTTGTATCCTCATGCATCTTCTTGATGTAGCTTGCCCGTGCACTCGCATCCATGTTGGTGCGCTCTTGCAGAGGAAGAGGTAGAATGTCCAATGGGGACAACGGGTTGAAGCCGTAGGCGACCTCGAAGGGGGACTTGCCGGTAGTCGAATGTCTTGCACGATTGTAGGCGTACTCGGCGATGGGTAGACATGCTTCCCACTCCTTGATGTTCTTCTTGATCAAGACACGAAGTAGAGTGGATAGTGTGCGATTCGTCACCTCCGTTTGGCCGTCGGTTTGAGGATGGTATGCGGATGAGAACAAAAGCTTAATTCCGAGCTTGGCGCATAGGGTCTTCCAAAAGTAACTCAAGAACTTGACGTCACGATCGGAGATAATTGTCTTTGGTACTCCATGGAGTCGCAAGATTTCCGTACAAAAGAGATTTGCAACATGTGAAGCATCCTCTATCTTGTTGCGAGGAATGAAATGTGCCATCTTAGAAAATCTATCCACAACAACAAACACGGAATCCTTTCCATTTTGAGTTCTAGGCAAACCAAGTACAAAGTTGATGTAGGGCGGAACCCTACGTGGATGATCTTTCACGTTGGAGCGGATCCTACGGGGAATCCCGAAGAACACGCGGAAGAACAAGAGGGAAACACAGAGGAAAAGAGAGAGAAATCACTAAACCAACAAGAGATCAATCGCACAAGTGCTAGATCACCGATCACATAAAGTGGCACAAGATTCAAAATCAACAAAGGAAAGATACAAATGGTAGCCGTTCTTCTCCGTGAGGAGGCCTTGATGGGGTCCACCCTAGAAGGGGGTCTTGAATCCGCTTGGGGGATCTTCTCCGTAGAGGTCCTGAGCTCCGAGGAGAAGTAGCCAAGTGGACGAGCAAAGGCTCTCACACAAAATATGAGCTAATCCAATGCTACCCTAGAAAGAGGAAGGGGGTGGAATATATATAGTCTAGGGGCGAAGGGTACATGGGACTCGTCCGGATACATCTGACTGCTTGGCAGGGAGGCGGATGTCAGGCGTCGGGCGGATGTCCGGGCCTTCATGGCGCCGGATGTCCGGGCTATCCGGCCGGATGTCCGGCTGGTGCGGCCACTTCGCCGATTGGTGCGGGTGCGGCGGATTTCGGGCAGTGCGGATATCCGGCTGGGGGCCGGATGTCCGGGGCATGGAGGCCGGATGTCCGGGCCCTGTAGAGTTTCTGGCTGGGCTTCGGCTGTGGTGCTGGCGTCTCCAGGGGCCGGATGTCCGGGACCTTGGCCGGATGTCCGGGGCCTGGAGGGTGAACTTGTCCGCTTCCTGGTCCTCTTCATCCGTGGACTTGGCGGCTCGTCCGTCTTCACGTGTATCTTCGGGAGGCTCCTCTTGATACCTAGTGATGCATAGCATATCGGACTTAGGTAGTAGCCATGTCTCGAGTGGATCATATGTGATATCACTAAGGAAGGAAGTCACCTCGTTCTCGAGAGCTCTAGCTCTAGCTCGTGTCATGGGTCCTCTTGGCTCTTGATGAGACGGTTGTGGATGCATGGGGATGATCGTGGGATGCTCCGCATCATCTCCCCCCTTGGGAGAGATCCGACCTCGGATCAAAAGCTTCATCTCCATGGTATGGTGCGAGGTCCTTGACGTCGAAGATGTCGCTCACGTTGTATTTGTCGCGAGGTAGGTCGATCTTGTAAGCATTGTCGTTGTAGCGTGCTAGCACCTTGAAGGGTCCATCAGCTCGAGGTAGAAGCTTGGACTTGCATTCTTTGGGGAAGCGGTCCTTGCGAAGGTGTAGCCACACTAGATCACGAATGTTGAAGATGATGGGTTGCTTGTTGGCGTTGAGCTTGGTTGCTTGTTGTTGTACTTGGCGCTCGATGGTGTGCCTTGTATCTTCGTGCATCTTCTTGATGTAGCTTGCTCATGCACTCGCATCCATGTCGGTGCGCTCTTGGAGAGGAAGTGGTAGAATGTCCAATGGGGACAACGGGTTGAAACCGTAGACGACCTCGAAGGGGGACTTGCCGGTAGTCGAATGTCTTGCACGGTTGTAGGCGTACTCGACGATGGGTAGACATGCTTCCCACTCCTTGATGTTCTTCTTGATCAAGACACGAAGTAGAGTGGATAGTGTGCGGTTCGTCACCTCCGTTTGGCCGTCGGTTTGAGGATGGTATGCCGAGGAGAACAAGAGCTTGATTCGAGCTTGGCGCATAGGGTCTTCAAAAGTAACTCAAGAACTTGGCGTCACGATCGGAGACGATTATCTTTGGTATGCCATGGAGTCGCAAGATTTCCTACAAAGAGATTTGCAACATGTGAAGCATCGTCTATCTTGTTGCAAGGAATGAAATGTGCCATCTTAGAAAATCTATCCACAACAACAAATACCGAATCCTTGCCATTTTGAGTCCTAGGCAAACCAAGTACAAAATCCATACTAATGTCTTCCCATGGTTGATAAGGAATAGGAAGAGGCATGTAAAGACCATGAGATTGAGCTTTAGACTTAGCTTTACGACATGTATAGCATCGGGTTGTGAAGCGTGAGACGTCGCGGAACATCTTGGGCCAAAAGTAGTTTTTGGAGAGCGTGGCGAATGTCTTGTCACGTCCAAAGTGTCCCATGAGTCCGCCTCCATGAGCCTCTTGCAAAAGGAGCAAACGAAGAGAAGACTCGGGAATGCAAAGTTTGTTAGCTCTCATAAGATAACCATCCTTGATGTAATATTGTTCCCAAGAAGTATGCGTCAAACACTTAGCATAAGGAGAAGCAAAAGATGGATCATGCTCATACAAGTCTTTTATATGCTCAAAACCAATAACATTCAACTCAAGTTGAGTGACAAGCATGCATATGCGTGAAAGCGCGTCGGCAACTACATTTTCTTTACCCTTAATGTACTTGATCACATAAGGAAAAGATTCAATGAATTCACTCCATTTTGCATGACGCTTGTTTAATTTAGTTTAACCTTTGAGGTACGTAAGCGTTTCATGATCGGTATGGATTACAAACTCATGAGGTCTAAGGTAATGTTCCCAAACATGTAGCACACGCACTAAAGCATACAATTCTTTGTCATAGATGGGATAAGTAAGTTGAGCACCGGAGTGTTTTTCACTAAAATAAGCAATGGCTCGTTTTTCTTGCATCAAAATTCCGCCAATTCCGGTACCACTTGCATCACAATGAACCTCAAAAGTTTTGTCATAATTGGGCAAAGCAAGAATCAGAGCATGAGTAAGCAAAGACTTGAGCTCATCAAAAGCGGTTGATTGCAAAGTTCCCCAAACAAAGGGAGTATTCTTCTTACTCAAGGCATGCAAAGGAGCAGCAATTGTGCTAAAATCTTTCACAAAGCGACGATAAAAACCCGCAAGAGCAAGAAAACTTCGCACTTGTTGCAAATTGGTGGGTTGGGGCCAAGTTTTAATTGCTTCAATTTTAGATTCGTCAACATGGACACCCTTTGAGGATACTACAAAACCCAAGAAAACCACTTTGTCAATTCCAAAAGTGCATTTTTTCAAGTTTGCATAAAGGCGTTCCTTGCGAAGAGTTTGCAACACAGATTTTACATGATTGATGTCCTCTTTCATTGTTTTGCTAAATACAAGGATATTATCAAAGTAAACCACAACAAATACTCCAATGTAAGGACGAAGCACATGATGCATAAGGACTTGCGAAAGTACCGGGAGCCTCCGAAAGACCCATAGGCATCACTAACCATTCATACAAACCAAATTTGGTTTTGAAAGCAGTTTTCCATTCATCACCCTCTTGTATGCGGATTTGGTAATAGCCACTTTTAAGGTTAATTTTTGAGAAAAAGTTGGCTCCACTAAGTTCATCAAGCATATCATCTAAGCGAGGAATGGGATGCCTATAGCAGACGGTGATCGCATTGATAGGTCTACAATCGGAACACAAGCGAAAACTTCCATCGGGCTTAGGCACAAGTATAACGGGAACGGCGCAAGGGCTTAAGCTTTCACGTACATGACCGTTGTCGATTAGTTGTTGTACTTGCCGTTGAATCTCCTTGGTTTCTTCGGGATTGACTCGGTATGGAGCTTTGTTTGGTAGAGGCGCTCCGGGATGAGGTCGATTCGATGCTCAATGCCTTGAAGAGGAGGTAGACCGGAGGTAGCTCATCGGGAAAACATCTTGAAATTCCTGCAAAGAGATTGAAACACCAAAGGTAGCTCGTGAATGGTGTTAGTTTTGGTTCTCCATCCTTGCACACAAGGACAAAGTGCATCACACTCGATGGGTTCTCACACTTCTCTCATCTCACTTTTGGTGGCAAATAGGATGAGGTTTTTCTCTCTAGGCGAAGAGGCGCTCAAGTTTGGCTTGTGGCTCTCACTCACTTTTGGTTGGATCACTTTCTCGCTCTTGTCTCTATGATGGGTGGCTTGCTTGTCGGCCATCACATGAGTAGGAGACATAGGTCGTAGCACATATTCCTTCCCTTTCATCTTGAAGCTATAGTGATTGGTGCGCCCATTGTGGATGACACCACGGTCGAATTGCCATGGTCGACCTAGAAGTAGGTGGCAAATGGTCATTGGGACCACATCACATTCCAACGTGTCTTCATAAGCACCGATTTTGAAGGAGACTTGGACCGTATGCTTGACTCGTATAGTGCTGGAGTCACTTAGCCATTGAACCTTGTAGGGATGCGGGTGCTTCCTCTTGACCAATTGAAGTTTGGAACATAGTTCTTCACTTGCCAAGTTCTGGCTACTACCTCCATCGATGATGACCTTGACGGACCTTCCGTTGATGCCGGCCTTTGTATGGAAGATGTGGCATCTTTGGTCGTCTTCTTGTTGATGTTGAAGGGTCAAGACCCTGGAGACAACTAGAGCGGGGCTCAAATCCTCATCGCAAAAGACTTGATCATCTTCATCTTCGTTCACTTGCCGGTGCATGGCCACTTGCTCAAGGGCTTCCATCTCCTCATCACTCATTGAGTCATAGGTGCCGTCGTCGTTGAGGATCATGGTGTGCTTGTTGGTGCATTCGTAGGACTTGTGGCCTCGGCCGCCGCAAGTGAAGCACTTGAAGGAGCTTGTTTTGATGGTCTCATCGGTCGGATTAGATGATGAAGCACGTGGCTTGAAGTTGCTTGTAGTAGGAGGAGGACGACTTGAACTTGTCAACTTTCTCTTGTAAATCGACTTGTCGTCGTTGTTTGTAGAAGGTTTGGTTGATGTAGATGTTGGAGGAGTCGTTGAGGCTTGGTTGTTGGAGAAGCCATAGGTCTTGGATGAGTACTTGGCGTACTTGAAGTCATCTTGCACTTGGCGTTCCGCCTTTGTAGCTTGATGCACGAGCTCAATGAGGGTTGAGTATGGTTGGAAGTCGGCGATCTTCTTGATGGGATGATTGAGTCCATTCAAGAAACGTGCCATAGTTTGCTCATCATCTTCTTTGACATTGGCTCGAATCATGGCTATCTCCATTTCCTTGTAATATTCTTCAACACTCTTTGTTCCTTGCTTGAGTAGTTGGAGTTTCTTGAAGAGGTCGCGGTTGTAGTAGGTTGGCACAAAAGCGTGCTCGCATGACATCCTTCATTTGAGCCCAAGTGGTGATTGGAGGTTCACCTCTTGCTTGTCGTCGCTCGATGATTTGTTCCCACCATATGAGCACATAGTCTTGGAACTCAAGTGATGCCATAGCGATTTTCTTCGCTTCATCGTAGTTGTGCAACCGGAAGATTTTGTCAACCTTCAATGCCCATGAGAGGTAGTCTTCGGGGTCATTGCTTCCATTGAACTTGGGCATGGTGAATTTTAGCTTGCCGTAGCGTTGCTCTTCATTGTGTTGTTGGCGATGTTGATGATGGCGTCCTTGGCGTGGATTGTGTCGTCTTCATGTTGCTCTTGGCGTGGAGGAAGACCATGATCAACATGCCCTTGTTGAACTTGAGGTTGGGGTGGAGCTTGACGAGCTTGTGGAGGGGCTTGAGGAACTTGACGTTGTACATGAGGTTGGTAGTAACTCTCTTGGATTTCCTCTCGAAGGGCTTCCTCTTGATTGCGCCGTTCACGATTGCGGTTGGCGAAGGCTCTACTTGATTCTTGAAGGGCACGTTGCGCCTCAAGAGCTTGCGTCTCACGTTGTTGTTGTTGAAGACGTTGAGCCTTGGCGTCTTGTTCGTCTTGGTGAAGACGCGCTCGTTCTTCCTCTTGTTGGCGACAAAGACGTTGTCGTTCTTGAGCTTGAGCAAAAGCCTCTTGGTTTGATTGAGGACGAGGAACTTGATCATCAACTTGCTCTTGTGAATGCTTGTCATGGAGCAGGTTACGAGATGCCTGATGGTCTTGACGAGCGGCACAACGAAGAGTGTTCGAAGTAGGTGTACTTGAGTAGTAGAAGGTGTCGTCGGAGTGTCGACTCGAGCGGCTCCGTCTTGATGATGAAGAAGTTGAATGATGCCGGTTTCTCATCAAAGCGCGTATCTCTTCCATTCTTGCATCATTCTCTTGCTTGTGAGCGTCGAACTTGTTGTCGAAGTAGTCCCTTGTACGTTGCTCGGAGAGTCGCAAGTCGGTGGCGAGGTTGTCGATGCGGTCGCTCATTGTTTGTTGTTCTTGGTGCAACGCTCGTTGTGCACCAAAGAGGTGGCTCTTGGTGACGTATGATGACATGTCGTCGTCTTGCTCGATGAAGAGTGGGTTGGTAGAAGTACTTGGCCTATACATGTTGGGGAACGTAGCAGAAATTCAAAATTTTCCTACGTGTCACCAAGATCTATCTATGGAGAAACCAGCAACGAGGGGAAGGAGAGTGCATCTACATACCCTTGTAGATCGCTAAGCGGAAGCGTTCATGAGAACGGGGTTGAAGGAGTCGTACTCATCGTGATCCAAATCACCGGAGATCCTAGTGCGAGCGGACGGCACCTCCGCGTTCAACACACGTACAGCCCGGTGGCGTCCCACGCCTTGATCCAGCAAGGAGAGAGGAGAGGTTGAGGAAGACTCCATCCAACAGCAACACAGCGGCATGGTGGTGGTGGAGGGCGTGGCATCCCTGCAGGCTTCGCCAAGCACCCACGGGAGAGGAGGAGGTGTCACGGGAGGGAGGGAGGCGCCAGGCTCGGGTGTGGATGCCCTCCTCCCTCCACTATATATAGGGGCAAGGGAGAGGGGAGGCGCAGCCTTGCCCCTTCCTCCAAGGAAGGGGTGCGGCCAAGAGGGGGAGAGTCCATCCTCCCAAGGCACCTGAGGTGCCTTCCCCTTGAGGACTCTTCCCTCCCCAAGTTTCCTTGGCGCATGGGCCTCTTGGGGATGGTGCCCTTGGCCCATATAGGCCAAGGCGCACCCCCTACAGCCCATGTGGCCCCCCGGGGCAGGTGGACCCCCCCGGTGGACCCCCGGACCCCTTTCGGCACTCCCGGTACAATACCGATAAAGTGCGAAACTTTTCCGGCGACCAAAATAGGACTTCCCATATATAAATCTTTACCTCCGGACCATTCCGGAACTCCTCGTGACGTCCGGGATCTCATCCGAGACTCCGAACAACATTCGGTAACCACATACAAACTTCCTTTATAACCCTAGCGTCATCGAACCTTAAGTGTGTAGACCCTACGGGTTCGGGAATCATCTGAACATGACCGAGGCGTTCTCGGTCAATAACCAACAGCGGGATCTGGATACCCATGTTGGCTCCCACATGTTCCACGATGATCTCATCGGATGAACCACGATGTCAAGGACTCAATCGATCCCGTATACAATTCCCTTTGTCTAGCGGTATTGTACTTGCCCGAGATTCGATCGTCGGTATCCCGATACCTAGTTCAATCTCGTTTCCGCAAGTCTCTCTACTCGTTCCGTAACACATCATCCGTGATCAACCCCTTGGTCACATTGTGCACATTATGATGATGTCCTACCGAGTGGGCCAGAGATACCTCTCCGTCAACCGGAGTGACAAATCCCGATCTCGATT
Source organism: Aegilops longissima (assembly GCA_021605205.1). Classification (NCBI taxonomy): domain Eukaryota; kingdom Viridiplantae; phylum Streptophyta; class Magnoliopsida; order Poales; family Poaceae; genus Aegilops; species Aegilops longissima. The sequence continues at coordinate 325,465,945 of CM038678.1, read as the reverse complement.
CGTGCCAACCCAAGACACTTTCGGAGATACCTGTAATGCACCTTTATAGCCACCCGATTCGTTGTGACGTTTGGTACACCCAAAGCATTCCTACGGTATCCGGAGTTGCACAATCTCATGGTCTAAGGAAAAGATACTTGACATTAGAAAAGCTTTAGCATACGAACTACGATCTTTGTGCTAGGCTTAGGATTGGGTCTTGTCCATCACATCATTCTACTAATGATGTGATCCCGTTATCAATGACATCCAATGTCCATGGTTAGGAAACTGTAACCAACTATTGATCAACGAGCTAGTCAACTAGAGGCTTACTAGGGACATGGTGTTGTCTATGTACCCACACATGTATCTGAGTTTCCTGTCAATACAATTATAGCATGGATAATAAACGATTATCATGAACAAGGAAATATAATAATAACTAATTTATTATTGCCTCTAGGGCATATTTCCAACAGTCTCCCACTTGCACTAGAGTCAATAATCTAGTTCACATCGTCATGTGATTAACACTGATAGGTCACATCGCCATGTGACCAACACCCAAAGAGTTTACTAGTGTCTGTAAACTAGTTCACATCATCATGTGATTAAGACTCAATGAGTTCTGGGGTTTGATCATGTTTTGCTTGTGAGAGAGGTTTTAGTCAACGGGTTTTAGTCAATGGGTCTGAACCTTTCAGATCCGTGTGTGCTTTGCAAATCTTTAAGTCACATTGTAAATGCTGCTTCTACGCTCCACTTGGAACTGTTCCAAATGGTTGCTCCACTATACGTATCCGTTTTTCTACTCAGAGTCATTCCGATAGGTGTTAAAGCTTGCATCGACGTAACACTTTACATCGAACTCTTTATCACCTCCATAATCGAGAAACATGTCCTTATTTACTCCAAGGACAATTTTGATCGCCGTCAATGATCCATTCTGGATCATTCTTGTACCCTTGAGTGACTCATGGCTAGGCACACTTCGGTGCGGTACACAGCATAGCATACTATAGAGCCTACGTCTAAAGCATAGGGGATGACCTTCGTCCTTTCTCTCTTTTCTGCCGTGGTCGAGCTTTAACTCTTAACTTCATACCTTACATCTCAGGCAAGAACTCCTTATTTGACTGATCCATCTTGAACACTTTCAAGATCATGTCAAGGTATATGCTCATTTGAAAGTACCATTAAGCATTTTTGATCTATCACTATAGATCTTGATGCTCAATGTTCAAGTAGCCCTATATGCTTTCTAGAAATTCTACATCATTTCTGATCATCAATATGTTAACAACATATACTCATCAGAAATTCTATAGTGCTCCCACTCACTTCTTTGGAAATACAAGTTTCTCACAAACTTTGTATAAACCCAAAATCTTTGATCATCTCATCAAAGCGCACATTCCAACTCCGAAATGCTTACTCCAGTCCTTAGAAAGGATCGTTGGAGCCAGCATACCTTTTAGCATCCTTAGGATCGACAAAACTTTCGATTGTATCACATACAACCTTTCCTTACTGGCTGGTAAGGAAACTCATTTTGACATCCATCTGCCAGATTTCATAAATGCAGCTTATGCTAACATGATTCCGACGGACTTAAGCATCGCTACGAATGAGAGAATCTCATCGTAGTCAACTCCTTGAACTTGTGAAAAACTCTTCGCCACAAGCCGAGCTTCATAGTCGGTGACATTACCGTCCACGTCTGTCTTCTTCTTAAAGATCCATTCATCTCAATGGCTTGCCGATCATCGGGCAAGTCCACCAAAGTCCATGCTTTGTACTGATACATGGATCCTATCTCGGATTTCATGGCTTCTAACCATTTGTCGAAATTTGGACCCACCATTGCTTCTCCATAGCTCGTAGGTTCATTGTTGTCTAGCAACATGACCTTCAAGACAGGATTGCGTACCACTCTGAAGTAGTACGCGTCCTTGTCGTCCTACGAGGTTCGGTAGTGACTTGATCCGAAACTTTATGATTACTATCATAAGCTTCTACTTCAATTGGTGTAGGTGCCACGGGAACAACTTCCTGTGCCCTGCTACACACTAGTTGAAGTGACGGTTCAATAACCTCATCAAGTCTCCACCATCCTCCCACTCAACTTTTCGAGACGAACTTTTCCTCGAGAAAGGACCCGATTAAAGAAACAATCCCAATTGCTTTCGGATCTGAATTAGGAGGTATGCCCAACCGTTTTGGGTGTCCTATGAAGATGCATTTTATCCGCTTTGGGTTCGAGCTTATCAACCTGAAACTTTTCCACATAAGCGTCGCAGCCCCAAACTTTTAAGAAATGACAGCTTAGGTTTCTCTAAACCATAGTTCATACGGTGTCATCTTAACGGAATTACGTGGTACCCTATTAAAGTGAGTGCGGTTGTCTCTAATGCCTAACCCATGAACGATAGTGGTAATTCGATAAGAGACATCATGGTACGCACCATATCTGATAGGGTGCAACTATGATGTTCGGACACACCATCATACTATGGTGTTCCAGCGGTATTAATTGTGAAACAACTTCCATAATGTCTTAATAGCGTACAAAGCTCAGTAACTCAGATACTCATCTCTATGATCATATCATAGACATTTTATCCTTTGTCACAATGATCTTCAACTTCACTCTGAAAATACTTGAACCATTCAATAATTCAGAATTGTGTTTCATCAAGTAAATATACTCAACATCTACTCAAATCATCGTGAAGTAAGATCATAACGATATTCATTGCATGCCTCAGCACTCATTGGACTGCACACATCAAAATGTGTTACTTCCAACAAGTTGCTATCTTGTTCCATCTTACTGAAACCGAGGCTTTTCAGTCATCTTGCCCATGTGGTATGATTTGCATATCTCAAGTGATTCAAAATCAAGTGAGTCCAAACGATCCATCTGCATGGAGTTTCTGCATGCATATACACCAATAGACATGGTTCGCATGTCTCAAATTTTTCAAAAACGAGTGAGTCCAAAGATCCATCAACATGGAGCTTTCTTCATGCGTTTTACACCAATATGACTTACATGGCAGTGCCACAAGTAAGTGGTACTATCTTTACTATCTTATATCTTTGGCATGAAAATGTGTGTCACTACGATCGAGATTCAATAAACCATTCTTTTAGGTGCAAGACCATTGAAGGTATTATTCAAATAAACAGAGTAACCATTATTCTCCTTAAATGAATAACCGTATTGCGATAGACATAATCCAATCATGTCTATGCTCAACGCAAACACCAATCTCGGTCGTAGAGGGAGCGTGCGATGCTTGATCACATCAACCTTGGAAACACTTCCAACACGTATCGTCAGCTCACCTTTAGCTAGTCTCCGTTTATACCGCAGCTTTTGTTTCGAGTTACTAACACTTAGCAACCGAACCGGTATCTAATACCCTGGTGCTACTAGGAGTACTAGCAAAGTACACATTAACATAATGTATATCCAATATACTTCTATCGACCTTGCCAACCTTCTTATCTACCAAGTATCTAGGGTAATGCTGCTCCAGTGGCTGTTCCCCTTATTACAGAAGCACTTAGTCTCGGGTTTGGGTTCAACCTTGGGTTTCTTCACTGGAGCAGCAACTGATTTGCCGATTCATGAAGTGTCCCTTCTTGCCCTTGCCCTTCTTGAAACTAGTGGTTTCACCAACCATCAACAATTGATGCTCCTTCTTGACTTCTACTTTCGTGATGTCAAACAACGCGAATACCTCAAGGATCATCATCTCTATCCTTGATATGTTATAGTTCATCACGAAGCTCTAGTAGCTTGGTGGCAATGACTTTGGAGAAACATCACTATCTCATCTGGAAGATCAACTCCCACTCGATTCAAGTGATTGTTGCACTTGGACAATCGAGCACAAGCTCAACGATTGAGCTTTTCTCCCTTAGTTTGCAGGCTAAGAAAATCGTCGGAGGTCATATACCTCTTGGCGTGGGCACGAGCTTGAAATCCCAATTTCAGCCCTCGAAACATCTCATATGTTCATGACGTTTGAAAAAACGTCGTTGGTGCCTCAACTCTAAACCGTTTAACCGAACTATCACGTAGTTATCAAAGCGTGTATGTCCGATGTTCGCAACATCCACAAACGACGTTTGGGGTTCAGCATCTTGGCGGTGCATTAAGGACATAAGCTTTCTCTGTCCGCATAATCGCTCTTGTCAACTTTCAACTTTTTTTCTAGGAACATATCTAAGCAGTGGAACTAAAGCGCGAGCTTACGACATAATTTTGCAAAAGGTCTTTTGACTATGTTCAAGATAATTAAGTTCATCTTATGAACTCCCACTCAGATAGACATCCCTCTGGTCATCTAAGTGATTACATGATCCGAGTCAACTAGGCCGTGTCCGATCATCACGTGAGACGGACTAGTCATCATCGGTGAACATCTTCATGTTGATCGTATCTACTATCGACTCATGCTCGACCTTCGATCTCGTGTTCCGAGGCCATGTCGTACATGCTAGGCTCGTTAAGTTAACCCTAAGTGTTTCGCGTGTGTAAATCTGTCTTACACCCGTTGTATGTGAACGTAAGAATCCATCACACCCGATCATCACGTGGTGCTTAGAAGCGACGAACTGTAGCAACGGTGCACAGTCAGGGGAGAACACTTCTTGAAATTTGTGTAAGGGATCATCTTATTTACTACCGTCGTTCTAAGTAAACAAGATGCATAAACATAATAAACATCACATGCAATTATATAGTGACATGATATGGCCAATATCATTTTGCTCCTTTGATCTCCATCTTCGGGGCTCCATGATCATCATCGTCACCGGCATGACACCATGATCTCCATCATCATGATCTCCATCATCGTGTCTCCATGAAGTTGTCTCGCCAACTATTACTTCTACTACTATGGCTACGGTTAGCAATAAAGTAAAGTAATTACATGGCATTGTTCAATGACACGCAGGTCATACAATAAATAAAGACAACTCCTATGGCTCCTGCCGGTTGTCATACTCATCGACATGCAAGTCGTGAATCCTATTACAAGAACATGATCAATCTCATACATCACATATCATTCATCACATTCTTCTTGGCCATATCACATCACATAGCATACCCTGCAAAAACAAGTTAGGCGTCCTCTAATTGTTGTTTGCATGTTTTACGTGGCTGCTATGGGTTTCTAGCAAAACGTTTCTTACCACATAAAACCACAACGTGATATGCCAATTGCTATTTACCCTTCATAAGGACCCTTTTCATCGAATCCGTTCCAACTAAAGTGGGAGGCGGCACCGCTAGCCACCTTATGCACCAAGTGCATGTCACCGGTGGAACCTGTCTCACGTGAAATGCGTGTAAGGTCGGTCCGGGCCGCTTCATCCCACAATACCGTCGAAACAAGATTGGACTAGTAACGGTAAGCATATTGAACAATATCAACGCCCACAACTACTTTGTGTTCTACTCGTGCAAAGAATCTACATAATAGACCTAGCTCATGATGCCTTTGTCGGGGAGCGAGCAGAAATTCAAAATTTTCCCACGTGTCACCAAGATCTATCTATGGAGAAACCAGCAACGAGGGAAGGAGAGTGCATCTACATACCCTTGTAGATCGCTAAGCGGAAGCGTTCATGAGAACGGGGTTGAAGGAGTCGTACTCATCGTGATCCAAATCACCGGTGATCCTAGTGCGAGCAGACGGCACCTCCGCGTTCAACACACGTACAGCCGGTGGCGTCTCCCACGCCTTGATCCAGCAAGGAGAGAGGAGAGGTTGAGGAAGACTCCATCCAACAGCAACACAACGGCATGGTGGTGGTGGAGGGCGTGGCAATCCTGCAGGGCTTCGCCAAGCACCCACGGGAGAGGAGGAGGTGTCACGGGAGGGAGGGAGGCGCCAGGGCTCGGTGTGGATGCCCTCCTCCCTCCACTATATATAGGGGCAAGGGAGGGGGGCGCAGCCTGCCCCTTCCTCCAAGGAAGGGTGCGGCCAAGAGGGGGAGGAGTCCATCCTCCCAAGGCACCTCTGAGGTGCCTTCCCCTTGAGGACTCTTCCTCCCCAAGTTTCCTTGGCGCATGGGCCTCTTGGGGATGGTGCCCTTGGCCCATATAGGCCAAGGCGCACCCCTACAGCCCATGTGGCCCCCGGGCAGGTGGACCCCGGTGGACCCCGGACCCCTTCGGCACTCCGGTACAATACCGATAAAGTGCGAAACTTTTCCAGCGACCAAAATAGGACTTCCATATATAAATCTTTACCTCCGGACCATTCCGAACTCCTCGTGACGTCCGGGATCTCATCCGAGACTCCGAACAACATTCGGTAACCCATACAAACTTCCTTTATAACCCTAGCGTCATCGAACCTTAAGTGTGTAGACCCTACGGGTTCGGGAATCATGCAGACATGACCGAGACGTTCTCCGGTCAATAACCAACAGCGGGATCTGGATACCCATGTTGGCTCCCACATGTTCCACGATGATCTCATCGGATGAACCACGATGTCAAGGACTCAATCGATCCCGTATACAATTCCCTTTGTCTAGCGGTATTGTACTTGCCCGAGATTCGATCGTCGGTATCCCGATACCTAGTTCAATCTCGTTTCCGGCAAGTCTCTCTACTCGTTCCGTAACACATCATCCCGTGATCAACCCCTTGGTCACATTGTGCACATTATGATGATGTCCTACCGAGTGGGCCCAGAGATACCTCTCCGTCAACCGGAGTGACAAATCGATCTCGATTCGTGCCAACCCAATGACACTTTCGGAGATACGTAATGCACCTTTATAGCCACCCGATTACGTTGTGACGTTTGGTACACCCAAAGCATTCCTACGGTATCCGGGAGTTGCACAATCTCATGGTGGAAAAGATACTTGACATTAGAAAAGCTTTAGCATACGAACTACGATCTTTGTGCTAGGCTTAGGATTGGGTCTTGTCCATCACATCATTCTACTAATGATGTGATCCCTTATCAATGACATCCAATGTCCATGGTTAGGAAACTGTAACCAACTATTGATCAACGAGCTAGTCAACTAGAGGCTTACTAGGGACATGGTGTTGTCTATGTACCCACACATGTATCTGAGTTTCCTGTCAATACAATTATAGCATGGATAATAAACGATTATCATGAACAAGGAAATATAATAATAACTAATTTATTATTGCCTCTAGGGCATATTTCCAACAATACATCATTCCAAGCAAAATGTGAGTGGTAGAACGGAAAAGAACTTATACCAATGTACCTTTGACCGATGTTGAAGATGAATCAAGTTCACTCAAATGCGGACAATGAAATAACACTCTTGGTACCGATTCTTGTCGGTTCTCACACCTAAACAAATAAAAGCTTATGGTGGAGCTGGGTTAGGATGGTGGCACAAAATTTGATGCAATTGTAAGTGAGACTCAATAATGTTGGAAATGATTCACAAATTTGCAAATGCAACAAGTAGGCCAATAGCAAGATATGGTACACGGAAACACACATAAATAGATAATATGGGGTTATGCAACCAAGGATGAGCCAAAATGTGGAATACACCAAGATGCTCTTGTTGCACAACAGTAGAGAGACGCTAGCACGATTGCACAATAGGCGGATAAGAACTTGTGCACAACCTACTAAGCAAAAATGCAACGACTTCTATCCCAAGTATGCTATATGTATGGTGTTTCGATGTGTTGATCCAAGATGATCAAGTATGACAATCTTAATGTTGTATGATGCTATGGTTCTTGCTCATAAGCTCTTTGCTTATCTTTCTCTCTTTGCTTAAAAGCTTGATTGGCTCTTTCTCTTTTGAGCTCTTTTCTCATGCAAAACTTCACGAACCAAGATAGCAATTGTGTATGCGATGACAACTTTGTGACACACAAGTTGATGCTAAGATATGCACCACTTTGGTATGGTATGTATGCTATGGAATATGATCACTAATGTGCACAAGTCACGTTGCCGGCAATACTCAATGGCTAGTCTCGATGGGTAAGCAACGCAAAAGATGGGCTATGATGGTTATCGATGCAATTGCAAGTAATGACAAAGATGTCGACGATGTTACCGTCCTTGGCGAAGATTAGCGGTGGTGATGTTGATGTTGAACCGTACCTAGATAGCTGAAACACAAAAGGATACGGAAACCCCAACTCAAATTCTCAAAGCAAAATTTGGCAACATTGTCGGAATTGGTAGTGGGAAAGGCTATGGTGGTGTTATGTGGAAGTGGTGGAGGTATATGGAAGTGTATGTGGGCACGGGACAAAATTTGGCGAGTTAGGCGGTGGCAGGGGTGGTGGATGGGGATTGCTGCTGCCAGAGCCGGATTTCGGGCAGGAAGCGGATGTCAGGCGCCGGATGTCGGGCTGGTCGGGCGGATGTCCGGGATGCGGATGTCCGGGCTGTTCGGGCCGGATGTCGGGCTCTGGGTCATGGACGAACTCGATGAACACCACGTGGAGATGTCAAATCTGGGGCAAAATTCGGACGATTTTGAGGGCGGAAATTGTGGAAATGGTGGGGGAATGCTAGATCTACCTGCAACACACGAAATCCGCGGATCAAATCCAACAAAACTTCATCACACCAACAAATCACAAAAAAAATTTGGGGCTATTTTTGTGGAGAATTTTCGGAATTAGGACAAAAACAACAAAATCAAGCTAGAACAAGAGGGGTAGGGGCTCCACAAACGTGATCAACGTGGCTCATGATACCAAGATGATGTAGGGCGGAACCCTACGTGGATGATCTTTCACGTTGGAGCGGATCCTATGGGGAATCACGAAGAACACGCGGAAGAACAAGAGGGAAACACGGAGGAAACGAGAGAGAAATCACTAAACCAACAAGAGATCAATCGCACAAGTGCTAGATCACCGATCACATAAAGTGGCACAAGATTCAAAATCAACAAAGGAAAGATACAAACGGTAGCCGTTCTTCTCCGTGAGGAGGCCTTGATGGGGTCCACCCTAGAAGGGGGTCTTGAATCCGCTTGGGGATCTTCTCCGTAGAGGTCTGAGCTCAGGAGAAGTAGCCAAGTGGATGAGCAAAACTCTCACACAAAATATGAGCTAATCCAATGCTACCCTAGAAAGAGGAAGGGGTGGAATATATATAGTCTAGGGGCGAAGGGGTACATGGGACTCGTCTCGGATACCTTGACGCAGAGGGAGGGCGGATGTCAAGGCGTCGGGCGGATGTCCGGGCCTTCGCGAGGCGCCGGATGTCCGGGCTATCCGGCCGGATGTCCGGCTGGTACGACCACTTCGCCGATTCGGGTGCGGGTGCGGATTTCGGGCAGTGCGGATATCGGGCGGGGGCCGGATGTCGGGGCATGGAGGCGGATGTCCGCCCTATAGAGTTTGCTGGGCTTGGCTGTGGTCTTTGGCGTCTCAGGGGGCGGATGTCGGGACCTTGGCCGGATGTCCGGGGCCTGGAGGGTGAACTTGTCCGCTTCCGTGGTCCTCTTCATCCGTGGACTTGGTGGCTCGTCCGTCTTCACGTGTATCTTCGGGAGGCTCCTCTTGATACCTAGTGATGCATAGCATATCGGACTTAGGTAGTAGCCATGTCTCGAGTGGATCATATGTGATATCACTAAGGAAGGAAGTCACCTCGTTCTCGAGAGCTCTAGCTCTAGCTCGTGTCATGGGTCCTCTTGGCTCTTGATGAGACGGTTGTGGATGCATGGGGATGATCGTGGGATACTCCGCATCCAAAGTCCATGCTAATGTCTTCCCAAGGTTGATAAGGAATAGGAAGGGGCATGTAAAGACCATGGGATTGAGCTTTAGACTTAGCTTATGACGGTGTAGAGCAACGGTTGGTGAAGCGTGAGACGTCACGGAACATCTTGGGCCAAAAGTAGTTCTTGGAGAGCGTGGCGAAAGTCTTGTCGCGTCCAAAGTGTCCCATAAGTCCGCCTCCATGAGCCTCTTGCAAAAGTAACAAACGAAGAGAAGACTCGGGAATGCAAAGTTTGTTAGCTCTCATAAGATAATCATCCTTTATGTATTATCGTTCCCAAGATGTGTGTGTCAAACACTTAGCATAAGGAGTAGCAAAAGAAGGATCATGCTCATACAAGTCTTTTATATGCTCAAAACCAATAACATTCAACTCAAGTTGAGTGACAAGCATGCCTATGCGTGAAAGTGCATCGGCAACTACATTTTCTTTACCCTTAATGTACTTGATGACATATGGGAAAGATTCAATAAATTCACTCCATTTGGCATGACGCTTGTTCAAGTTAGTGTGGCCTTTTAAGTACTTCAGCGTTTCATGACCGGTATGGATGACAAATTCATGAGGTCTAAGGTAATGTTCCCAAACATGTAGCACATGTACTAAAGCATACAATTCTTTGTCATAGATGGGATAATTAAGTTGAGCACCGTATAGTTTTTCACTAAAATAAGCAATGGCTCATTTTTCTTGCATCAAAACTCCGCCAATTCCGGTACCACTTGCATCACAATGAACCTCAAAAGTTTTGTCAAAATTGGGCAAAGCAAGAATCAGAGCATGAGTAAGCAAAGACTTGAGCTCATCAAAAGCGGTTGATTGCAAAGTTCCCCAAACAAAGGGAGTATTCTTCTTACTCAAGGCATGCAAAGGAGCGGCAATTGTGCTAAAATCTTTCACAAAGCGATTATAAAAACCCGCAAGACCAAGAAAGCTACGCACTTGTTGCAAATTGGTGGGTTGGGGCCAAGTTTTAATTGCTTCAATTTTAGATTCATCAACATGGACACCCTTTGAGGATACTACAAAACCCAAGAAAACCACTTTGTCAACACCAAATGTGCATTTTTTTTCATGTTTGCTTAAAGACTTTCCTTGCGAAGGGTTTGCAAAACAGCCCTAATATGATTAAGATGTTCTTTCATGGTTTTGATAAACACAAGAATATCGTCGAAGTAAACCACAACAAAGACTCCAATGTAAGGGCGAAGCACATGATGCATAAGATGCACGAAAGTACCGGGAGCCTCCGATAGACCCATAGGCATCACTAACCACTCATATAAACCAAATTTGGTTTTGAAAGCAGTTTTCCATTCATCACCTTCTTGTATGCGGATTTGATAATAGCCACTTTTTAGATCAATTTTTGAGAAAAAGTTGGCTCCACTAAGTTCATCAAGCATATCATCTATGCGAGGAATGGGATGCCTATAGCGGACGGTAATAGCATTTATAGGTCTACAATCGGAACACAAGCGGAAACTTCCATCGTGTTTAGGCACAAGTATAACGGGAATGGCACAAGGGCTTAGGCTTTCACGTACATGACCATTGTCGATGAGTTGTTGTACTTGCCGTTGAATCTCCTTGGTTTCTTTGGGATTGACTCGGTATGGAGCTTTGTTTGGTAGAGGCGCTACGGGGATGAGGTCGATTCGATGCTCAATGCCTCGAAGAGGAGGTAGACCCGGAGGTAGCTCATCGGGAAAAACATCATGGAATTCCTGCAAAAGAGATTGAAACACTAAAGGTAGCTCCAACACAACGAGAGCAGGGCTCGAATCCTCATCGCAAAAGACTTGATCATCTTCATCTTCGTTCACTCGCCGGTGCATGGCCACTTGCTCAAGGGCTTCCATCTCCTCATCTCTCATTGAGTCATATGTGCCGTCGTCGTTGAGGATCATGGTGCGCTTGTTGGTGCATTCGTTGGACTTGTGGCCTCGGCCGCCGCAAGTGAAACACTTGAAGGAGCTTGTTTTGATGGTCTCATCGGTCGGATTAGATGATGAAGCACGCGGCTTGAAGTTGCTTGTAGTAGGAGGAGGATGACTTGAACTTGTCGAATTTCTCTTGTAACTCGACTTGTCGTCGTTGTTTGTAGAAGGTTTGGTTGAAGTAGATGTTGGAGGAGGTGTTGAAGCTTGGTTGTTGGAGAAGCCGTAGGTCTTGGACGAGTACTTGGCGTACTTGAAGTCATCTTGCACTTGACGTTCCGCCTTTGTAGCTTGATGCACGAGTTCAATGAGGGTGGAGTATGGTTGGAAGTCGGTGATCTTCTTGATGGGATGATTGAGTCCATTCAAGAAACGTGCCATAGTTTGCTCATCATCTTCCTTCACATTGGCGCGAATCATGGCTATCTCCATTTCCTTGTAGTATTCTTCAACACTCTTTGTTCCTTGCTTGAGGAGTTGGAGTTTCTTGAAGAGGTCGCGTTGTAGTAGGTTGGCACAAAACGTGCTCGCATGACATCCTTCATTTGAGCCCAAGTGGTGATTGGAGGTTCACCTCTTGCTTGTCGTCGCTCAATGATTTGTTCCCACCATATGAGCACATAGTCTTGGAACTCAAGTGATGCCATAGCGATTTTCTTCTCTTCATCGTAGTTGTGCAATCGGAAGATTTTGTCAACCTTCAATGCCCATGAGAGGTACTCTTCGGGGTCATTGCTTCCATTTCACTTGGGCATGGTGAATTTGAGCTTTCCATATCGTTGCTCTTCACTGTGTTGTTGGCGATGGTGATGATGACGCCCTTGACGTGGATTGCAATCGTCTTCATGTTGCTCTTGGCGTGGAGGAAGACCATGATCAACTTGCTCTTGTTGAACTTGAGGTCAAGGTGGAACTTGACGAGCTTGTGGAGGAGCTTGAGGGACTTGACGTTGTACATGGGGTTGGTAGTTCCTTTCTTGGATTTCTTCTCGAAGGGCTTCCTCTTGATTGCGCCGTTCGCGATTGCGGTTGGCGAAGGCTCGACTTGATTCTTGAAGGGCACGTTGCGCCTCAAGAGTTTGCGCTTCTCGTTGTTGTTGTTGAAGACGTTGAGCCTTGGCGTCTTGTTCGTCTTGGTGTAGACGCACTCGTTCTTCCTCTTGGCGCCGTAGTCGTTGTCGTTCTTGAGCTTGGGCAAAAGCGGCTTGGTTTGATTGAGGACGAGGGACTTGCTCATCGACTTGCTCTTGTGAATGCTTGTCATGTAGCGGGTTGCGAGATGCATGACGGTCTTGGCGTGCGGCACGACGAAGAGTGTTCGAAGTAGGTGTACTTGAGTCGTAGAAGGTGTCGTCGGAGTGTCGACTCGAGCGGCTCCGTCTTGAGGATGAAGAAATGGAATGATGTCGGTTTCTCATCAAGGCGCGAATCTCGTCCATTCTTGCATCATTCTCTTGCTTGTGAGCGCCGAACTTGTTGTCGAAGTAGTCTCTTGTACGTTGCTCGGAGAGTCGCAAGTCGGTGGCGAGGTTGTCGATGCGGTCGCTCATTGCTTGTTGCTCTTGGTGCAACGCTCGTTGTGCACCAAAGAGGTGGCTCTTGGTGACGTATGAGGACATGTCGTCGTCTTGCTCGATGAAGAGTGGGTTGGTAGAAGTACTTGGCCTATCCATCATGCCAAGCAAAAATGTGAGTGGTAGAAGGAGAAGAACTTATACCAATGTACCTTTACCGAAGTTGATGATGAATCAAGTTCACTCAAATGCGGACAATGAAATAGCACTATTGGTACCAATCCTTGTCAGTTCTCACACCTACACAAATAAAAGCTTATGGTGGAGCTTGGTGAGGATGGTGGCACAAAATTTGATGCAATTATAAGTGAGCGTCAATAATGTTGGAAAAGGTACACAAATTTGCAAATGCAACAAGTAGACCAAGCAAATAGTGGTACACGGAAACACACACGCAAATAGATAAGTGGGATTGTGCAAACCAAAAGTGAGCCAAAATGTGGAATCCACGAAAATGCTCTTGTTGCACAATACTAGAGAGACGCTAGCACGATTGCACAATAGGCGGATACGGAACTTGTGCACAACCTACTAGGCAAAAATGCAACTATCTCTATCCCACGTATGCTATATGTATGGTATTTCGGTGCTATGATCCAAGATGATCCAATATGACAATCTTAATGTAGTATGATGCTATGGTTCTTTCTCATAAGCTCTTTGCTTATCTTTCCTCTTTGCTTAAAAGCTTGGGTGGCTCTTTCACTTTTGAGCTCTTTTCTCATGCAAAACTTCACGAACCAAGATAGCAATTGTGTATGCTATGACAACTTTGTGACATACAAATGGATCCCAAGATATGCACCACGGTGGTATGGTATGTATGCTATGGAGTATGATCACTAATGTGCACAAGTCACGTTGCCGGCAATACTCAATGGCTAGTCTCGATGGGTAAGCTACGCAAAAATAAGGCCATGTGGGTATTAATGCAATTGCAAGGTATGACAAAGATGTCGTCGAAGTTACCGTCCTTGGCGATGATGAGACCCTTGCGAAGTTGAGCCGTGGTGATGATGAAATCGAACCGTACCTAGATAGCCGAAACACAAAAGGATACGGGAGCCACAACTCAAAATCTCAAAGACCAAATTGTGTCAAAATCGTAATAGGAGGTATCGGGGAAGATGGTGGTGTTTGTGGGTTTGGAAGAGGTGGTGGAATTTGGGTTTGTGGTGGTGGCGAACTGATACGGGGCTAACCCGGTGTAGGCTGATCTTTCACGTTTGGAGTGGGATCCCTTGAAGAGCACGAAGAACACAGGGAAGAACGGGGAGAAATCACAAGGGGAAACACTCAAGAACAAGTCCAATCACACATCCACTAGACAATCAAACACACAAGATCACAAGGTATATGCACAACAAAGGGAAAGATATATGGTAGAGTTCATCTCCGTGAGGAGGTCTTGAAGGTGGCCGCCCAAGAGGGGGTCTTGATGATATATCCCGCATGATCTTCTCCTAGATGGAGGCCTTGGCCTCCAATGGAGTAGTGGTCTCTCTCTCTCTCTCAAGAGTAGAGGAAGGTAGGAGCAAAGCTCACATACAAATGAGCTATCATATTTTCTAACCCTAGACAGGATGAGGGGAAGGTCTATTTATAGTCTAAGCCACGAAGGGGTAAGTGGGAGAGGGATACAAGGCCAAAGGCACGGCTGTGCACAGGCAGTGTCGGACGTCCGGACGGGGTTGGATGTCCGGTCGCTCGCGGGGGTCCGGACGTCCGGAGGGCGTCGGACTTCCGACATTTTGGCTCTGGACAGGAGGTGCCGGTCGTCCGGTCGGCTTCGGTCATCCGGTTCCTGGTACTTGTCAGACGTCCGGTGGTCGTCGGTCGTCCGGCCACTGGAGAGTGTCGGACGTCCAGTGGCTTCCGGTCGTCCGGCCGCTGGGGACTCCGTCTTTTTCCGTCTTCTCTTCCAGGCTTCCCTCGTGGATGGTGTAGGTGTTCCTTGGCGCTTGCACTCCTCCTCGTCGTCCGTGAAGCTCCGGCAATACCTATGCATGCACACGAGTGGAGTGTCAAGTAGTATACCATCCTTGAAGGGGTCAAGTGAACACGTGTAAAGGAGAAGGTTCACCTTTATGTATGAGAAGTAGAGGTCGCACGTGTCACTTGCCAAACGGACTCTTGACATGGTGATGACCGTAGGATGCTCCGCATCATCCCCTCCCCCTTGGAAAAGATCCGACCTCGGATCGAAAACCAAATCACCATGGGAAAGAGATGGCGGTGCCGTGTCGAAGTGGTCGATCACCAAGCACTCATCGTCTAGTAGCTCAAAATGGGCACTCTCCAATGTCCCACCGTCTTGTGATTCCTTCAAAAGGTGCAAATGGAACAAACACTTGGAAAAACAAATGTGGTTAGCGTTAGTGCAAAACCAAGCATTCAAGAGGTGATTCACCAAACAAGTGTCGTCATCAAGCATAGCAAATGGTGTGACAAAGGATTGTGACATGGCATGTAAGCGCATAAATTGAGCACAATCAAAGATATCATGGGGACAAGCATGTAAATGGGTGGTAGAGATGCAAATATGTGTGTCAAGAGAATAAACATCTACCTCAAGATCATAGCAATCATGCATAAAACGCTCGACAAATGGTCGATGGTAGGCATAGGAAGTATTCACAACACCAAATAAAATGAAGTGTCTAAACACATGGGTCAAGTGAAAGACAATCCAAGCATAATGTGCATAGGGTGTAGTGAATATAGTGTGGCACTCAACACAATAGAAAGAGAAATTATTCATCATGTGTGAGGCAATCAAGTCAAGCATGTAGCAATCAATGGGATATGGCATATGTGAAGAAATGGCATTGGTGCAACCAGACATGTGATAGGAGCAAGTAATCCAAGAATTGGATGCAACACACAAGGCATATATATCAAGATGCATGCAATGGTGAAAATGACAAGTCGAAGCAAGATCTCTAACTTGTGTGCAATCAAGTGGTCCAAGATGAACAATAAGTCTCATGGGGCAAGCAACACAAGTAGTATGATCCGCAATATCCATGCTCAAGAAAGATGTCATCTTGAAGGCATGTCCTTGTGCATTCTTCACAATGCTGAAGTGGTGGGGGATGTGGTGTAGAAGCGAGTCGTGGTAGAATGTAAGAGGCTCGCTCTCAAGAGCTCGAATGGTCAACTCACGTGAAGTGGAAGTCGACACAAAGTCCAAGTATCCTACACATGCACAAAACAAAACAAAGAACGTATGCGCATGGTAGATAAACACATCATCCATCATGATGGTTCTCATCTTTTGCACATAACCATTAGAAGCACAAGTGCATGAATAATATGATGCAACAATGGCAATATTCATGGCACTAGGTATATGGTGCAAAGGAGTAAGACAAGCATGCTTCACAAGAATTATGTCAAAATCTCCAAATATATGTGAGAATGCTATGGAGGCAATCTCATGAGCAAGAAGAGAATCATTGTTGCACTCAATACATGGCAAATCATCTAGCATGAGAGAGGCAACACATAGAGATATATGACAAGAAGCAACAACAATCGTGTGCAAAGCATGTGGATGGTTGTCATCAACCGCATGAAATGAGCAAGTATGAATCATGGTTGATGCAACATAAGCAAGCATATCAATCATGTCGTGTAAACTAGTGGAGCGAAGATGCAACACACTAGAGTAAATCATGGCAATCATGTCATGTAAGCAAATAATAGGCATAGACAATGCACATGACATATCACAAGCACGAACACAAAGCAAGATCATAGTATCATCATAGGGGTGGGTCACAAATGGAACATGGCAACAACAAGCAATATCTCCACCAAGCTTGCAAATACAAATAAAAGTATGAGAGTCAATCATCATGTGTAAAGCAAAGCATGGGTCACAAATGCATGGAAAAGGCATAGGAATGAGCATATCATGCAAAGTGAACATGGCAAGATGGGCATAGAATATGTAATGGACAGTAACCCATAGCCAAGTGAGGGCCATGTAGAAGAAATGCGCGAATACTTCGCGTGAAGAGAGCGGTGGGAAAGGCAATCCATGGGATCCCAATTCATCGTTGCTCTCTAGAGCTCGTTTTGTCAACTCGTGGGCTTGCGAGGTCGACAAGTATTCATGGGTACCTACACAAAAGCGACACAAACCAAAGAAATTGTGCGCATGGTAAATGTACACATCATCCATCATGATGTGTATGTGCACGTGTGAGTTAGCACAAGATAAGCATCGCTCAAAGAAATTTGATGCATGGTATAAGAACATGTCATCCATCATGAAAGAATAGTTATTATGTATGACATGATGGGGACACAAATTGAGAATGCAAGTATATGGCACATCAATAGCATGTTTGTTCATGGGGAGCATATGGTGCACACAAGTATTGGTATCATGCAATGAGTGGGATGGATCAAATTCTCCTGACATGTATGAGGAAACTATGGGGGTCTCCTCATGAGCAATATCGGAAACATCATATGGAGAAAATGGACGACATCCAAAACAATGCATATCCGAAGCTAGGTGGTCATGGCATGGCATATGAGATAAATGATGCAAAGGGAGCATATCAATATCATCACAAGAAAAACAAATGCCAATAACCATGGGCTTGTCATGTATGCCATATGTGCAAATTGGGTTTATTTTAATGGCATATGCATAGTCACTATGAAGAGATTGCAAATAAGACATATGGTTGATCTCATGCATAGCATATGACAAGTCAAGCGGATTAGCAAACATGATGTGACCTAAAGAATTGTCACAAGAAATTCTATGTAACATGGCATCACGACTAATAGACTCCACATGAGAATCATCATATTCATCATAAATGGGTAAATCATCGCATGGGGAAATCATACTAGAATGAAGCATGTCAATAGGGTGATCAACATCATGCAAGCAATCAATGTCAAAATAGTCCACTAGTGGGACGAGAGCATCACCGTCACCATTGTTACCTTTGTCATTCCACTCAAGTGGTGTAGGTGAGGTGGGAAAGACCAAATGGTGGTCATCTTCATCTTGATGGAACCATGTGGGGGGTGCATCATAGTCCACCATGGCCATCGTCTTGTCCAAAGGGAGGACGAAGTCATCGAGGATCGGCGCGTCATCATAAATGGGACCTAGCACCAAATGAGAAGACACAATAGAGGTAGAGGTCAAGTTGTTAGAAATGGAAATGGCCTCACGAGACCTATCAACTATCTCACTCTCTCTATGTGGTGGTTCACTCACTCCCTCAAAGTAGGTGCCCTCAATGTCACATATGGTGGAGTCACTCATCTCACTCAAGTGGTGGTTGTGGCTCTCCTCACATGGGATTTGTGGCAACACATCATATATAGGGCTAGTGGTGAAGGCACTCTCACTCTCAATATGGTGGCACAAGTCACTCAAGTCATCATACGTCGCCGTGGTCGAGGTGAAATACTCAACCATCTCATCGCCGTCGCCATGGATGAAGGCAAGATGGCACAACATCACTCTCCTCCATGACCGAAGGAAAATCCCATGCTCGATCATCTCGTCATCATAAATGCGTGGATGAAGGCCAAGATGGCACAACATCACTCTCGCCTCCTAAGATGGAAGCATCATCCTTGCTCGCCACCTTGTCGCTCGCCTCCAAAGCTTGGTCCTTGAAGGTCTCCATAGTCGTACTTGTCGCCGCACCATCTTGAAAAAGAGTCATGGTAGACTCGGCATCATCAATGCCACAAAGAGGGATGGCGGTGAAGTCGCACTTGGGAGCATCGTCTTGGAGCTTGTCGGGCTTGGACATCGTGGTGGTACTAGCCTCATGCTTGTCGTAGAGCTTGGTCGCAGCGAAGTTTGCTTGGGGTGGAGATGCCTTGCCTTAATGAGTTCTTGTTCCGCCTTGAGAGCACCAATGTAGTAGTCGTCGATGGACTTGTAGTTCTCGAGGAAGATAGTCTTGGAGATGTCGTTGTTCAATCCCATCATGAAGTGGAACTTCATCGAAATGGGGTCGTCCACGCCGGCTCGTCGCAAGGCAATCTTCATCTCCTTGAAGTACGCGTCGATGGACTTGGATCCTTGGATGGTGTTCTCCAATTGGCTCGAAGTTGTTCCGTGTAGGTTGGGGGCACGAACTCTCGCCGCAAAGCTCTCTTCGTCTTGGGCCAACTCATGTCGTAGTACTCCGAAGGTGTGTGAAGCCACCAAGACGAGGCGTAGTCGTGGAAGTTTCTTGTGGAGCACTTCACTTGATCTTCGGGACGAACTTGATGTAGCTTGAGGTAGTCGTCCATCAAACGCTCCCACTCGAGGTACTCCTCGGGTTCTTGAGTCCCATAGTAAGGAATGGCGTGGTCGATGTCGAGGTCGTAGTAGCTTGTGGAAGTCGCGGACTTGAGCTTGGGGAGCTTCTCTTGAGCGTAGTCATGAGGTTCTTGTTGGCAAAGATGCCGTATGTCCGTAGGCGAAGATGCCTTGAAGTCGCTTGGCGAAGATGCCAAGGGAGACGGTGAAGTCATTGAGCGGTTGTTGATGTAGAGCTCTTGACCTTCACGTTCTTGGTGGTGATGGTGTCGATGCCGATGTGATCTTGCCGGAGATGGTAGCTCGGAAGCATGTGTTCTTGAGCGTCTTCTCGAAGATGAGGAAGATCGCTTGTAGGACTTGATGAGGGCTTTGATCTCCATTTGAGCTTGCATCTTGGCGTCGGAGTTGTTGTTCGTGGCATCGAACTCGTCGTTGTTGTTGTAGATCGAAGGTGAAATGCCTTGCCTATCCATCACAAGACTCGAGTAGAGGTGAGTAGGAAATGAGATAAACAATACCAAGTTACCTTTTCCCAAAGTTGAGGATGTATCCCGTTTCACTCAATGTGAGATGAAAGAATAGTGGAATTGGTACCGGACTTGTTCACTCACACCTATCAAGTAAAGCTTATGGTAGAGCTCGGTGAGGATAGTGGCACAAAAATTTGATGCAAAATGTTAGCAAGAGTCAATAATGTTGAAAGAGATTCACAAATTCGCAAGCGAAACAAGTAGACCAATAGCAATATGTGGCACACGAAAACACACACACGGATAGATAAATGGGGTCGTGCAACCAAGGAATGAGCACAAAATGTGGAATCCACTGAAAACGCTCGTGTTACACAACTCAAGAGAGACGCTAGCACGAGTGCTCAATAGGCGGATACGACACTTGTGCACAACCTATAAGATGCAAAATGGATAAACTTTGTATCCCAAGTATGCTATGTATGTATGGTTCCCGGTGTTTCTCTCAAGATGATCCAAGATGATCGGATATGATACCATATGATATATTTTGGTGGTGGTGTTGCACTATGCAATGCGGAAGTGGAAAGATGGGCTATACACGTGTCGAAGTTGAAGTTGCCGTCCCAAAGTAGCCGAAACACCTTAGGAGACACAAGCCACAACTCAAACAAAATTGGGTTAAGTTGGGGGTGGTGGAAGTGTATGGTGGGCAAGCCTATGCGGAAGTGGCGGTGGTGGTTGATGAAGAAACAACCGTCCCTAAGTAGCCGAAACACCTTAGGAGACTCGAATTGCAACTCAAACAACCATGGGGAACAAAATTGGCTAGGTTGCGGAAGTCGGTGGTGGCTATGCGGATGATGTGGTGGAAGCCCTAGGGAAAGATGCCAAAAATCACAAAATTTGATGGATTCAGATGATGTTGGTGGTATTTTAGTGGGATAGGGGATGTCAATAGCTTCAAAACAAGCTAAAGAACGTCAAAATCGGAGTTCGGATGAATTAGTTATGGACAAAATAAAAATCAGCCGAAGTGGGAATCTACAGGTTACGGACGTCCGGAAAAGGTCGGATGTCCGGCGTTGACGTCCGAAAAAGTCGGAATCCGTAAATTCGGTTCGGTTAGGGTTCCGGTCGTCCGGAAAGGTCGGACGTCCGTCGTTTGGGGCTCGGACGTCCAGAAACGCGTCGGTCGTCCGGTGGGTCGGGGTCAACGCGAGATGCGAGTTTCGGGACGCGATTTTGGGCGGAAAATGGGGATTTTGTGGTCAAAATTGACGAGATTTCGTGGATGAAAGATGGGGAAACTTGGGGAAATGCTAGATCCACTCAAAACCATGCAAATCCATGGATCAAAATCAACAAAACATCATCAAAACCAACAAATCACAAAAAAGAAATTGGGGCTATTTTTGGTGGGGATTTTCGAAATTTAGGACGAAACCAAGCAAAAGAAGGCTAGAAAACGGTGGGAGGGACTCCAAATACGTGATCACCGTGGCTCATGATACCATATGATATGGGGCTAACCCGGTGTAGGCTAATCTTTCATGTTTGGAGTGGGATCCCTCGAAGAGCACGAAGAACACGGGGAAGAACGGGGAGAAATCACAAGGGGAAACACTCAAGAACAAGTCCAATCATACATCCACTAGACAATCAAACACACAAGATCACAAGGTATATGAACAACAAAGGGAAATATATAAGGTAGAGTTCATCTCCGTGAGGAGGTCTTGAAGGGGGCCGCCCAAGAGGGGGTCTTTATGATATATCCCGCAGGATCTTCTCCTAGATGTGATAGAGGCAAAGGTGTCCCGTCTTTCGATGAGATGTGGTTTTCGCTTTGGAGGAAGTCGACTTTGACGATCCGACTACGAACGCTTGAGGACGCCGCGCCTTAGCAATCGCTAAACCAACTCCGAGAGGTTATTGACCACACCGATCACGATCAACTGACCACGAGGGTCTGTTTCCTGCGAGCAAACGAAGAACAAGCAAGAAACTGAGATTGCAATCTGGATATTGCGAATATAAGATGAAAGCTTTATTGATCAAGGTGGGGTTCTGTGACGCCTTTGTCAGTCGTTGAACACAAACGGCACGCGAAGTTGCAGCTATGGCGAACTTTTAATCTAAACAAAACCCAAGGTCTAAACGGTGCCCTAAGGGCTGTATATATGGAGGAAGAGGGGAATTTCGTGGCCCTTGGTGGAGGGGTCCAAATCAACCCTAACTCTTGTTTCCCACACATACGGACTCTAAAACAGCCTATACTTAAGTATTTCGAAATTACATGGGTCTGGCCCAATAATAAGGTGACGCAGCACCTAGAATAGCCTATGGACGAATATTATGAAGTGGCATCTTGTATATTTCGTCCAAGGCCTCATGCACTCATTAGGGTGGCTTCAAAGTCCTGGAATCATCACTTGTAACTCTGTTCTTGTTCTCCTTGCGCATGGCATTATCTCCAAGCTTGTTCTTGCTCCAATGTCCATCCTTCTCCAAGCTAGGGCCTTCATTTGTAAGCAAAACAAATGTATCCAATTTAGGCAGCATCATATTCTCATGAACATTAGAATCATTACCAAGAAACGAAAGTACGATAATTTAATTGGCGCATGCGAGCTCTAGTAATTGGTCCAAGATATGTAGCACTAGGGGCTGTGGGTGTAACAATGGTATTGATGTCCTCATCATCCTCCCTTCTTGAACTGAAGTCGTCCTCGACGGAAGCTCATATTCCTCACCCAAATAAGGCTTCAAATCTGCAATGTTAAAAGTGGGACTAACCCCAAAATCTGCAGGCAGCTCAAGTTTATATGCATTATCATTTATTTTCTCTAACACCTTAAATGGACCATCAAGACGTGGCATTAGCTTTGATTTATGCAAATTAGGAAACCTATCCTTACGCAAATGTAACCAAACAAGATCTCCAGGTGCAAAGACAACATGTTTTCTACCCTTATCTCCAGCAAGTTTATATTTAGCATTCATACGCTCAATGTTTTCCTTAGTTATCTCATGCACTTTTAAAATCAATTCAGCACGTTCTTTAGCATCAAAATTAAACTTCTCCAAGATGGAAGAGGCAACAAATCAATAGGTGCACGAGGTAGGAAGCCATACACAATTTCAAAAGGGCACATCTTAGTAGTAGAATGCAATGAACGATTATAAGCAAATTCAATATGAGGCAAGCATTCTTCCCACATTTTCTTATTATTCTTCAAAACAGCCCTAAGCATAGTAGACAATGTTCTATTGACTACTTCAGTTTGTCCATCGGTTTGGGGTGACAAGTAGTACTAAAAGCAGTTTAGTCCCCAACTTAGCCCATAAACATCTCCAAAAGTGGCTAAGAAATTTAGTATCACGATCTGAAACAATAGTATTTGGCATACCATGCAAGCGAATAATTTCACGAAAGAACAAATCAGCAACATTAACAAACATCATCGCTTTTATGACATGGTATAAAGTGTGCCATTTTTAGAATCTATCCACGACAACAAATATGCTATCCTCCCTTCTTTGTTCGAGGTAAACCTAAAACAAAGTCCATAGATATATCCTCCCAAGGAACACTAGGCACGAGCAAAGGCATATATAAACCATGAGGATTGAGTCGTGACTTAGCTTTTTGACATGTAGTGCAGCGAGCAACAAAACGCTCAACATCCCGTCTCATCTTTGGCCAAAAGAAATGTGTAGCAAGTATATCCTCCGTCTTCTTGACGCCAAAGTGTCCCATTAATCCTCCTCCATGTGCCTCCTGCAACAACAAAAGACGAACAGAGCTAGCAGGAATGCATAGCTTGTTAGCACGGAACACAAAACCATCATTAATAACGAACTTGTTCCATGTTCTTCTTTCTTTACAATTCTGCATTACATCTTTAAAATCAGCATCATGCACATATTGATCTTTGATGGTCTCCAAACCAAATATTTTGAAGTCAAGTTGTGAAAGCATAGTATAGCGACGAGACAAAGCATCAGCAATAACATTTTCTTTACCCTTCTTGTGTTTAATGACATAAGGGAAAGTCTCAATGAATTCAACCCATTTAGCATGTCTATGATTCAGTTTAGTTTTAATATGTTTCAAAGATTCATGATCAGAATGTATAAAAAATTCTTTGGGCCATAAATAATATTGCCATGTCTCTAAAGTCCGAATAAGAGCATATAATTCTTTGTCATAAGTAGAATAGTTCAGACTAGGCCCACTCAATTTTTCAGAAAAGTATGCAACAGGTTTGCCATCTTGTAATAACACACCTCCTAATCCAATTCCACTAGCATCACATTCAAGCTCAAAAGTCTTATTAAAGTCAGGAAGTTGGAGTAAAGGAGCATGTGTCAACTTATCTTTCAATACCGTGAAGGCTTCTTCCTGTGCGGTACCCCAAACAAAAGGCACATCCTTCTTTGTAAGCTCATTGAGAGGTGCAGCAATGGTGCTAAAGTCTCTCACAAAACGCCTATAGAAACCAGCGAGTCTGATAGAGGCAAAGGTGTCCCGTCTTTCGATGAGATGTGGTTTTCGCTTTGGAGGTAGTCGACTTTGTCGATCCGACTCGAACGTCTTGAGGACGTCCGCGCTTAGCAATCGCTAAACCAACTCCGAGAGGTTATTGACCACGCCGAGCACGATCAACGACCACGAGGGTCTGCTTCCTGCGAGCAAACGAAGAACAAGCAAGAAACTGAGATTGCAATCTGGATATTGCGAATATAAGATGAAAGCTTTATTGATCAAGGTGGGGTTCGAGACGCCTTTGTCCGGTCGTGGAACACAAACGGCACTGTGAAGTTGCAGCTATGGCGAACTTTTAATCTAAACAAAATCCAAGGTCTAAACGGTGCCCTAAGGGCTGTATATATGGAGGAAGAGGGGGAATTTCGTGGCCCTTGGTGGAGGGGTCCAAATCAACCCTAACTCTTGTTTCCCACACATACGGACTCTAAAACAGCCTATACTTAAGTATTTTGAAATTACATGGGCCTGGCCCAATAATAAGGTGACGCAGCACCTAGAATAGCCTATGGACGAATATTATGAAGTGGCATCTTGTATATTTCGTCCAAGGCCTCATGCACTCATTAGGGTGGCTTCAAAGTCTGGAATCATCACTTGTAACTCCGTTCTTGTTCTCCTTGCGCATGGCATTATCTCCATGCTTATTCTTGCTCCAATGTCCATCCTTCTCCAAGCTAGGGCCTTTATTTGTAAGCAAAACAAATGTATCCAATTTAGGCAGCATCATATTCTCATGAACATTAGAATCATTACCAAGAAACGAAAGTACGATAATTTAATTGGCGTGCATGAGCTCTAGTAATTGGTCCAAGATATGTAGCAAGAGGGGCTGTGGGTGTAACAATGGTATTGATGTCCTCATCATCCTCCCTTCTTGAAATGAAGTCGTCCTCGACGGAAGCTCATATTCCTCACCCAAATAAGGCTTCAAATCTGCAATGTTAAAAGTGGGACTAACCCCAAAATCTGCAGCAGCTCAAGTTTATATGCATTATCATTTATTTTCTCTAACACCTTAAATGGACCATCAAGACGTGGCATTAGCTTTGATTTATGCAAATTAGGAAACCTATCCTCACATAAATGTAACCAAACAAGATCTCCGGTGCAAAGACAACATGTTTTCTACCCTTATCTCCAGCAAGTTTATATTTAGCATTCATACGCTCAATGTTTTCCTTAGTTATCTCATGCACTTTTAAAATCAATTCAGCACGTTCTTTAGCATCAAAATTAACCTTCTCCGAAGATGGAAGAGGCAACAAATCAATAGGTGCACGAGGTAGGAAGCCATACACAATTTCAAAAGGGCACATCTTAGTTGTAGAATGCAATGAACGATTATAAGCAAATTCAATATGAGGCAAGCATTCTTCCCACATTTTCTTATTATTCTTCAAAACAGCCCTAAGCATAGTAGACAATGTTCTATTGACTACTTCAGTTTGTCCATCGGTTTGGGGGTGACAAGTAGTACTAAAAGCAGTTTAGTCCCCAACTTAGCCCATAAACATCTCCAAAAGTGGCTAAGAAATTTAGTATCACGATCTGAAACAATAGTATTTGGCACACCATGCAAGCGAATAATTTCACGAAAGAACAAATCAGCAACATTAATAAACATCATCGCTTTTATGACATGGTATAAAGTGTGCCATTTTCGAGAATCTATCCACGACAACAAATATGCTATCCTCCCTTCTTTGTTCGAGGTAAACCTAAAACAAAGTCCATAGATATATCCTCCCAAGGAACACTAGGCACAGAGCAAAGGCATATATAAACCATGAGGATTGAGTCGTGACTTAGCTTTTTGACATGTAGTGCAGCGAGCAACAAAACGCTCAACATCCCGTCTCATCTTTGGCCAAAAGAAATGTGTAGCAAGTATATCCTCCGTCTTCTTGACGCCAAAGTGTCCCATTAATCCTCCTCCATGCGCCTCCTGCAACAACAAAAGACGAACAGAGCTAGCAGGAATGCATAGCTTGTTAGCACGGAACACAAAACCATCATTAATAACGAACTTGTTCCATGTTCTTCCTTCTTTACAATTCTGCATTACATCTTTAAAATCAGCATCATGCACATATTGATCTTTGATGGTCTCCAAACCAAATATTTTGAAGTCAAGTTGTGAAAGCATAGTATATCGACGAGACAAAGCATCAACAATAAAATTTTCTTTACCCTTCTTGTGTTTAATGACATAAGGAAAGTCTCAATGAATTCAACCCATTTAGCATGTCTACGATTCAGTTTAGCTTGACTTTTAATATGTTTCAAAGATTCATGATCGAATGTATAACAAATTCTTTGGGCCATAAATAATGTTGCCATGTCTCTAAAGTCCGAACAAGAGCATATAATTCTTTGTCATAAGTAGAATAGTTCAGACTAGGCCCACTCAATTTTTCGAAAAGTATGCAACAGGTTTGCCATCTTGTAATAACACACCTCCTAATCCAATTCCACTAGCATCACATTCAAGCTCAAAAGTCTTATTAAAGTCGGGAAGTTGGAGTAAAGGAGCATGTGTCAACTTATCTTTCAATACCGTGAAGGCTTCTTCCCATGCGGTACCCCAAACAAAAGGCACATCCTTCCTTGTAAGCTCATTGAGAGGTGCAGCAATGGTGCTAAAGTCTCTCACAAAACGCCTATAGAAACCAGCGAGTCCAAGAAAACTCCTCACTTGTGTGACCGTTTTGGGCTGCGGCCAACTCTCAATAGCTTCAATCTTGGCTTTATCAACTTCAATTCCTCGTGGAGTAACAACATAGCCAAGAAAAGATACTCGGTCGGTGCAAAAGGTGCACTTCCCAAGGTTACCAAACAAACGTGCATCACGAGAGCATTAAAAACAGCACGTAAATGTTCCAAATGTTCTTCCAAAGATTTGCTATAAATCAGTATATCATCAAAGTAAACTACCACAAATCGTCCAATGAAAGCACGTAAAACTTCGCTCATTAATCTCATGAAAGTACTAGGTGCATTAGTTAACCCAAAAGGCATGACTAACCACTCATATAATCCAAACTTAGTTTTAAATGCTGTTTTCCATTCATCTCCCAATTTCATACGAATTTGATGGTATCCACTACGCAAATCAACTTTGGAGAATATTGTAGAGCCACTCAATTCATCAAGCATATCATCTAGCCTAGGAATAGGATGACGATAACGAATAGTAATATTATTAATGCCTCTACAATCAACACACATACGCCGACGTACCATCCTTTTTAGGCACTAGTATAATAGGAACAGCACAAGGACTAAGAGATTCGCGATATAACCTTTGTCGAGCAGCTCCTGTACTTGACGATAATCTCCTTCGTCTCCTCCGGATTGGTGCGGTATGGTGCGCGGTTGGGTAGCGATGCACCGGAATTAAGTCAATTTGATGCTCAATCCCTCGAATAGGTGGTAATCCGGTGGCACGCCTTGTGGGAAGACGTCGTGAACTCTGCAAAATGTTAGTGACAGCGAGGGGCAAAGAGGAAGGCACGTCCTCGAATGAAAATAATGCCTCTTTGCACACAAAAGCATAGCAAACAGATTTGCTAGAATCTAGGTCATCAATATCAGATTTGGTGGCAAATAAACATGCACTTTTCAGTTTAATTTCAGAAGCAACATTAGATGGTTTATTATTAGGCTTCATTTGTTGCTCAAATTCTTTTGCCACAATCTGATTTTCACTCTTATTTTTCTCCGGTTTTGCTTTATTAGCTCTATTAATATCATCTTTCAAAATGGAATCAGGAGTCATAGGAAGCAAAGTAATATTTTTATCCGTGTGAACAAGAGTATACTGATTGTTTCTACCATGGTGTACAGAATTTATATCAAATTGCCATGGTCTACCAAGTAATAAGGAACATGCTTGCATAGGTACCACATCACAATCAACATAATCAGCATATGTAGAGATACTAAAATGCACACGAACAAGACGTGTTACCTTAACCTTGCCGCTGTTGTTGAACCATTGGATGTAGTAAGGATGTGGATGTGGTCTTGTGGTGAGAGAAAGCTTCTCCACCATATCCATGCTAGCCAAGTTGTTGCAGCTCCCTCCATCTATGATGACGCTGAATAGAACGTTCCTTCACAACTCCTTTGTATGGAACAAGTTATGCCTCTGATTTTGCTCAGCTTGTGTAACCTGCACACTCAAAACACGTTGAGCAACTAAACATTCATACTGTCAAGATCTTCAGCAGCCATGTATTGCGTCTCAAAATCAGAATCATCTCCACCGTGTTCTTCATGTGTAATAAGAGCCAAAGTCTCTTCATCATAGTCACTAGCAGACTCATACCCACCATCCTCAAGAGCAATCATCACACGCTGAGATTGGCATTCTCTCATAAAATGTCCTCTTCCCTTACAACGCACGACAAATAATATCACTTGTGTGGCCTGTTGACGCCATGGAAGAAGAAGAGCTCTGTGTAGGCCCAAGAGGTGTACTCTTGGCGCGATAGTGGTGGTTGTGCCTGCTTTCTTGTATCACGGTTGGAGGTGGCAGCCGACGGAGGTGCCGGTGTAGTAGAACGTGTGGAAGTAGATGATGCACGTGGTGTCCATGATGAAGGTCGACCTGCAGAAAAGTTAGTCCGCGCCAGAACACATCGATCCTGCACTTCACGCTCAGCTTTACAAGCAAGATGGAATAATCGAGTGATATTATTATAATCCTTGTAGTATAGAATGGTCTGAATCTCTATTTAATCCACCCGAAAACGTGCAAGCATAGCTTCATTCTCCTCAACAATACCACATCTAATCAAGCCAGTTTGTAATTCCGATAATATTCTTCTACGAATTTTTCCTTGTCTTAAGCGCTGCAATTTTTGAAGTAATTCACGTTGATAATATGGTGGAACCCAACGAGTACGCATAGCAGTTTTCAAAGCTGCCCAAGTAGCTGGAACAGGATATAATCTACAATGTTCAGACCACCAAACACATGCAAAGCTAGTGAAAGCACAAACAGCAGCAGGAACACGTCTCTCCTCAGGATATTGTCAACATGCAAATCGTTGTTCAGTTTCTAACTCCCAAGTAAGATATATATCAGGAACATATCTACCCTCAAATGGTGGAATATTCAATTTCAGTTTAGGGAGATGGTCATGATCTCGTACCTGAAGGGGAGCCCGAACATTGCCATTGTTTGCATGTGGACGACCTGGTGGTTGTGGTGCTGGTGGTTGCACGTAGTTCTGATGTTGATCAACCTCATCCTCGTAAGCTCTCACATAATCATCCTCCCCCGCCGCAGCAGCACCAGCAGCTTGGCCAGGCTGAAGAGGGACACGGGAAGCTCGGCGGAGGGCTGTTTCGCGATGTGGAGGTAGTCCTTGTTGTTGTAGTAGAGGTGCGTTAGGTGCAGCCGGTGGTGGTGGTGGTAGACGCGCGAGCAATTCATTAAACCTGTTATCGAGCTTTGTTTCGAACGCCTTCTCAATGCCATCTATCTTCTCCATGGCCTCTTCAAATCTATTTAGCACATCGTCCACCTGCCCACTCATCATTTGTTGAAACTTATCATGTAGCGCTTTGTTTGTCATGTTCTCCCAGTCAGTCCCGTCGGCTTGTGATCCTGCCATGGTTAGCAGCAATAGAAACACACAAGAATATGATTCGACAGACTACTAGGAAGTGGCAACCGATGTAGTCAAAACTCTCAAAGCTTGGATAGAGCGATTACCAGGGAGAGTCAAACGCACGATGTAGATGTATGTGGAGCTGGGAAGGCTTATAATATGGTAGCAAAAAGGGTCAGCAATAATCAATTCAGAGATGCAAAGTTGAATAAACGCTCAACGACGTGATCTTGTGCTGGTCCTAGGCTAGACCGTGCTAGAGACGCGAGCCTAGAACACTAACAAAATCACGGCGCTGCACGGAAACAACGGAAAAGCACACTCTGGAATTTTTTTTCGCTTTTTTTTTGCGCTGCTTTTTTTTTTTTTGAAAAATCACTATAATGGCGAGTGTCTCAAAACTCTTCCTGTGTCAAACCGACGGGATGGGCACGAAATTTTTCGACCAAAAAATTTTTTTTTTTGCCGGACCCAAAAACTGAAACGGGTCAAAAAACTTTCTATAACGGCGATTGTCTCAATACACTTAGAAACACCTAAAATAGGATAGCGAAAAATTTTCGACAAGTGCGTTTTGAAAATTTTGGGCCTAAACGGAGGGTGGTTTCAGACTCTTTTTTTTCCAAAACCACGCAGCAAGGAAACACGAATCGGAAACTAGATGGATCTCGAAAACAAACCTAATATGAGAAGAACTCGGATTGGTGGTGGATATATGGTGGTGGTATATGGCAGCGGTGGTGGTATATGGATACGGATTGGTGGTGGTATATGGATACAGATTCAGAGCGGTGGCGGATAAGCAATGGTGGTAGATGGCAAGGCGATGATGATGGTGCGGCGGCGTGACAACTTATGACCGAACTCAAACTCTAAAAGACTAGACTCTAAGACCAGCAACTTGACACGACGATGCAACCCAAAATTCAACAAAGCAAAACCCTAAAAAGATTATGCAAAGGCTCAGATTGGTTCGGATATGATGAACTAACCCTAATTTTTTTGTGGCTTTTTCATGGACTTTAGGTATGAAGAACAGACTCGATCTAATCTACGAAAAACTATAAAATCTCACCGAGCAACCTGAAAATCTGATACCACTTGATAGAGGCAAAGGTGTCCCGTCTTTCGATAAGATGTGGTTTTCGCTTTGGAGGAAGTCGACTTTGACGATCCGACTACTTAACGTCGGCGAGGACGTCGCGCCTTAGCAATCGCTAAACCAACTCCGAGAGGTTATTGACCACACCGAGCACGATCAACGACCACGAGGGTCATTTCCTGCGAGCAAACGAAGAACAAGCAAGAAACTGAGATTGCAATCTGGATATTGCGAATATAAGATGAAAGCTTTATTGATCAAGGTGGGGTTCTGTGACGCCTTTGTGCGGTCGTTGAACACAAACGGCACGCGAAGTTGCATCTATGGCGAACTTTTAATCTAAACAAAACCCAAGGTCTAAACGGTGCCCTAAGGGCTGTATATATGGAGGAAGAGGGGGAATTTCGTGGCCCTTGGTGGAGGGGTCCAAATCAACCCTAACTCTTGTTTCCCACACATACGGACTCTAAAACAGCCTATACTTAAGTATTTCGAAATTACATGGGTCTGGCCCAATAATAAGGTGACGCAGCACCTAGAATAGCCTATGGACGAATATTATGAAGTAGCATCTTGTATATTTCGTCCAAGGCCTCATGCACTCATTAGGGTGGCTTCAAAGTCCTGGAATCATCACTTGTAACTCCGTTCTTGTTCTCCTTGCGCATGGCATTATCTCCAAGCTTGTTCTTGCTCCAATGTCCATCCTTCTCCAAGCTAGGGCCTTCATTTGTAAGCAAAACAAATGTATCCAATTTAGGCAGCATCATATTCTCATGAACATTAGAATCATTACCAAGAAACGAAAGTACCTGATAATTTAATTGGCGTGCGCGAGCTCTAGTAATTGGTCCAGTATATGTAGCAGTAGGGGCTGTGGGTGTAACAATGGTATTGATGTCCTCATCAAGATGGAGGTCTTGGCCTCCAATGAAGTAGTGGTCTCTCTCTCTCTCTCTCAAGAGTAGAGGAAGGTAGGAGCAAAGCTCACATACAAATGAGCTATCATATTTGCTAACCCTAGAAAGGATGAGGGGAAGGTCTATTTATAGTCTAAGCCACGAAGGGGTAAGTGGGAGAGGGATACAAGGCCAAAGGCCCGGCTGTGCACAGGCAGTGTCGGACGTCCGGTCGCTCGCGGGGGTCCGGACGTCCGGAGGACGTCGCACTTCCGACGGTTTGGCTCTGGACAGGAGGTGCCGGTCGTCCGGTCGGCTTCGGTCGTCCGGTTCCTGGTACTTGTCGGACGTCCGGTGGTCATCGGTCGTCCGACCACTGGAGAGTGTCGGACGTCCGGTGGCTTCCGGTCGTCCGGCCGCTGGGGACTCCGTCTTTTTCCGTCTTCTCTTCCAGGCTTCCCTCGTGGATGGTGTAGGTGTTCCTTGGCGCTTGCACTCCTCCTCGTCATCCGTGAAGCTCCGGCAATACCTATGCATGCACACGAGTGGAGTGTCAAGTAGTATACCATCCTCGAAGGGGTCAAGTGAACACGTGTAAAGGAGAAGGTTAACCTTTATGTATGAGAAGTAGAGGTCACACGTGTCACTTGCCAAACGGACTCTTGATGTGGTGATGACCGTAGGATGCTCCGCATCACGAACTGACAAAGTTCAGTTTCGTCAGGGTTTTACGGACGTCCGGGCTTTTACGGACGTCCGGGCTTTTACGGTCGTCCGGACTTCGTCGGACGTCCGACCTTTTCCGGTCGTCCGGAGCCTAGGCGAAAATCGGGCTCGGGATGAACTGCGAGATTTCGGGAAGAAGAAAATGGTGAGGTCGAAATCGAGTGATTTGGTGGATGGAAAAGGGGGAGACGGTGGGGAAAGCTAGATCCACATGCAGCAACACAAATCCATGGACCAAATCCAACAAAATCTTAACTCACAAACAAATTACAAAAAAAAATTGGGGCTATTTTTGGTGGGGAATTTTCGGATTTAGGACAAAAACAACAAAATCAAGCTAGAAAAAGAGGGGTAGGGGCTCCAAAAACGTGATCAACGTGGCTCATGATACCAAGATGATATCATGAGACAAGTTGGCTCTGATCCAAGATGATGTAGGGCGTAACCCTAATCGGAGATCTTTCACGTTTGGAGTGGATCCTACGGGGAATCACGAAGAACACGCGGAAGCACAAGGGGAAAACGGAGGAAACGAGAGAGAAATCACTCAACCAACAAGGAATCAATCACACAAGTGCTAGATCACCGAACATAAAGAGATACATATGATCCACAATCAACAAAGTTAAGGATACACGAGTACCCGTTCTTCTCCGAGAGGAGGTCTTGATGGGGTCCACCCTAGAAGGGGGTCTTGAATCCGCTTGCGGGATCTTCTCCGTAGAGGTCCTGAGCTCTGAGGAGAAGTAACCAAGTGGATGAGCAAGGCTCTCACACAAACATGAGCTAAACCAATGCTAACCCTAGAAAGGTGGGGAAGAAAGAGCATATATAGTCTAGGGGGCGAAGGGGTACAAGGGCTGCGGCCCCAAACGAAGTCAACACACAGGCGTTGGACGTCCGGAAGTCGTAGACGTCCGGAGGCTCGGGACGGTCCGGACGTCCGGTCGGGCTCGGGCGTCCGTAGAATCAGCTCTGTCGTGGGCACGTCGGACGTCCGGAGGGGGTCGGTCGTCCGAGCTGTGGACGGTCCGGACGTCCGAAGTCGTCGGTTGTCCGTAGATTCGGTTCGAGGCGTCGTCGGTCGGACGCCCGTGAGGCTTCGGTCGTCCGTAGTTTTGGTTCGGCGGCAAAGTGCGGACGTCCGGAGAGTCCGGTCGTCCAGGTCCTGGGACTCGTCGGACGTCCGGGTAGCGTCGGACGTCCGATGCTAGAAGCTGCTACAGCTCTTCTTCTTGTCCATCATGCTTGGGGTCCTCGCTGTCTTGGCTCTTGTATGTAGTTGTTCCGTGGCTCGTTTCCGGGCACCTGATCACACACAGAGCTTCCGAATGAGGTAGTAGCCATGTCTCGTGAGTAGGAGAAGGAAGTTCGAAGAGGAGCGAGTTCACCTTATCTTCAATAGCCTTAGCTCGGGCTCGAGTCATGGGTCCACGTGGTATTGAGGAAGATGTAGGTGCGTCCATGGGGATGAGTGAGGGATGCTCCGCATCACAAGAAGAACAAGAACGGAGTTACAAGTGATGATTTCAGGACTTTGAAGCCACCATAAGGAGTGCATGAAGCCTTGGACGAAATATACAAGATGCCACTTTCTTAAATTTCGTCCAGAGGCTATTCTAGGTGCTGCGTCACCTTATTATTGGGCCAGGCCCATGTAATTTCGAAATACTTAAGTATAGGCTGTTTTTAGAGTCCGTATGTGTGGGGAAACAAGATTTAGGGTTGGTTTCGGACCCCTCCCTCAAGGGCCAAAAAATTCCCCCCTCTTCCTCCATATATACAGCCCTTATGGCGTTGTTTAGACTTTGGGTTTTGTTTAGATTAAAAGTTCGCCATAGCTGCAACTGCGCGTACTTCGTTTGTGTTCAACGACCAGACAAACGCGTCACAGAACCCCACCTTGATCAATAAAGCTTTCATCTTATATTCGCAATATCCAGATTGCAATCTTAGTTTCTTGCTTGTTCTTCGTTTGCCTGCAGGAAACAGACCGTTGTGGTCAGGTTGATCGTGCCCCTGCGTGGTCAATAACCTCTTGGAGTTGGTTTAGCGATTGCTATATGCGGCGTCCTCGACTTCGTAGTCGGATCGTCAAAGTCGACTTCATCCTAAACGATAGCCACCATCTCATTGAAAGACGGGACACCTCTGCCTCTATCAAGTGGTATCAGATTTCCAGGTTGCTCGGTGAGATTTTACAGTTTTTCGTAGTTTAGATCGAGTCTGTTCTTCACACCTATAGTCCACGAAAAAGCCAAAAAATAATATTTAGCGTTAGTTCATCCCATCCGAACCAATCTGAGCCTTTGCATAATATTTTCTGTATTTGCTTTATTGAATTTGCGGTGCATCATCGTGTCAAGTTGCTGGTCTTAGCGTCTTGTCCTTTAGAGTTTCGAATTCTGTTCACAGGTTGTCACGTCGCCGCTGCCATATATCACCACCGCATCATCATCATCGTTGCTGCCATATACCACCACCGCACCAACTTCATCACCGCTGCCATATACCACCACCACATATTCACCGCAAATCTGAGTCTATATACGCCACCACATATCCGCTGCAATCACGCCAATCCGAGTCCATATACACCACCACATATCCGCCGCCATCATGCCAATCTGAGTCCACCTGCAACATATATCCGCCACCAGTCCGAGTTCCACTAGATTCATCTCCACCACCAGTCCTATTCCGAGTCCAGTATTTTGTTACTCTGTTTTGGATTTCCAGATCACGCCATACTTCGAGTCGTGACAGAGAAGGACTCCCCAACATCCGTGCTACCCGCAGTAGAAAAATAGTTCCAAACTCAAAAAATAGTCTGGAAAATTCTGGCTAGGCAGTTTTTAGGCCATTTGTAGGCTTCTTCGAAAAAAATTGTTGCAGAGCAAAAAAAAGAGGAAAAATGCAAAAAAAAGAGAAACAAATTCAGAGTGTGCTCCTCCCTTGTTTACGTGCTGCGCCGTGATTTTGTTAGTGTTCTAGGTTCGCGTCTCTAGCACGGTCTAGCCTAGGACCAGCACAGTACCGTCGTTGAGCGTTTATTCAACTTTGCATCTCTGAATTGATTATTGCTGACCCTTTTTGCTAACATATTATAATCCTTCCCAGCTCCACATACATCTCCGTCGTGCGTTTGACTCTCCCTGGTAATCGCTCTATCCAAGCTTTGAGAGTTTTGACTACAACGGTTGCCGATCACCTTTCTTCTTTGGGTAAGAACTGGTAAGAATTTGAGATTTGCTTGACGGATTTGTGACACCCACCACCACCTCTTGTTAGTAGTCTGTAGGATCATATTCTTGTGTGTTTCTATTGCTGCTAACCATGCCAGGATCACAAGCCGACGAGATTGACTGGGAGAACATGACGAATAAGGAGTTGCATGATAAATTTTAGCAAATGATGAGTGGACAGGTGCAAGATGTGCTAAACAGATTTGAAGAGGCCATGGAGAAGATAGATGGCATGGAGAAGACGTTCGAAACAAAGCTCGATAACAAGTTTAATGAATTGCTCACGCGTCTTCCACCACCACCACCGGCTGCACCTAACGCACCTCTACAACAACAACAACAACAACAACAACAACAACGACTACCTCCACGTCACGAAACAGCCCTCCGCCGAGCGAGCCGTGTCCCTCTTGCACTTGGCCAAACTGTTGGTTATCATCAAATTAGGATGTAAGAAGGGGATGAATGGAAGACAACCTTTAAAACAAAGTTTGGTTTATATGAGTGGTTAGTCATGCCTTTTGGGTTAACTAATGCACCTAGTACTTTCATGAGATTAATGAACCATGTTTTGAGGCATTTCATTGGTAAATTTGTGGTTGTATATTTTGATGATATACTTATTTACAGCAGCAATGAATCTGAACATAGTGATCATATTCAACAAGTTTTGCAAGTGTTGCGTGATGCTCAGTTATATGGTAATCTTGATAAGTGCACATTTTGCAAACATAATGTCATATTTCTCGGATATGTTGTTTCTAAGCATGGAGTTGAGGTAGATGAATCAAAAATAGAAGCTATTAAAAATTGGCCTACTCCTCTGAATGTTAGTCAAGTACGAAGCTTTCATGGTCTTGCTGGTTTCTATGGACGTTTTGTGAAAGATTTCAGTACTATTGCTGCACCTTTGAATGAGCTCACAAAAAGGGTGTTGATTTTGTGTGGGGCGCAGCCCAAGACAATGCTTTTGATGAGCTGAAACGTCGTTTGACTGCTGCACCTTTGCTTATACTTCCTGATTTCACTAAACAATTTGAGATTGAATGTGATGCTAGTGGAATTGGTATTGGAGGTGTGTTGATGCAAGAGGGTAAACCGATTGCATATTTTTCTGAAAAACTTAATGGTGCACAGTTGAACTATCCTATTTATGATAAAGAATTGTATGCTCTAGTTCGTGTCCTTGAGGTTTGGCAACATTATTTGTGGCCAAAAGAATTTATCATACATTCTGATCATGAGGCTCTGAAATATTTGAAAAGCCAATCCAATTTGAACAAACGTCATGCAAAATGGGTTGAATTTATTGAATCTTTCCCATACATCATTAAATACAAAAAGGGTAAAGATAATGTTGTTGCTGATGATCTTTCTAGGAAAAACATGTTGTTGACACAATTGGATGTTCAAGTTCCTGGTTTAGAGAGTTTGCGTGATTTATATGCCACTAATCCTGATTTTTCAGCACCATATATGTTCATATGTAAAAGCATGGGAAAAATATCACATACATGATGGCTATTTGTTTAGAGCTAATAAACTATGTGTTCCAGAATCGTCCGTGCGTTTTCTATTGTTGCAGGAATCACATGCCGGCGGTTTGATGGGTCATTTTGGACGTGGGAAGACTTTGCTTATGCTCGCTGATCACTTTTATTGGCCTAAGATGAGGCGTGATGTGGACAGATTTGTGAAGCGTTGCATTACTTGTAATAAGGCAAAGTCTAAGATGAAACCTCACGGTTTGTATACTCCTCTCCCTGCTCCTACTACACCATGGGAAGACATAAGCATGGACTTTGTGTTAGGATTGCCTAGGACCAGGAGAGGACATGATTCAATTTTTGTGGTAGTTGATCGTTTTTCTAAGATGGCACAATTTATTGCCTGCCACAAAAGCGACGATGCGTCGCACATTGCTACTCTGTTCTTCAGGGACATCGGACGCTTACATGGAGTACCAAAGACGATTGTTTCTGATCATGACGTGAAGTTTATGAGCTATTTCTGGAAGACACTTTGGGGAAAGTTGGGGACAAAGTTACTATTCAGCACTACTTGTCATCCCAAACAGATGGGCAAACAGAGGTGGTCAATCGCACACTATCCACGTTGTTGCGATCCATGATAAAGAAGAACCTGCGTGAATGGGAGGAGTGTTTACCGCATGTGGAGTTTGCATATAATAGGGCGGTACATTCCACAACTCAGTTATGTCGATTTGAGGTGGTCTATGGTTTTAAGCCAATTACACCACTTGATTTGCTGCCCCTTCCGATTCAAGAGAGAGTGAACATGGATGCATCCAAGAGGGCAGATTTCGTGAGGATGATACACGAGAAGACCAAAGAAGCCATTGAAAAGAAGGGCAAGTACACGGCTGATCGTGTTAATAAGAAGAGAAAGGAGGTGTTGTTTCAGCAGGGCGACATGGTGTGGGTACACTTGCGTAAAGATAGATTTCCTAAACGGCGCAAGTCCAAGTTGAAACCAAGAGGTGATGGACCATATAAAGTGCTTGCCAAGATTAATAATAATGCATACAAAATTGATCTTCCGATCAAGAGTTTGGCGTGAGTAATACGTTCAACGCCACCGATTTGACGCCATATCTTGGAGAAGACCTTGGTGCATAGCGGTCGACGCCTTTTCAAGGGGGGGAGGATGATGAGGACATCCCTACTCCTTTACCATCATTTTCAAATAAAGATGATATTGCACAAGACAAGTCCAATGAAATCAGAATTGGACCAATTACAAGAGCACGTGCAAAACTACTTGAACAACGGTGAATTCACTCTTAGTTGAATCGACATTTGTGTTAATCGTAATTTTATACTGCCTAAGTCTTTGCATATTTGTATGATCAGATTTGAAGGAAGGCAACCTTGGCACGTGGAGATGAAGAATTGCAGCAAGAAGAACTTCTCGATGTCTAATATCAGCAAGTGCACGAGGGAGGAGAGGGAGGCAGGTGCACAACATAAATGAAGGAAAATCAGAACCGAACTCGGATTGACAGCTAGGAGGCCCGCAATTGATATACGTGCAGAATCCGTGTCCATGCTCCAAATAAGGCGTTTAAATACAATTTGGAAACTTGACTCGTGTGCTTTCCCAATTGTATACTCTCATCCCGCGATTCGCGGTGACCGAGTCGCAGTCACCAAAACAATAGGGCGGTTGTTTCTGCCAGTTTTTTCCAGATAGATTCGTTTAAGTTAGGAAAGTTAGAGAAAAGTTGGATTTCGACCCCAACACTATGTTGGACGTCCAGGGGTCTGTATATACCCTTGTAAGTCGTGGCTTTTAGGGTTAGACCACGTTAGGATTAAACTCATATCAGACTGAATTGCTTTAAGCATTCCTCTGTACTCATATTCCTCTTTGCATCGATCAGGAATATTTACCTACACCAAATTTGTTTCGATAGGGTGTATTTGCTACTGAAAGTCAAGTGATATCTGTCGTTCCAATGGGAATTGGGAGATTGCAGAACCGCTTCGTGGTCGCCGGCTACGTGCGCAAGTGTGTGGTGTTGCGAATATCCATAGGGTTGAAGATATTTTGCATTGGCAACGGGGGAACAGCCAGAGAGTTCGAGAGCATCTCACAAGTTATCCTGCAAGTTCAACATCGACATCCTCCGCTCACTGAGAAGATCGGGCCACCCCTTATCACATACTACAGGATCGGTTGTGCCGTCGTATGATACGATATTGACGGGCTTGAATCCCTCGGGGAATTCGTGGTCCAGTACCTCGTCTGTGAAGCAGAGAGGGTGTGCGGCACCTCTGTACCGGGCTGTGTCACTGCGGCATTCGGACTGGGCGTGGTTAGGTTTGTCACGTCCGAATAAGTAGCCGTCTTCGTGCCTCGAGGCACGTCCTCGTGATCCGTAGATCGATCTTGTATGTCCTGCTCTACTGTCCAGGGTCTGCCGAAGGTCATACGTGTGACCCCGAACTCTTCCGTCTTTATTTTTGTGGGCGGTTGGGCAGGCTGTTGTTCGGCCTGAGTTGCCGCATTATCCCGACTGTGTGGTGGCCGGTCGGCCGCCCTGTCTCGATCACGTGGTGGTCGTTGCGCCTTACGCTAGGGAGATATGTGCTCTGTTGCCTCCTCATCAAACTGGGGTAGCAGTCTGCGTTTCGGGTAGCTCTTGGCTGGGCGCTTGAGGTCGTATTCTTCCGCTGTCAGGACGTCAGTCCATCTGTCGACGAGCAGATCTTGTTCAGTTTGAAGCTGCTACTGTTTCTTTTTCAGGCTCCTTGCGGTGGCTATGAGTTGAAGCTTAAAGTGCTCCTGCTCCAGAGGGTCCTCAGGCACGATGAAATCTTTGTTGCCGAGGCTTCTCT
Organism: Aegilops longissima; assembly: GCA_021605205.1. NCBI lineage: Eukaryota > Viridiplantae > Streptophyta > Magnoliopsida > Poales > Poaceae > Aegilops > Aegilops longissima. The sequence continues at coordinate 325,425,378 of CM038678.1, read as the reverse complement.
CCTCTTCGGAGAGTGGACGGTAACTACCGTCCCCCCGAGTCATCTTCTATGGCCTGCTCATCAGGGTTGTCTCGTCCGTCGTCATATTCCTCCTGCTCGGATGCAACACCGACAGGTTCTTCATTGTTTTCGGCGTCGCCCTGAGTGCTATTTTCTCCGGTACCAGTGTTGCCATCTTTTGAGCGGCGAAGGTTAGAACAGCGTTTGGTGCGCCAACGCTTTGACTGCGTCTCAGAAGGTTTGTTCTTATCTAGCTCTTGTTTGTCGTCGCCAGATCCTTTGGGTGTATCAACCATGCATACGTCGTACGAAGAGGTGGCCGTCCAACGTCCAGTGAATGGCGGGTCTTTGCCTTGCTCATTGTCGGCATCGTCCATGCCGGTGATGTCTTCGGAGCCATAGTCAAGCGCGTCGGTTAAGTCGTCGACGGTGGCTATGAAGTGGGTGGCTGGTGGGAAGCAAAATTCCTCGTCGTCCGCTTCTAGTTCGAACCGAACATAGTTTGGTTGTGAGTCATCCTCCAAATACAAGTTCTTCAAAGAATTTAGTACGTCATCGAAGGGCGAATGCTGGAAGTTGTCTGCGGCTCTAAATTCGAAAATCGATAACCGATCTAGCTCAGTGTCCGCGAGCGCACTTGATCCAGAACGTGTAGCCGGAGACGAGTCCGGAGTTCCATTGATGCAAGCATTGCAGGATGTCGAGTCCGTGTGCGGCTCCAATGCCGTGGGCTTTATGGCCTCGGAGGGGATGATCTGCTTCGGTACTGGGGCCGTTGCAGCAACAGGATCCATCTCCTGGGTGTGCTCCGATACAGATTTGAGTCATGTTCATCAGAGAGAAGGGGAGCGATCGCCGCGGTCTCAAATCCATCGAAGATCAAGTCTCCACGGATGTCCGTGACGTAGTTCAAGCTTCCAAATCTGACCTGATGGCCAGGAGCGTAGCTATCGACCTGCCCCAGATGGCCAAGTGAGTTGGCCTGCAATACGAAGCCGCCGAATACAAAAATCTGTCCGGGGAGAAAGGTTTCTCCCTTAACGATGCCATTACCGACGATTGAAGGGGCCATCGAGCCTTATGTCGATGGCAGTGTGAACTCTCAATGAAAGCACCAATGTCGGTGTCAAAACCGGCGGATCTCGGGTAGGGGTTCTCGAACTGTGCGTCTAGGATCGATGGTAACAGGAGACGGGGGACACAATGTTTACCCAGGTTCGGGCCCTCTCTATGGAGGTAATACCCTACTTCCTGCTTGATTGATCTTGATGAATATGAGTGTTACAAGAGTTGATCTACCACGAGATCGTAATGGCCAAACCCTAGAAGTCTAGCCTATGAGTATATGGTAATGAATCTGTCCTATCCGGATGATGAGGACATCAATACCATTGTTACACCCACAGCCCCTACTGCTACATATACTGGACCAATTACTAGAGCTCGCGCACGCCAATTAAATTATCAGGTACTTTCGTTTCTTGGTAATAATTCTAATGTTCATGAGAATATGATGCTTCCTAAATTGGATACATTTGTTTTGCTTACAAATGAAGGCCCTAGCTTGGAGAAGGATGGACATTGGAGCAAGAACAAGCATGGAGATAATGCCATGCGCAAGGGGAACAAGAACGGAGTTACAAGTGATGATTTCAGGACGTTGAAGCCACCATAAGGAGTGCATGAAGCCTTGGACGAAATATACAAGATGCCACTTCATAAATTTCGTCTAGAGGCTATTCTAGGTGCTGCGTCACCTTATTATTGGGCCAGGCCCATGTATTTTCGAAATACTTAAGTATAGGCTGTTTTTAGAGTCCGTATGATAGAGGCAAAGGTGTCCCGATGTTTCGATGAGATGGTGGCTATCGTTTCTGTGGGAGTCGACCTTGACGATACGACTTTAACGTCGCGAGACGTCGCGCCTTAGCAATCGCTAAACCAACTTCCGAGGGTTATTGACCACGCCTGAGCACGATCAACGACCACGAGGGCATGTTTCTCGCGAGCAAACGAAGAACAAGCAAGAAACTGAGATTGCAATCTGGATATTGCGAATATAAGATGAAAGCTTTATTGATCAAGGTGGGGTTCTGTGACGCCTTTGTGCCGTCGTTGAACACAAACGGCACGCGAAGTTGCAGCTATGGCGAACTTTTAATCTAAACAAAACCCCAGTCTAAACGGTGCCCTAAGGGCTGTATATATGGAGGAAGAGGGGGGGAATTTCGTGGCCCTTGGTGGAGGGGTCCAAATCAACCCTAACTCTTGTTTCCCACATATACGGACTCTAAAACAGCCTATACTTAAGTATTTGAAATTACATGGGCCTGGGCTCACTAATAAGGTGACGAAGCACCTAGAATAGCCTCGGGACGACATTTATGAAGTAGCATCTTGTATATTTTGTCCAAGGCTTCATGCACCCATTATGGTGGCTTCAAAGTCCTGAAATCATCACTTGTAACTCCGTTTTGTTCCCTTATGCATGGCATTATCTCCATGCTTGTTCTTGCTCCAATGTCCATCCTTCTCCAAGCTAGGGCCTTCATTTGTAAGAAAACAAATGTATCCAATTTAGGCAGCATCATATTCTCATGAACATTAGAATCATTACCAAGAAACGAAAGTACTGATAATTTAATTGGCGCATGAGCTCTAGTAATTGGTCCAAGATATGTAGCAGCAGGGCTGTGGGTGTAACAATGGTATTGATGTCCTCATCATCCTCCCTTCTTGAAATGAAGTCGCCCCTCGACGGAAGCTCATCTTCCTCACCCAAATAAGGCTTCAAATCTGCAATGTTAAAAGTGGGACTAACCCCAAAATCTGCGCAGCAGCTCAAGTTTATATGCATTATCATTTATTTTCTCTAACACCTTAAATGGACCATCAAGACGTGGCATTAGCTTTGATTTTGCAAATTAGGAAACCTATCCTTACATAAATGTAACCAAACAAGATCTCCGGTGCAAAGACAACATGTTTTCTACCCTTATCTCCAAAGCAAGTTTATATTTAGCATTCATACGCTCAATGTTTTCCTTAGTTAACTCATGCATTTTTAAAATCAATTCAGCACGTTCTTTAGCATCAAAATTAACCTTCTCCGAAGATGGAAGAGGCAACAAATCAATAGGTGCACGAGGTAGGAAGCCATACACAATTTCAAAAGGGCACATCTTAGTAGTAGAATGCAATGAACGATTATGAGCAAATTCAATATGAGGCAAGCATTCTTCCCACATTTTCTTATTATTCTTCAAAACAGCCCTAAGCATAGTAGACAATGTTCTATTGACTACTTCAGTTTGTCCATCAGTTTGGGGGTGACAAGTAGTACTAAAAAGCAGTTTAGTCCCCAACTTAGTGATGAGGACATCAATACCATTGTTACACCCACAGCCCCTACTGCTACATATACTGGACCAATTACTAGAGCTCGCGCACGCCAATTAAATTATCAGGTACTTTCGTTTCTTGGTAATGATTCTAATGTTCATGAGAATATGATGCTGCCTAAATTGGATACATTTGTTTTGCTCACAAATGAAGGCCCTAGCTTGGAGAAGGATGGACATTGGAGCAAGAACAAGCATGGAGATAATGCCATGCTAAGGGGAACAAGAACGGAGTTACAAGTGATGATTTCAGGACTTTG
>CM038678.1:325060940-325421617 GCA_021605205.1 Aegilops longissima | reverse complement strand
GCTTATAATATGGTAGCAAAAGGGTCAACAATAATCAATTCAGAGATGCAAAGTTGAATAAACGCCAACGACGGTGATCAGGTCGGTCCTAGGCTAGACCGCATAGAGACGCGAGCCTAGAACACTAACAAAATCACGGCGCTGCACGGAAACAACGGAAAAGCACACTCTGAATTTTTTTTTTCTTTTTTTTTTTTTTTTTGCTTTTTTTTTTTTTTTTTTTGCTTTTTTTTTTTTTTTGTAAAATCACTATAATGGCGAGTGTCTCAAAACTCTTCCTGTGTCAAATCGACAGATGGGCACGAAATTTTTTCGACTAAAATTTTTTTTTTTTTTTTGACCGCCCGACCCAAAAAAGCTGAAACGGGTCAAAAAAACTTTCTATAACGGCGATCGCCTCAATCCACTTAGAAACACCTAAAAATAGGATAGCCGAAAATTTTTTGACAAGTACGCTTTGGAAAATTTTGGGCCTAAACGGAGGGTGGTTTCAGACTTTTTTTTTTTTTTCCAAACCTACTCCGCAAGGAAACACGAATCGAAACTAGATGGATCTCGAAACAAACCTAATATGAGAAAACTCGGATTGTCGTGGATATATGGTGGTGGTATATGACAGCGTGGTGGTATATGGTAGCGGTGGTGGTATATGGATACGGATTGGTGGTGGTAGATGGATACGGATTCAGAGCGTGGCGGAAAAGCAATGGTGGTAGATGGCAAGGCGATGATGATGGTGCGGCAGCGCGTGACAACTTATGACCGTAACTCAAACTCTAAAAGACTAGACTCTAAGACCAAGAACTTGACACGATTTATGCAACCGCAAATTCAACAAAGCAAAAACCCTAAAAAGATTATGCAAAGGCTCGATTGGTTCGGATATGATGAACTAACCCTAATTTTTTTGTGGCTTTTTCGTGGACAATAGGTACGAAGAACAGACTCGATCTAAACTACGAAAAACTGGAAAATCTCACCGAGCAACCCGGAAATCTGATACCACTTGATAGAGGCAAAGGTGTCCCGATGTTTCGATGAGATGGTGGCTATCGCTTCGTGGGAGTCGACCTTGACGATCCGACCACGATCGCAGCGAGACGTCGCGCTTTAGCAATCGCTAAACCAACTTCCGAGGGTTATTGACCACGCCGAGCACGATCAACTCGACCTCGAGGGCCTGCTTCCTGCGAGCAAACGAAGAACAAGCAAGAAACTGAGATTGCAATCTGGATATTGCGAATATAAGATGAAAGCTTTATTGATCAAGGTGGGGTTCTGTGGACGCTTTGTCCGGTCGTTGAACACAAACGGCACGCCAAGTTGCAGCTATGGCGAACTTTTAATCTAAACAAAACCCAAGGTCTAAACGGTGCCCTAAGGGCTGTATATATGGAGGAAGAGGGGAATTTCGTGGCCCTTGGTGGAGGGGTCCAAATCAACCCTAACTCTTGTTTCCCCACACATACGGACTCTAAAACAGCCTATACTTAAGTATTTCGAAATTACATGGGCCTGGCCCAATAATAAGGTGACGAAGCACCTAGAATAGCCTCGGACGACATTTATGAAGTAGCATCTTGTATATTTCGTCCAAGGCTTCATGCACCCATTATGGTGGCTTCAAAGTCCTGAAATCATCACTTGTAACTCCGTTTGTTCCCTTGCGCATGGCATTATCTCCATGCTTGTTCTTGCTCCAATGTCCATCCTTCTCCAAGCTAGGGCCTTCATTTGTAAGCAAAACAAATGTATCCAATTTAGGCAGCATCATATTCTCATGAACATTAGAATCATTACCAAGAAACGAAAGTACCGATAATTTAATTGGCGTCGCGAGCTCTAGTAATTGGTCCAAGATATGTAGCAGAGGGGCTGTGGGTGTAACAATGGTATTGATGTCCTCATCATGTCCGGCTGTCCTGTCCTTTCTTCCTTCTCCTTCCTTGCTCCCCAAAGACGCTTGGCCTTGGTCCTTGGGCTCTCCATGATCTCCTCGGTGTACCTGAGTATGCACAAGGTCCGCTTGAAAGTAGCATCCATGTCTTACATGCGGAAAGGGAAGATTCGGAAAGGAGCGAAGTTCACCTTAGGTCCGATGGCGGTAGTCGAGGTCTCATCTTATGTATCCTCGGGCTTGAGAGTACATGGAGTGTACATGGGGATGAACGTGGGATGCTCCGCATCATCTCCCCTCCCTTGGGAAAGATCCGACCTTGGATCGTGATCCTCATCGCCATGGAAACGGTTGTCGTAGACGGACTTGTAGTAGGACGAAGTTGAAGATATGGTGCAATCCAAGTAGTCCAAGGTGTCGCGGGAGTGATAGACATGCAAAAAGAGCAAACACAAGCAACACTCGGAAATACAATGGTTAGCGCACACAAAGTGTCCATCATGTAAGAATGAGTCCGTGCGGCAAGATTGGTCGTGGCAAAGCGCATGAAGCTTATCAAGATGATCTAGAATGAGATGCAAAGCATTCATGGGAGGAAATGCAATCATTGTTCACACAAATGTGTTGTGAATATGATGAATGCAACCACGGTGCAAAATGATGTCATAATGGGATGGTGCATCAAAAGCATGAATATGGCAATGGATGCACAACATGTGTATGTTATCATGCAATTGATGATGGGCAATATGATCATGATGTATGAATATGCCATCAAGGAAGATCACAACAAATTTGCTAAGGAAGTGCACAAGCTCATATATCATGGATGACATGGGAATACAAGATGCAACAAGGCAATCATAATGTGAGTCAATCCATGCATAATACGCAAATTTGCTATGGGTATGATATGTCCATCGAGCATGAGTATGAGCACAATCAACAAATATGGAGGTGTTGGTATACCAATGCTCGATGTTGTGGCAAAAGTGGAAAACCGAAGGTGCATCCAATAAGTCCGAGCGCTCCTCAATGTGAAGGTCCAAAGAGCCAATCTCCAATGTTGATCCTCCGGTCACGAGATGTATCATGTAGACAACAAGAAGGAAACAACACGAAAGAGTGACCCATCCAATATGCAAACTTGAGGATGGCTCAAAGAGAAGGAGGTCACCTTTATAAGTATGTCGAAAATTTTGGTGTCGCACATCGTATGCCTTCACATAACCAAGTTGTCGCCTAACAAAGACGCTTCCTTGTGAAACCTCCAAAATGAAAGAACATGACAAACACTGAAAAACAAATGAGGTTAGCGAAAATGCAAAACCTATCATTCGAGTGGTAAGATACCCAACAAGTGTTCTCATCATTCTTATCATAAGAAAGGATAAGGGAGCATTTCATAGTATGGAGGCATATGATGCGAGAACAACCAAATACAATAGGCGCAATCAAACAAGCATGCATCACAAGTAATATGTCAAAGTCTCCAATATCAATAAGCATAGTATGGTTGCACTCAATACAAGTGGATATGAGAGAGGCAACTAATGGACACAAGAGACAATGATCAAGATATATCATGTGAGAGGCATGAGCATATATGTCATCAACCCAAGAAAGCAAGTGATAGTGGAACATGGGTGATGCAACATAGCAAGCATTCATAGCCATCAAATCAAGCAAGCTAGTAGTGCTAAGATGCAACATACTAGGAGGAATCATGGCAAGCATGTCATGTGTGCAAATAGTGGGCATGAATAATTCACATGTCGTAGCACAAGCATGAAAGCAAGATATGAGCAAAATAGCATCAATAGCATGGGGCACATGATAAACATGGCAAAAGCAACAAGGATCTCCACCAAGCATGCAAATACACATAGGAGTATCATAATGGTGAATCATGGGTAGATGCAAGCAAGGGTCACAAGTGCATGGCAAAGGCATAGAAGCAAGCATAACATGCAAAGTGAACACGGTAAATGAGCATAAGGTGGCAAGTGGTAAATAGCCCATAGCCGTGGAGAGCCAAGTAGAAGAGGTGCGCGTAGTCCTTGCGCCAAGGGAGCGGTGGTAAGGATAGTCCACGGGATCCCAAAGCATCGTTGTTCTCAAGAGCTCGTTTCACAACTCATGGGATTGAGACGTTGATTTAGTATATGTGCGCACCTACACGAAACAAAGACAAAGGAAAAATTGTGTGTGGTGGTAGATGTACGATCATCCATCATGATGCATACGTGCATGTGTCGGTTAGCACAAAATATCCAATGCTCAAATAAATGAGATGCGTGATATAGAAACATGTCATCCATCATGATAGGTTTGTTGTTATGTATAGCATAATGGAGACTCAAATTGTGTAATGCATCATGAGAAATATCTAGAGCATTGTTATCCATGGAATGCATAAGGTGCACGCAATTATGGGAATCATGCAAAGGATGGGATGAATCAAAATCTCCAAACATGTATGAGGAAACTATGGGGGTCTCCTCATGAGCAAGAGTAGAAACATCATGTGGAGAATATTGACAACATCCAAAACAAAGCATATTTGGTTCAATGTGATCATGGCATGACATAGTAGATGAATTGCACAAATCATGTAAAGGAAGCATGGCAATATCATCACAAGAGAAGCAAAAGCCAATGACCATCATCTCGTCATCTATGCCATAAGTGCAAATAGGATTGATTTTAATGGGGCATGCATAGTTACTATGTTGAGATTGAAATGATGCAATATGGGAGATCTCACTCATAGCATATGACAAGGTCAATGGATTGTTAAACATGAAGTGACCAATAGAATTTTCACAAGATATCCTATGAAGCATGGCATCACAACTAGGCAACTCAACATGCTCATCATCATATTCATCATAAATAGGTAAGTCAAGGCATGAAGAAGTTTCACTAGCATGAAGCATGGTAATAGGTGGGTCAACATCATGGGAGCAATCGATGGCAAGAGAGTCCACTAGTGGGACAAGAGAAGCACCATCACCTATGTTACCTTTGGAAGGTCGCCATGAGTTGTAGGTGAGGTGTTGAAGATCGCCTCGTTATCATCTTCATCTTGATGGAACCATGTGGGGTTCCTCATCATCGCCCACCATGGCCATCGCTGCTCCAATGTAGGGATGGACTCACGAGGATAGGCATGTCGTCATGTAGGAGACCTAGCACCAAAGAAGAAAACACACTAGGAGTAGAGATTAAGTCGTTAGAAATCATAGTGGCCTCACATACCGTCTCAACTACCTCACTCACTAAGTGTTGTGGCTCACTCATTCCCTCAAGGATGCTCTCACTCGTATGGTGATGAGGACATCAATACCATTGTTACACCCACAGCCCCTATCGCTACATATACCGGACCAATTACTAGAGCTCACAGACGCCAATTAAATTATCGTGTACTTTCGCTTCTTGGTAATGATTCTAATGTTCATGAGAATATGATGCTGCCTAAATTGGATACATTTGTTTTGCTTACAAATGAAGGCCCTAGCTTGGAGAAGGATGGACATTGAGCAAGAACAAGCATGGAGATAATGCCATGCAAGGAGAACAAGAACGGAGTTACAAGTGATGATTCCAGGACTTTGAAGCCACCCTAATGAGTGCATGAGGCCTTGGACGAAATATACAAGATGCCACTTCATAATATTCGTCCATAGGCTATTCTAGGTGCTGCATCACCTTATTATTGGGCCAGGCCCATGTAATTTCGAAATACTTAAGTATAGGCTGTTTTAGAGTCCGTATGTGTGGGGAACAAGAGTTAGGGTTGATTTCGACCCTCCACCAAGGGCCACGAAATTCCCTCTTCCTCCATATATACAGCCCTTAGGGCACCGCTTAGACCTTGAGTTTTGTTTAGATTAAAAGTTCGCCATAGCTGCAACTTCGCTGCATTTCGCTTGTGTTCAACGACTGCATAAAGGCGCCACAGTAACCCCACCTTGATCAATAAAGCTTTCATCTTATATTCGCAATATCCAGATTGCAATCTCAGCTTGCTTGTTCTTCGCTTGCTCGCAGGAAATGACCCTCGTGGTCGTTGATCGTGCTACGGTGTGGTCAATAACCTCTCGGAGTTGGTTTAGCGATTGCTAAGGCGCGACGCCCTCGCACGTCAGTAGTCGGATCGTCAAAGTCGACTTCCTCCAAAGCGAAAACCACATCTCATCGAAAGACGGACACCTTTGCCTCTATCAAGTGGTATCGAGTTTCAGGTTGCTCGGTGAGATTTTACAGTTTTTCGAGATTAGATCGAGTCTGTTCTTCGAGATTAGATCGAGTCTGTTCTTCATACCTAAAGTCCACGAAAAAGCCACAAAAAAATTAGGGTTAGTTCATCATATCCGAACCAATCGAGCCTTTGCATAATCTTTTTAGGGTTTTTGCTTTGTTGAATTTGCGGTTGCATCGCCGTGTCAAGTTGCTGGTCTTAGAGTCTAGTCTTTTAGAGTTTCGAAGTTCGGTCATAAGTTGTCACGCCGCCGCCGCACCATCATCATCGCCTTGCCATCTACCACCATTGCTTATCCGCCACCGCCTCAATCCGTATCCATATACCACCACCTATCCGCTTCCATATACCACCACCGCTACCATATATCACCACCGCTGCCATATACCACCACCATATATCCACCACCAATCCGAAGTTCTTCTCATATTAGGTTTGTTTTCGAGATCCATCTAGTTTCCGATTCGTGTTTCCTTGCCGGAGTAGGTTTCGAAAGAAAAAGAGTCCGAAACCACCCTCCGTTTAGGCCCAAAATTTTCCAAAACGCACTTGTCGAAAAAATTTTCTGGCTATCCTATTTTAGGTGTTTCTAAGTGTATTGAGACAATCGCCCGTTATAGAAAGTTTTTTGACCTGCTTCAGTTTTGGGTCCGGCAATGAAAAAAAAATTTTGGTCGAAAAGATTTCGTGCCCATCCCGCCGGTTTGACTGGAAGAGTTTTGAGACACTCGCCATTATAGTGATTTTCGCAAAAAAAGGAGCGAAAAAAATTTCCAGAGTGTGCTTTTCCGTTGTTTCCGCAGCGCCGTGATTTTGTTAGTGTTCTAGGCTCGCCTCTCTAGCACGGTCTAGCCTAGGACCAAAGACAAGATCGCCGTTGAGCGCTTATTCAACTTTGCATCTCTGAATTGATTATTGCTGACCCTTTTGCTACCATATTATAAGCCTTCCCAGCTCCACATACATCTACATCGTATGCTTGACTCTCCCCGTAATCGCTCTATCCAAGCTTTGAGAGTTTTGACTACATCGGTTGCCGATCACCGCTCACGGGTAAGAACTGGTAAGAATTTGAGATTTGCTTGACGGATTTGTGATCGCCCACCACACCACCACCACCACTTCCTAGTAGTCCGTCAATCATATTCTTGTGTGTTTCTATTGTCTGCTAACCATGGCAGGATCACAAGTCGATTTAGACTGACCGGGAGAACATGACAAACAAAGTGCTACATGATAAGTTTCAACAAATGATGAGTGGGCAGGTGGACGATGTGCTAAATAGATTTGAAGAGGCCATGGAGAAGATAGATGGCATTGAGAAGGCGTCAAACAAAGCTCGATAACAAGTTTAATGAATTGCTCGCTGCTACCACCACCACCACCGGCTGCACCTAACGCACCTCTACTACAACAACAAGGACTACCTCCACATCGCGAACAGCCCTCCGCCGAGCTTCCCGTGTCCCTCTTCACCGCCAAGCTGCCGGTGCTGCTGTTGATACTTCAGGCTCCTGCTGCTGCGGGGGGAGGATGATTATGTGAGAGCTTACGAGGATGAGGTTGATCAACATCGAACTACATGCAACCACCAGCACCACAACCACCGTGTCGCCCACATGCAAACAATGGCAATGTTCGGGCTCCCCTTCAGGTACGAGATCATGACCATCTCCCTAAACTGAAATTGAATATTCCACCATTTGAGGGTAGATATGTTCCTGATATATATCTTACTTGGGAGTTAGAAACTGAACAACGATTTACATGTTTACAATATCCCGAGGAGAGACGTGTTCTGCTGCTGTTTGTGCTTTCACTAGCTTTGCATGTGTTTGGTGGTCTCAACATTGTAGATTATATCCTGTTCCAGCTACTTGAGCTGCTTTGAAAACTGCTATGCGTGCTCGTTGGGTTCCACCATATTATCAGCGTGAATTACTTCAAAATTGCAGCGCTTAAGACAAGGAAAAATTCGTAGAAGAATATTATCGAATTACAAACCGGCTTGATTAGATGTGGTATTGTTGAGGAGAATGAAGCTATGCTTGCACGCTTTTCGGGTGGATTAAATAGAGAGATTCAGACCATTCTAGACTACAAGGATTATAATAATATCACCGATTATTCCATCTTGCTTGTAAAGTTGAACGTGAAGTGCAGGATCGATGTGCCTTGGCGCGACTAACTTTTCTGCAGGTCGACCTTCATCATGGACACCACGTGCATCATCTACTTCCACACGCTCTACTACACCGACACCTCCATCGGCTGCCACCTCCAACCGTGATACAAGAAAGCAGGCACAACCACCACTATCGCCAAGAGTACACCGCTGGGCTACACAGAGCTCTTCTTCTTCCATGGCGTCAACAGGGCACACAAGTGATATTATTTGTCGTCGTTGTAAGGGAAGAGGACATTTTATGAGAGAATGCCAATCTCAGCGTGTGATGATTGCTACCGAGGATGGTGGGTATGAGTCTGCTAGTGACTATGATGAAGAGACTTTGGCTCTTATTACACATGAAGAACACGGTGGAGATGATTCGATCTTGAGACGCAATACATGGCTGTCAAGATGCCGACAGTATGAATGTTTAGTTGCTCAACGTGTTTTGAGTGTGCAGGTTACACAAGTCGAGCAAAATCAGAGGCATAACTTGTTCCATACAAAGGAGTTGTGAAGGAACGTTCTATTCAAGGCCATCATAGATGGAGGGAGCTGCAACAACTTGGCTAGCATGGATATGGTGGAGAAGCTTTCTCTCACCACAAGACCACATCCACATCCTTACTACATCCAATGGTTCAACAACAGCGGCAAGGTTAAGGTAACACGTCTCGTTCGTGTGCATTTTAGTATCTCTACATATGCTGATTATGTTGATTGTGATGTGGTACCTATGCAAACATGTTCCTTATTACTTGGTAGACCATGGCAATTTGATAAAAATTCTGTACACCATGGTAGAAACAATCAAGATACTCTTGTTCACAAGGATAAAAATATTACTTTGCTTCCTATGACTCTGATTCCATTTTGAAAGATGATATTAATAGAGCTAATAAAGCAAAACAGGAGAAAAATAAGAGTGAAAATCAGATTGTGGCAAAAGAATTTGAGCAACAAATGAAGCCTAATAATAAACCATCTAATGTTGCTTCTGAAATTAAACTGAAAAGTGCATGTTTATTTGCCACCAAATCTGATATTGATGAGCTAGATTCTAGCAAATCTGTTTGCTATGCTTTTGTGTGCAAAGAGGCATTATTTTCATTCGAGGACGTGCCTTCCTCTTTGCCCCTCGCTGTCACTAACATTTTGCAGAGTTCGCCGACGCCTTCCCACAAGACGTGCCACCGGATTACCACCTATTCGAGGGATTGAGCATCAAATTGACTTAATTCCCGTGCATCGCTACCCAACCGTGCACCATACCGCACCAATCCAGAGGAGACGAAGGAGATTATGCGTCAAGCACAGGAACTGCTCGACAAAGGTTATATACGCGAATCTCTTAGTCCTTGTGCTGTTCCTATTATACTAGTGCCTAAAAAGGATGGTACGTCATGTATGTGTGTTGATTGTAGAGGCATTAATAATATTACTATTCGTTATCGCCATCCTATTCCTAGGCTAGATGATATGCTTGATGAATTGAGTGGCTCTACAATATTCTCCAAAGTTGATTTATGAGTGGATACCATCAAATTCGTATGAAATTGGGAGATGAATGGAAAACAGCATTTAAAACTAAGTTTGGATTATATGAGTGGTTAGTCATGCCTTTTGGGTTAACTAATGCACCTAGTACTTTCATGAGATTAATGAACGAAGTTTTACGTGCTTTCATTGGACGATTTGTGGTAGTTTACTTTGATGATATACTGATTTATAGCAAATCTTTGGAAGAACATTTGGAACATTTACGTGTTGTTTTTAATGCTCTACGTGATGCACGCTTGTTTGGTAACCTTGGGAAGTGCACCTTTGCACCGACCGAGTATCTTTTCTTGGCTATGTTGTTACTCCACAGGAATTGAAGTTGATAAAGCCAAGATTGAAGCTATTGAGAGTTGGCCGCAGCCCAAAACGGTCACACAAGTGAGGAGTTTTCTTGGACTCGCTGGTTTCTATAGGCGCTTTGTGAGAGACTTTAGCACCATTGCTGCACCTCTCAATGAGCTTACAAAGAAGGATGTGCCTTTTGTTTGGGGTACCGCACAGGAAGAAGCCTTCACGGTATTGAAAGATAAGTTGACACATGCCCTTTACTCCAACTTCCCGACTTTAATAAGACTTTTGAGCTTGAATGTGATGCTAGTGGAATTGGATTAGAGGTGTGTTATTACAAGATGGCAAACCTGTTGCATACTTTTCTAAAAATTGAGTGGGCCTAGTCTGAACTATTCTATTTATGACAAAGAATTATATGCTCTTGTTCGGACTTTAGAGACATGGCAACATTATTTATGGCCCAAAGAATTTGTTATACATTCTGATCATGAATCTTTGAAACATATTAAAAGTCAAGCTAAACTGAATCGTAGACATGCTAAATGGGTTGAATTCATTGAGACTTTCCTTATGTCATTAAACACAAGAAGGGTAAAGAAAATGTTATTGCTGATGCTTTGTCTCGTCGCTATACTATGCTTTCACAACTTGACTTCAAAATATTTGGTTTGGAGACCATCAAAGATCAATATGTGCATGATGCTGATTTTAAAGATGTAATGCAGAATTGTAAAGAAGGAAGAACATGGAACAAGTTCGTTATTAATGATGGTTTTGTGTTCGTGCTAACAAGCTATGCATTCCTGCTAGCTCTGTTCGCCTTTTGTTGTTGCAGGAGGCGATGGAGGAGGATTAATGGGACACTTTGGCGCCAAGAAGACGGAGGATATACTTGCTACACATTTCTTTTGGCCAAAGATGAGACGGATGTTGAGCGCTTTGTTGCTCGCTGCACTACATGTCAAAAAGCTAAGTCACGACTCAATCCTCATGGTTTATATATGCCTTTGCTCGTGCCTAGTGTTCCTTGGGAGGATATATCTATGGACTTTGTTTTAGGTTTACCTCGAACAAAGAAGGGAGGATAGCATATTTGTTGTCGTGGATAGATTCTCAAAATGGCACACTTTATACCATGTCATAAAAGCGATGATGCTGTTAATGTTGCTGATTTGTTCTTTCGTGAAATTATTCGCTTGCATGGTGTGCCAAATACTATTGTTTCAGATCGTGATACTAAATTTCTTAGCCACTTTTGGAGATGTTTATGGGCTAAGTTGGGGACTAAACTGCTTTTAGTACTACTTGTCACCCCCAAACCGATGGATAAACTGAAGTAGTCAATAGAACATTGTCTACTATGCTTAGGGCTGTTTTGAAGAATAATAAGAAAATGTGGGAAGAATGCTTGCCTCATATTGAATTTGCTTATAATCGCTCATTGCATTCTACAACTAAGATGTGCCCTTTTGAAATTGTGTATGGCTTCCTACCTCGTGCACCTATTGATTTGTTGCCTCTTCCATCTTTGGAGAAGGTTAATTTTGATGCTAAAGAACATGCTGAATTGATTTTAAAATGCATGAGATAACTAAGGAAAACATTGAGCGATGAATGCTAAATATAAACTTGCTGGAGATAAGGGTAGAAAACATGTTGTCTTTGCACCGGAGATCTTGTTTGGTTACATTTATGTAAGGATAGGTTTCCTAATTTGCAAAATCAAAGCTAATGCCACGTGTTGATGGTCCATTTAAGGTGTTAGAGAAGATAAATGATAATGCATATAAACTTGAGTTGCCTGCAGATTTTGGGGTTAGTCCCACTTTTAACATTGCAGATTTGAAGCCTTATTTGGGTGAGGAAGATGAGCTCCGTCGAGGACGACTTCATTTCAAGAAGGGAGGATGATGAGGACATCAATACCATTGTTACACCCACAGCCCCTGCTGCTATACATACTTGGACCAATTACTAGAGCTCACGACGCCAATTGAATTATGAGGTACTTTCGCTTCTTGGTAATGATTCTAATGTTCATGAGAATATGATGCTGCCTAAATTGGATACATTTGTTTTGCTTACAAATGAAGGGCCTACCATGGACAAGAAAGATGAACCTTGGAGCAAGTTCAAGCATGGAGATGTTGGCATGCAAGGGGAACAAGAACGGAGTTACAAGTGATGATTCCAGACTTTGAAGCCACCCTAATGAGTGCATGAGGCCTTGGACGAAATATACAAGATGCCACTTCATAATATTCGTCCATAGGCTATTCTAGGTGCTCGTCACCTTATTATTGGGCCAGGCCCATGTAATTTCGAAATACTTAAGTATAGGTTGTTTTAGAGTCCGTATGTGTGGGAAACAAGAGTTAGGGTTGATTTCGGACCCTCCACCAAGGGCCACGAAATTCCCCCTTCCTCCATATATACAGCCCTTAGGGCCCCGCTTAGACCTTGGGTTTTGTTTAGTTAAAAGTTAGCCATTGCAACTTCGTGTGCTTCGCTTGTGTCCAACGACTGCACCAAGACCGCCACGGATCCCCACCTTTATCAATACTTCATATATACTCGCAATATTCAGATTGCTTTCTCATATTCTTGCTTTATCTTCGATTGCTTGCAGAAATAGACCTTCGTGGTCAGGTTGATTGTGCTCCGGTGTGGTCAATAACCTCTTGGAGTTGGTTTAGCAATTGCTAAGGCGCAACGTCGTGCACGTTTGTAGTCGGATCGTCAAAGTCGTCTCCACCAAATCGATAGTTATCATCTCATCGAAAGATCGGGACACCCTCGCCTCTATCAGAGGATATACTTGCTACACATTTCTTTTGGCCAAAGATGAGACGGGATGTTGAGCGTTTTGTTGCTCGCTGCACTACATGTCAAAAAGCTAAGTCACGACTCAATCCTCATGGTTTATATATGCCTTTGCCTGTGCCTAGTGTTCCTTGGGAGGATATATCTATGGACTTTGTTTTAGGTTTACCTCGAACAAAGAAGGGAAGGGATAGCATATTTGTTGTCGTGGATAGATTCTCGAAAATGGCACACTTTATACCATGTCATAAAAGCGATGATGATGTTAATGTTGCTGATTTGTTCTTTCGTGAAATTATTCGCTTGCATGGTGTGCCAAATACTATTGTTTCAGATCGTGATACTAAATTTCTTAGCCATTTTGGAGATGTTTATGGGCTAAGTTGGGGACTAAACTGCTTTTTAGTACTACTTGTCACCCCCAAACCGATGGATAAACTGAAGTAGTCAATAGAACATTGTCTACTATGCTTAGGGCTGTTTTGAAGAATAATAAGAAAATGTGGGAAGAATGCTTGCCTCATATTGAATTTGCTTATAATCGCTCATTGCATTCTACTACTAAGATGTGCCCTTTTGAAATTGTGTATGGCTTCCTACCTCGTGCACCTATTGATTTGTTGCCTCTTCCATCTTCGGAGAAGGTTAATTTTGATGCTAAAGAACGTGCTGAATTGATTTTAAAAGTGCATGAGATAACTAAGGAAAACATTGAGCGTATGAATGCTAAATATAAACTTGCTGGAGATAAGGGTAGAAAACATGTTGTCTTTGCACCTGGAGATCTTGTTTGGTTACATTTATGTAAGGATAGGTTTCCTAATTTGCGCAAATCAAAGCTAATGCCACGTGCTGATGGTCCATTTAAGGTGTTAGAGAAAATAAATGATAATGCATATAAACTTGAGCTGCCTGCAGATTTTGGGGTTAGTCCCACTTTTAACATTGCAGATTTGAAGCCTTATTTGGGTGAGGAATATGAGCTCCGTCGAGGACGACTTCATTTCAAGAAGGGAGGATGATGAGGACATCAATACCATTGTTACACCCACAACCCCTCTTTGCTACATATACCGGACCAATTACTACAGCTCACATGACGCCAATTAAATTATCGTGTACTTTCGTTTCTTGGTAATGATTCTAATGTTCATGAGAATATGATGCTGCCTAAATTGGATACATTTGTTTTGCTTACAAATGAAGGCCCTAGCTTGGAGAAGGATGGACATTGGAGCAAGAACAAGCATGGAGATAATGCCATGCGCAAGGAGAACAAGAACGGAGTTACAAGTGATGATTCCAGGACTTTGAAGCCACCCTAATGAGTGCATGAGGCCTTGGACGAAATATACAAGATGCCACTTCATAATATTCGTCCATAGGCTATTCTAGGTGCTGCGTCACCTTATTATTGGGCCAGGCCCATGTAATTTCGAAATACTTAAGTATAGGCTGTTTTTAGAGTCCGTATGTGTGGGGAAACAAGAGTTAGGGTTGATTTCGGACCCCTCCACCAAGGGCCACGAAATTCCCCCTCTTCCTCCATATATACAGCCCTTAGGGCACCGTTTAGACCTTGGGTTTTGTTTAGATTAAAAGTTCTCCATAGCTGCAACTTCGCGTACTTCGTTTGTGTTCAACGACCAGACAAAGGCGTCACAGAACCCCACCTTGATCAATAAAGCTTTCATCTTATATTCGCAATATCCAGATTGCAATCTCAGTTTCTTGCTTGTTCTTCGTTTGCTCGCAGGAAACAGACCCTCTGATGTAGGGCGGAACCCTACGTGGACGATCTTTCACGCTTGGAGAGAATCCCTACGAGGAACACGAAGAACGAGCGGAAGAACACGAGGGAAAACACGGGGAGAACGAGAGAGAGATCACTCAACCGACAAGAAAACGATCACACAAGTGCTAGATTATCAAACACATGGAGTGGCACAAGATTCAAGGACAACAAAGGGTAGGATACAAGGGTAGCCGTTCTTCTCCGAGAGGAGGTCTTGATGGGGTCCACCCTAGGAGGGGGTCTTGAATCCGCTTGGGGATCTTCTCCGAGAGGTCCTGATCTCGAGGGAGAAGTAGCCAAGTGGATGAGCAAAGGCTCTCACACCGAAATATGAGCAAATCCAAAGCTAACCCTAGAAAGGATGAGGGAAGGTCTATATATAGTCTAGGACCTCCAAGGGGTAAGTTGGGGCGAACGAGTACATGGGCCTCGGCCCAAACGCTGCACGCAGCAGGGGGCGGTAGTACTGTTGCTTCATGGCGGTAGTACCGCTTTCAGCGGTAGTACCGCTTTGGGCGGTAGTACCGCTTTCAGCGGTAGTACCGCTTATCTTGAGCGGTAGTACCGCTCCGACCCCGTTCGATTCCTGGAGTGTGTCGGGTTTTGCGGAAGTAGGCCGGAGGGAGAGCGGCAGTACCGCTTGGATCCCAGCGGTAGTACCGCTTGGCTTGAGCGGTAGTACCGCCCCGCTGACTCTGCAGTTCTTCCTCTTGCTCTTGGTGTCCATCTTGAGCTGTAGCTTCTCCTAGGTTGGTTCCTTGGTACCTAAGCATGCACAACATTCGGATTGAGGTAGTAGCCATGTCTCGAGAGGGTCATATGATATTTCACTAAGGAGAGAAGTCACCTCGGTCTCGAGAGCTCGAGCTCGTGCTCTAGTCATGGGTCCTCTTGGCTCTTGATGAGACGGTTGTGGATGCATGGGGATGATCGTGGATGCTCCGCATCATCTCCCCCTGGGAGAGATCCGACCTCGGATCAAAAGCTTCATCTCCATGGAAAGGTGCGAGGTCCTTGACGTTGAAGATGTCGCCACGTTGTACTTGTCGCGAGGTATGTCGATCTTGTAAGCGTTGTCGCTAGCGTGCTAGTACCTTGAAAGGTCCATCGGCTCGAGGGAGAAGTTTGACTTGCGTTCTTTGGGGAAGCGGTCCTTTCAAGGTGTAGCCACACTAGATCACCAATGTTGAAGACGATGGGTTGCTTGTTGGCGTTGAGCTTGTTTGCTTGGCGTTGTACTTGGCGCCGATGGTGTGTCTTGTATCTTCGTGCATCTTCTTGATGTATCTTGCTCGCTCACTTGCATCCATGTTGGTGCGCTCTTGGAGAGGAAGTGGTAGAATGTCCAATGGGGACAACGGGTTGAAACCGTGAGACGACCTCAAGGGGACTTGCCGGTAGTTGAATGTCTTGCACGATTGTAGGCGTATTTCGCGATGGGTAGACATGCTTCCCACTCCTTGATGTTCTTCTTGATCAAGACACGAAGTAGAGTGGATAGTGTGCGGTTCGTCACCTCCGTTTGGCCGTCGGTTTGAGGATGGTATGCCGAGGAGAACAAGAGCTTGATTCCGAGCTTGGCACATAGGGTCTTCCAAAAGTAACTCAAGAACTTGACGTCACGATCGGAGACGATTGTCTTTGGTATGCCATGGAGTCGCAAGATTTCCCTACAAAAGAGATTTGCAACATGTGAAGCATCGTCTATCTTGTTGCAAGGAATGAAATGTGCCATTTTAGAAAATCTATCCACAACAACAAAGACGGAATCCTTGCCATTTTGAGTCCTAGGCAAACCAAGTACAAAATCCATACTAATGTCTTCCCATGGTTGATATGGAATAGGAAGAGGCATGTAAAGACCATGAGATTGAGCTTTAGACTTAGCTTTGCGACATGTGTAGCATCGGTTGGTGAAGCGTGAGACGTCGCGGAACATCTTGGGCCAAAAGTAGTTGTTGGAGAGTGCGGCGAATGTCTTGTCGCGTCCAAAGTGTCCCATGAGGCCGCCTCCATGAGCCTCTTGCAAAAGGAGCAAACGAAGAGAAGACTCGGAATGCAAAGTTTGTTAGCTCTCATAAGGTAACCATCCTTGATGTAATATTGTTCCCAAGACGTATCGCCAAACACTTAGCATAAGGAGAAGCAAAAGATGGATCATGCTCATACAAGTCTTTTATATGCTCAAAACCAATAACATTCAACTCAAGTTGAGTGACAAGCATGTTTATGCGTGAAAGCGCGTCGGCAACTACATTTTCTTTACCCTTAATGTACTTGATCACATAAGGAAAAGATTCAATGAATTCACTCCATTTGGCATGGCGCTTGTTCAATTTAGTTTGACCTTTGAGGTACTTAAGCGTTTCATGATCGGTATGGATGACAAACTCATGCGGTCTAAGGTAATGTTCCCAAACATGTAGCACACGCACTAAAGCATACAATTCTTTGTCATAGATGGGATAATTAAGTTGAGCACCGGAGAGTTTTTCACTAAAATAAGCAATGGCTCGTTTTTCTTGCATCAAAACTCCGCCAATTCCGGTACCACTTGCATCACAATGAACCTCAAAAGTTTTGTCAAAATTGGGCAAAGCAAGAATCGGAGCATGAGTAAGCAAAGACTTGAGCTCATCAAAAGCGGTTGATTGCAAAGTTCCCCAAACAAAGGGAGTATTCTTCTTGCTCAAAGCATGCAAAGGAGCGGCAATTGTGCTAAAATCTTTCACAAAGCGACGATAGAAACCCGCAAGACCAAGAAAACTTCGCACTTGTTGCAAATTGGTGGGTTAGGGCCAAGTTTTGATTGCTTCAATTTTAGATTCATCAACATGGACACCCTTTGAAGAAACAACAAAACCCAAGAAAACCACTTTGTCGACTCCAAAAGTGCATTTTTCAAATTTGCATAAAGGCTTTCCTTGCGAAGAGTTTGCAACACAGATTTTACATGATTGAAGTGCTCTTTCATGGTTTTGCTAAACACAAGAATATCATCAAAGTAAACCACAACAAAGACTCCAATATAAGGACGAAGCACATGATGCATAAGACGCACAAAAGTACCGGGAGCTTCCGAAAGACCCATAGGCATCACTAACCACTCATATAAACCAAATTTGGTTTTGAAAGCAGTTTTCCATTCATCACCCTCTTGTATGCGATTTGATAATAGCCACTTTTAAGATCAATTTTGAGAAAAGTTGGCTCCACTAAGTTCATCAAGCATGTCATCTAAGCGAGGAATGGGATGCCTATATCGAACGGTAATAGCATTGATAGGTCTACAATCGAACACAAGCGGAAACTTCCATCGGGCTTAGGCACAAGAATAACCGGACGGCACAAGGGCTTAGGCTTTCACGTACATGACCGTTGTCGATGAGTTGTTGTACTTGCCGCTGAATCTCCTTGGTTTCTTCCGGATTGACTCGGTATGGAGCTTTGTTTGGTAGCGGCGCCCGGGGATGAGGTCGATTCGATGCTCAATGCCTCAAGAGGAGGTAGACCCGAGGTAGCTCATCGGGAAAACATCTTGAAATTCCTGCAAAGAGATTGAAACACCAAAGGTAGCTCGTGAATGGTGTTAGTGTTTGGTTCTCCATCCTTGCACACAAGGACAAAGTGCATCACACTCGATGGGTGCTCACACACTTCTCTCATCTCACTTTTGGTGGCAAATAGAATGAGGTTTTTCTCTAGGCTAAGAGGCGCTCAAATTTGGCTTGTGGCTCTCACTCACTTTTGGGTGGATCACTTTCTCACTCTTTTCTCTATGATGTGTGGCTTGCTTGTCGGCTATCACTTGACTAGGAGACATAGGTCGAGCACATATTCCTTCCCTTTCATCTTGAAGCTATAGTGATTGGTTCGCCCATTGTGGATGACACCACGGTCGAATTGCCATGGTCGACCAAGAAGGAGGTGGCAAACAGTCATTGGGACCACATCACACTCCAAAGTGTCTTCATAAGCACCAATTTTGAAGGAGACTTGGACCGTATGCTCGACTCAGATAGTGCCGAGTCACTTAGCCATTGAACCTTGTAGGGTGTGGGTGCTTCCTCTTGACCAATTGTAGCTTGGAGCATAGTTCTTCACTTGCCAAGTTGTGGCAACTACCTCCATCGATGATGACCTTGATGGACCGTCCCATTGATGCCGGCTTTTGTGTGGAAGATGTGGCATCGCTGGTCTTCTTCTTGTTGATGTTGAAGAGTCAAGACCTTGGAGACAACGAGAGCGGGCTCGAATCCTCATCACAAAAGACTTGATCATCTTCATCTTCATTCACTTGTCGGTGCATGGCCACTTGCTCAAGGGCTTCCATTTCCTCTTCACTCATAGAGTCATATGTGCCATCGTCGTTGAGGATCATGGTGCGCTTGTTGGTGCATTCAGATGACTTGTGGCCTCGGCCGCCGCAAGTGAAACACTTGAAGGAGCTTGTTTTGATGGTCTCATCGGTCGGAGTAGAGGATGAAGCACGCGGCTTGAGGTTGCTTGTAGTAGGAGGAGGACGACTTGAACTTGTCGATGTCTTCTTGTAACTTGACTTGTCGTCGCTTTCTTGAAGGAAGCTTGGTTGGTGTAGATGTTGGAGGAGTCGTTGAAGCTTGGTTGTTGGAGAAGCCGAGGTCTTGGATGAGTACTTGGCGTGCATTTGAAGTCATCTTGTACTTGGCGCCCGCCTTTGTAGCTTGATGTACGAGCTCAATGAGGGTTGAGTATGGTTGGAAGTCGGCGATCTTCTTGATGGGATGATTGAGTCCATTCAAGAAACGTGCCATAGTTTGCTCATCATCTTCCTTGACATTGGCTCGAATCATGGCTATCTCCATCTCCTTGTAGTATTCTTCAACGCTCTTTGTTCCTTGCTTGAGTAGTTGGAGTTTCTTGAAGAGGTCGCGGTTGTAGTAGGTTGGCACAAAACGTGCTCGCATGACATCCTTCATTTGAGCCCAAGTGGTGATTGGGGTTCACCTCTTGCTTGTCGTCGCCAATGATTTGTTCCCACCATATGAGCACATAATCTTGGAACTCAAGTGATGCCATAGCGATTTTCTTCGCTTCATCGTAGTTGTGCAAGCGGAAGATTTTGTCAACCTTCAATGCCCATGAGAGGTAGTCTTCGGGGTCATTGCTTCCATTGAACTTTGGCATGGTGAATTTTAGCTTGCAGAAGCGTTGCTCTTCATTGTGTTGTTGGCGATGTTGATGATGACGCCCTTGACGTGGAATGTACTCGCCTTCATGTTGCTCTTGGCGCGGAGGAAGACCATGATCAACGTGCTCTTGTTGAACTTGATGTTGAGGTGGAGCTTGACGAGCTTGTGGAGGAGCTTGAGGAACTTGACGTTGTACATGAGGTTGGTAGTTCCTCTCTTGGATTTCTTCTCGAGGGCTTCCTCTTGATTGCGCCGTTCGCGATTGCGGTTGGCGAAGGCTCTACTTGATTCTTGAAGGGCACGTTGCGCCTCAAGAGCTTGCGCTTCACGTTGTTGTTGTTGAAGACGTTGAGCCTTGGCGCCTTGTTCGCCTTGGTGACGACGTGCTCTTTCTTCCTCTTGTTGGCGGCGAAGACGTTGTCGTTCTTGGGCTTGAGCAAAAGCCTCTTGGTTTGATTGAGGACGAGGAACTTGATCATCAACTTGCTCTTGTGAATGCTTGTCATGTAGCGGGTTGCGAGATGCATGACGGTCTTGGCGCTGCTCGTCAAGAGTGTTCGATGACGGTGTACTTGAGTCGTAGAATGTGTCGTCGGAATGTCGACTCGAGCGGCTCCGTCTTGATGATGAAGAAGTGGAATGATGCCGCTTTCTCATCAACGCGCGAATCTCGTCCCATTCTTGCATCATTCTCTTCCTTGTGAGCCTCGAACTTGTTGTCGAAGTAGTCTCTTGTACGCTGCTCGGAGAGTCGCAAGTCGGTGGCGAGGTTGTCGATCGCGGTCGCCATTGCTTGTTGTTCTTGGTGCAACGCTTCGTTGTGCACCAAGAGGTGGCTCTTGGTGATGTATGAGGACATGTCGCCGTCTTTCTCGATGAAGAGTGGGTTGGTAGAAGAACTTGGCCTATCCATCATTCCAAGCAAGATGTGAGTGGTAGAACGGAAAGAACTTATACCAATGTACCTTTGACCGATGTTGAAAATGAATCAAGTTCACTCAAATGCGGACAATGAAATAGCACTCTTGGTACCGATTCTTGTCGGTTCTCACACCTACACAAATAAAAGCTTATGGTGGAGCTCGGTTAGGATGGTGGCACAAAATTTGATGCGATTGTAAGTGAGACTCGATAAAGTTGAAAAGATTCGCAAATTCGCAAATGTAACAAGTAGACCAAGCAAGTAGTGGTACACGGAAACACACACGCAAATAGATAAGTGGGATTGTGCAAACCAAAAGTGAGCCAAAATGTGGAAACCACGAGAATGCTCTTGTTGCACAATACTAGAGAGACGCTAGCACGATTGCACAAAAGGCGGATACGCGAACTTGTGCACAACCTATTAGGCAAAAATGCAACGATCTCTATCCCAAGTATGCTATATGTATGATATTTCGTGCTATGATCCAAGATGATCGGATATGACAATCTTAAAGTTGTATGATGCTATGGTTCTTGCTTATAAGCTCTTTGCTTATCTTTCTTCTTTGCTTAAAAGCTTGGGTGGCTCTTTCACTTTGAGCTCTTTTCTTATGCAAACTTCATGAACCAAGATAGCAATTGTGTATGCGATGACAACATTGTGACACACAAGTTGATCTCAAGATATGCACCACTTTGGTATGCTATGTATGCTATGGAGTATGATCACTAAAGTGCACAAGTCACGTTGCCGGCAATACTCGATGGCTAGTCTCGATGGGTAAGCAACGCAAAAGTAAGGCTATGTGGTTATCAATGCAATTGCGAGAGATGACAAAGATGTCGCCGAGGTTACCGCCCTTGACGATGATGAGTCCTTGCGAAGATGAGCGGTGGTGATGTTGACGCCGAACCGCACCTATATAGCCAAACACAATAGGACACGGAACCACAACTCAAATTCTCAAAGACCAAAAGCGAAAATGTGGTAGCGGAAAGCGGAGGTGGTATAGCGGATGATGTGGTTTAAGCCCTAGGCAAAGATGCCGATGTGCGGAAAATTTGATGATGTCAAAAGATGGTGAAACCAAGGTGAGGTCCTCGGCACGCCGATAGCTTCAAACGAGCCAAAGAACACTCAAATCGGAGTTCGGAGTGAAAAGATATGATGAAAATGGTGAAAGTCGGAAGGCTGAATCGGCCAGGGCGGTAGTACCATTGGAGAGGGCGGTAGTACCGCTCGTAGCGGTAGTACCGCTTGGAACGGGCGGTAGTACCGCTCGTGTCGGGTTTTTTCGATTTTTAGGCTGAACGGGCTGGCGGAAGTGCCGTGCTCAGCGGTAGTACCGCTTAGGAGGGCGGTAGTACCGCTCACAGCGGTAGTACCGCTCGAGGGCGGTAGTACCGCTCGCGTCGATTTTCTCGATTGCTCGAACCGTGTCGCGATTTTGGGGCGAAATGGGCGATTTCGGGGTCAAAATTCGATGGATTTTGTGGATGGAAAGAGGTGAAACTTGGGGAGATGCTAGATCGACTCGAACAAAGCAAATCCACGGATCAAAATCAACAAAATTTCATCACACTAACAAATCACAAAAAAATTTGGGGCTATTTTTGTGGGGAATTTTCGAATTAGGACAAAACAACAAAATCAAGCTAGAAAAAGAGGGTAGGGGCTCCAATAACGTGATCAACGTGGCTCATGATACCATGATGATGTAGGGCGGAACCCTCGTGGACGATCTTTCACGCTTGGAGAGAATCCTCACGAGGAACACGAAGAACGAGCGGAAGAACACGAGGGAAAACACGGGAGAACGAGAGAGAGATCACTCAACCGACAAGAAAACGATCACACAAGTGCTAGATTATCAAACACATGGAGTGGCACAAGATTCAAGGACAACAAAGGGTAGGATACAAGGGTAGCCGTTCTTCTCCGAGAGGAGGTCTTGATGGGGTCCACCCTAGGAGGGGGTCTTGAATCCGCTTGGGGGATCTTCTCCGTAGAGGTCCTGATCTCGAGGGAGAAGTAGCCAAGTGGATGAGCAAAGGCTCTCACACCGAAATATGAGCAAATCCAAAGCTAACCCTAGAAAGGATGAGGGGAAGGTCTATATATAGTCTAGGACCTCCAAGGGGGGGCGAAACGAGTACATGGGCCTCGGCCCGAAACGCTGCACGCAGGCAGGGCGGTAGTACCGTTGCTTCATGGCGGTAGTACCGCTTTCAGCGGTAGTACCGCTTTGTGGGCGGTAGTACCGCTTTCAGCGGTAGTACCGCTTATCTTGAGCGGTAGTACCGCTCCGACCCCGTTCGATTCCTGGAGTGTGTCGGGTTTTGCGGAAGTAGGCCGGAGGGAGAGCGGCAGTACCGCTTGGATCCCAGCGGTAGTACCGCTTGGCTTGAGCGGTAGTACCGCTCCCGCTGGACTCTGCAGTTCTTCCTCTTGCTCTTGGTGTCCATCTTGAGCTGTAGCTTCTCCTAGGTTGGTTCCTTGGTACCTAAGCATGCACAACATTCCGGATTGAGGTAGTAGCCATGTCTCGAGAGGGTCATATGATATTTCACTAAGGAGAGAAGTCACCTCGGTCTCGAGAGCTCGAGCTCGTGCTCTAGTCATGGGTCCTCTTGGCTCTTGATGAGACGGTTGTGGATGCATGGGGATGATCGTGGGATGCTCCGCATCACCCTCGTGGTCAGGTTGATCGTGCTACGGTGTGGTCAATAACCTCTCGGAGTTGGTTTAGCGATTGCTAAGGCGCGACGTCCTCGCACGTTCGTAGTCGGATCGTCAAAGTCGACTTCCTCCAAAGCGAAAACCACATCTCATCGAAAGACGGGACACCTTTGCCTCTATCATATGGTGGGTGGAGTCACTCAAATGGCGCTCAACCTCACATAGGATGTGTGGCATGCTCTCATGTGTGGGGCTAGTGGTGGTCACACTCATCCTCTCATAGGAAATGCTCTCAATGTCACGTATGGTGGAGTCACTCATGTCACTCATGGGGTGGTGGCTCTCCTCACATGGCAAATGGGGCATCTCGACATATGTGGGTGCCGGAGAGATGTAGGTGCAAATGTCTCCATGCGCGGTCGCGTAGCTTGACTCGGAGTATGAGTCCAATGTGGGCGTCGTCTTCATGTTGTTGAAGAGGTTCGCGCTCGTCGACGTGGTCGAATGGGATGGCCCTTGCTCGACCGTCTTGTCACCGTCTTGGTGTTGGAGGCCCATATGATGTGGCACCTCATAGCTCGTCTCCATGACCGAAGGGAATGTCCCATGCTCGGCCATCTTCCTTGAGGGGCTTCAAGATGGAAGTGTCGCCTCGCTCGTGGGTGGTCGCCTTGGACTTGATGAAGTCGATGTAGGCGTACACGGGAAGTAGGCGAAGATGCCGTACATCCAAAGGCGAAGATGCCTTGAGAACACTTGGCGAAGATGCCGAAGTGGTTGATGTAGCCGTAGCGCCGTCTTGGTGGTGCTCGTCTCGCGGTCTTCTCTTGTGCTTATGAAGCTTCGACTTGGCGTGTTGGGACTTGTGCATTTGCGCTTGTGGAGCATCTTCATGATGATGGTGTCGTTGTCGCACTTGGGCTCGTAGTAGATGTCGTTCATCGTCGTCGTGCACATGATGCTTGTAGGTGACTTGCCCTTCATGACGATGTTGATCACGAACGTGATGGTGGTCGCCATGTAGATGTGGACGAGGACGATTTGCGCTTGCATCGCTTGGGCGCTCCGAAGACTTGTGGCTTGAACTTCGCCGTCTTGAAGATGACGAAGGGGAAGAAGACTTGATCAAGGCCCGAATCTCCTCCATCCTTGCATCTTGCTCCTCTTTATGTGCGGCAAGCTTCTTGTCGAAGTAGTCCCTTCTCCTTGCTTTGGAGTTATGAATGTCGATGGAGATGTTCTCGATGCGCTCTCGCAATCTTGATTGTGTGCCTTGCATTTGTCGTTGTAGCTCGAAGATAGACGCTTTGGTGATGTAGTTGTTCACGCCGTCATTGTTGTTGTAGACCGGAGATGAAATGCCTTGCCTATCCATCACAAGACTCGAGCAAATATGAGTGGGAGAAAGAGAAGAACTTATACCAATGTACCTTGACCGATGTTGAAAATGAATCAAGTTCACTCAAATGTGGACAATGAAATAGCACTATTGGTACCAATCCTTGTCGGTTCTCACACCTACACAAATAAAGCTTATGGAGGATGATGCGGAGCATACCACGTTCATCCCCATGTACACTCCAACTACTCTCCAAGCCCCAAGAGGACATATGACGAGACCTCGACCATACGCCATAGGGCACAAGGTGAACTCACTCCTCTTCGAACCGTCACTTTCCACATGTGAGACATGGCTACTACCTCATGCATGGACCTTGCATACACTCAGGTACAACCGAGACGACCATGGAGGATCCAAGGACCAAGGCCAAGCATGGAAGAGGAGAAGGAAGAAGAAGCTGGGAGCAAGCGGTACTACTGCCCAGACCCAGCGGTACTACCGCTTATCATCACAAGCGGCACTACCGCTCTACATCCACTCCACCTCCGCAAAGTCCGACAAACTTCGAAGTTCGAACGGCTCCAGAGCGGTACTACCGCCCATCATAGCGGTACTACCGCTTGCGCGCCTCAAGCGGTACTACCGCCCCAAGGACCGGTACTACCGCCTGTCTATGCATGCAGTGTATTGGGCCGAGCCCGTGTACCTTCGCCCCCACTTACCCCTTCGTGGCTTAGCACTATATATACTCCTCCACCTCCTCCTAGTTAGGGTTAGCGTTGATTTAGCTCATTAGATAGAGCTCATTCATCCATACCGGATCTACTCCACGAGAGAGACCGAGGCCCCTCTTCGGAGAAGATCCACCTTGGATTCAAGACCTCCCTTTGCGGAGAAGACCATCATCAAGACCTCCTCACGGAGAAGAACGGCTACCGCTTGTATCGTCCTTTGTCGACCTTGAATCATGTATCTCCTTTGTGTTCTTTGATCTAGCATTTGTGTGACCGATTCCTTGTTGGTTGAGTGTTTTCCCTCGTTCCTCCCGTGATTTCCTCGTGTTCTTCCGCTCGTTCTTCGTGATTCCCCGTAGGATCCGCTCCAACGTGAAAGATCGCCCACGAGGGTTCCGCCTACATCATCTATGGTATCATGAGCCACGTTGATCACGTTTTTGGAGCCCCTACCCCTCTTTTTCTAGCTTGGTTTTGTTGATTTCGTCCTAAATCCGAAAATCCCCACCAAAAATAGCCCCAATTTTTTTTGTGATTTGTTAGTTTTGATGATGTTTTGTTGATTTTGATCCATGGATTTGCTTGGTTTCGAGTGGATCTAGCATTTCCCCAAGTTTCCCCACTTTCCATCCACGAAATCTCTCCAATTTTGACCCCGAAATCATCCATTTCCGCCCCAAAATCGCGCCCCTATCCGGATTTGCGAAAAATCCCGACACGAGCGGTACTACCGCCCTTCCAAGCGGTACTACCGCTTAGCACCTCCAAGCGGTACTACCGCCCTCCAAGCGGCACTACCGCCTCCCAGAGCCAGATTTTGCGAAAAACCCGACACGAGCGGTACTACCGCCCATTCCAAGCGGTACTACCGCTTACGAGCGGTACTACCGCCCTCCCAAGCGGTACTACCGCCCAACCCAATTTCAGTTTTTTCCGTTTCACCGTTTCGGCCATAACTAATTCATCCGGAGTCCGATTTTGACGTTCTTTAGCTCGTTTTGAAGCTATTGACATCCCCCTTCCCATAAAAATACTACCATCACCATTTGACTCCATCAAATTTTGTGAACTTTGGCATCTTTGCCTAGGGCTTCCGCCACATCCTCCGCATAACCACCACCGACTTCCGCAACCTAACCAATTTTGTTCCCCATAGCATTAGTGGTTGCTTGAGTAGTGATTCGAGTCTCCTAAGGTGTTTCGGCTACTTAGGGACGATTGCTTCTTCATCAACCACCACCACCACTTCCACATAACCTTGCCCACCATACACTTCCGACAACCCAACTTAACCCAATTGTTGATTGAGCTTTTTGAGTTGTGGCTTGTGTCTCCTAAGGTGTTTCGCTACTTAGGGACGGCAACTTCAACTCCGACACGTGTATAGCCCATCATTCCACTTCCGCATTGCAGTGCAAACCACCACCGCATTCCCGCTACCACCATTTTGACATTTGACGTTGAGATTTTGAGTTCGCGGTTTTCCGCTTCCTAAGGTGTTTCGGCTACTTAGGGACGAGTCTCCATCATCTTGGTATCTACATCAAGAACACCGCCACTCATCACCGCCAAGGACGGTAACCTCCATATCATATTGGTATCGTGGTATCCCTCCTTTGTATATTCCCCTTGCTATTGCATTG
Source organism: Aegilops longissima (assembly GCA_021605205.1). NCBI lineage: Eukaryota > Viridiplantae > Streptophyta > Magnoliopsida > Poales > Poaceae > Aegilops > Aegilops longissima. The sequence continues at coordinate 325,394,320 of CM038678.1, read as the reverse complement.
TTAACCCCTAGCCCATTTTATGTTATTTGCCTATCGAGACTAGCCATTTGAGTATTGCCGGCAACGTTACTTGTGCACATTAGTGATCATACTTCCCATAGCATACATACCATATCATCGTGGTGCATATATTGCTATCATATCTTGTGTCACAAGTTTGTTCCCGCATATACACAATAGCAATCTTGATTTGTGCATTGTGCAAAGTGGCCAAAAAAAAAAAAAAAAAAAAGAGAATAAGCTTTTAAGCAAAGAAAGAAAGAGAGCAAAAAGCTTGTAAGCAACTGCCATAGCATCAAACAACATTGCATATAAGATTGTCATATCCGATCATCTTGGATCATCTTGAGAGAAACACCGGGAACCATACATACATAGCATACTTGGGATAGAAGTTTATCCATTTTGCATCTTATAGGTTGTGCACAAGTGTCGTATCCGCCTATTGAGCAATCGTGCTAGCGTCTCTCTTGAGTTGTGCAACACGAGCGTTTTCCGTGGATTACACATTTTGTGCTCATTCCTTGGTTGCACGACCCCCTTTATCTATCCGTGTGTGTGTTTCCGTGTGCCATTCTTTGCTATTGGTCCATTTGTTTCACTTGCGAATTTGTGAATCTCTTTCAACATTATTGACTCTTGCTAACATTTTGCATTAAATTTTTGTGCCACTATCCTCACCGAGCTCCTCCATAAGCTTTACTTGTGTAGGTGTGAGAACCGACAAGGATTGGTACCAATAGTGCTATTTCATTGTCCGCATTTGAGTGAACTTGATTCATTTTCAACATCGGTCAAGGTACATTGGTATAAGTTCTTATCTTTCTCCCACTCATATTTGCTCGAGTCTTGTGATGGATAGGCAAGGCATTTCATCTCCGGTCTTCGACAACAACGACGGCGTGAACAACTACATCACCAAAGCGTCTCTCTTCAATCTACAACGACAAGTGCAAGGCACACAATCAAGATTGCGAGAGCGCGCCGAGAACATCTCCATCGACATTCATCACTCAAAGCAAGGAGAAGGGACTACTTGACAAGAAGCTTGCCGCACATAAAGAGGAGCAAGATGCAAGGATGGAGGAGATTCGGGCCTTGATCAAGTCTTCTTCCCCTTCGTCATCTTCAAGACGGCGACGTTCAAGCCACAAGTCTTCGGAGCACCCAAGCGATGCAAGCGCAAGTCGTCCACATCTCCATGGAGACCACCGTCACATTCGTGATCAACATCGTCATGAAGGGCAAGTCACCTCCAAGCATCATGTGCATGACGACGACGAACGCCAAGGAGCTCAAGCACGACAACGACATCATCATCATGAAGATGCTCCACAAGCGCAAATGCACAAGTCCCAACAAGCCCTACTTCACGCCAAGTCGAAGCTTCATACGCACAAGAGAAGACCGCGAGACGACCACCACCAAGACGGCGCTACGGCTACATCAACCACTTTGGCATCTTCGCCAAGTGTTCTCAAGGCATCTTCGCCTTTGGACGTACGGCATCTTCGCCTACTTCCCACGTGTACGCCTACATCGACTTCATCAAGTCCAAGGCGACCACCTACGAGCGAGGGCGACACTTCCATCTTCGGAAGCCCCTCAAGGAAGATGGCCGAGCATGGGAAACTCCCTTCGGTCATGGAGACGAGCTATGAGGTGCCACATCATATGGGCCTCCAACACCAAGACGGTGACAAGACGGTCGAGCAAGGGCCATCCCCTTCGACCACGGCGATGAGCGCGAACCTCTTCAACAACATGAAGACGACGCCCACATTGGACTCATACTCCGAGTCACGCTACGCGACCGCGCATGGAGACATTTGCACCTACATCTCTCCGGCACCCACATATGTCGAGATGCCCCATTTGCCATGTGAGGAGAGCCACCACCCCATGAGTGACATGAGTGACTCCACCATACGTGACATTGAGAGCATTTCATATGAGAGGATGAGTGTGACCACCACTAGCCCCACACATGAGAGCATGCCACACATCCTATGTGAGGTTGAGCGCCATTTGAGTGACTCCACCCACCATACGAGTGAGAGCATCCTTGAGGGAGTGAGTGAGCCACAACACTTAGTGAGTGAGGTAGTTGACACGGCATGTGAGGCCACTATGATTCCTAACGAATTAACCTCTACTCTTAGTGTGTTTTCTTCTTTGGTGCTAGGTCTCCTACATGACGACATGCCTATCCTTGATGAGTCTATTCCTCCATTGGAGACGACGATGGCCATGATGGATGATGATGCACCCCCCACATGGTTCCATCAAGATGAATATGACAACGAGACGATCTTCAACACCTCACCTACAACTCATGAGCGACCTTCCAAAGGTAACATAGGTGATGGTACTTCTCTTGTCCCACTAGTGGACAATCTTGACATTGATTGCTCCCATGATGTCGACCCACCTATTACCATGCTCCAGGCTAGTGAAACTTCTTCATGCCTTGACTTACCTATTTATGATGAATATGATGATGAGCATGTTGAGTTGCCTAGTTGTGATGCTATGCTTCATAGGATATCATGTGAAAATTCTATTGGTCACTTCATGTTTGACAATCCATTGAACTTGACATATGCTATGAGTGAGATCTCCCATATTGCATCATTACAATCTCAACATAGTAACTATGCATGCCCAATTAAAATAAATCCCATTTGCACTTATGGCATAGATGACGAGATGATGGTCATTGGCCTTTGCTTCTCTTGTGATGATATTGCCATGCTTCCTTTACATGATTTATGCAATTCATCTAATATTCCATGCCATGATCACATTGTTCCAAATATGCATTGTCTTGGATGTTGTCAATATTCTCCAGGTGATGTTTCCATTAATGCTCATGAGGAGACCCCCATAGTTTCCTCATACATGTTTGGAGATTTTGATTCATCCCATCCTTTGCATGATTCCCATAATTGCGTGCACCATATGCATTCCATGAATAACAATGCTCTAGATATTCCTCATGATGCATTACACAATTTGAGTCTCCATTATGCTATACATAATAACAAACCTATCATGATGGATGACATGTTTCTATATCACGCATCTCATTTATTCGAGCATTGGATATTTTGTGCTAACCGACACATGCACGTGCGCATCATGATGGATGATGTGTACATCTACCACGCACACACAATTTTCTCTTTGTCTTTGTTTTGTGTAGGTACCCACATACACTCGTCAACATCTCAATCCCATGAGTTGACGAAACGAGCTCTTGAGAGCAACGATGACTTGAGATCACGTGGACTTTCATTCCCACCATTCCTTTTGCACAAGGACTACGCGCATCTCTTTTACTTGTCTCTCACACGGCTTTGGGCTATTTACCACTTGTTACCTTATGCCCATTCTATCGTGTTCACTTTGCATGTTATGCTTGCTTCTATGCCTTTGCCATGCAATTGTGACCCTTGCTTGCATATACCCATGATTCACCATCACGATACTCATATGTGTATTTGCATGCTTGGTGGAGATCCTTGTTGCTTTTGCCATGTTTATCATGTGCCCCATGCTATTGTTGATTGTTGTGTTGGGAGAGTCATGATGATCCATTGCTATTTACATATGGCCTCTCGCCAATACATTGATGATAATTTTCTCTTATCTTGCTTTCATGCTTGTGCTATGCCATGTGAATTATTCATGCCCACTATTTGCACACATGACATGATTGCCTTGATTCCTTCTAGTACGTTGCATCTTCGCACTACTAGCTTGCTTCACTTGATTGATATGATTGCTTCCTATGTTGCATCGCCCATGTTCCACTATTACTTGCTTTCTTGGGTTGATGACATATATGTTCATGCCTCTCACATGATATATATTGTTCATGGTCTCTTGCCTCCATTAGTTGCATCTCTTATATCACCTTGTATTGAGTGCAACCATACTATGCTTATTGCTCTTTGATGAGGACATCAATACCATTGTTACACCCACATCCCCTACTGCTACATATACTGGACCAATTACTAGAGCTCGCGCACGCCAATTAAATTATCAGGTACTTTCGTTTCTTGGTAATGATTCTAATGTTCATGAGAATATGATGCTGCCTAAATTGGATACATTTGTTTTGCTTACAAATGAAGGCCCTAGCTTGGAGAAGGATGGACATTGGAGCAAGAACAAGCATGGAGATAATGCCATGCTAAGGGGAACAAGAACGGAGTTACAAGTGATGATTTCAGGACTTTGAAGCCACCATAATGGGTGCATGAAGCCTTGGACGAAATATACAAGATGCTACTTCATAAATGTCGTCCCGAGGCTATTCTAGGTGCTGCGTCACCTTATTATTGGGCCAGGCCCATGTAATTTCGAAATACTTAAGTATAGGCTGTTTTAGAGTCCGTATGTGTGGGAAACAAGAGTTAGGGTTGATTTCGGACCCCTCCACCAAGGGCCACGAAATTCCCCTCTTCCTCCATATATACAGCCCTTAGGGCACCGTTTAGACCTTGGGTTTTGTTTAGATTAAAAGTTCGCCATAGCTGCAACTTCGCGTGCCGCTTTGTGTTCAACGACTGACAAAGGCGCCACAGAACCCCACCTTGATCAATAAAGCTTTCATCTTATATTCGCAATATCCAGATTGCAATCTCAGTTTCTTGCTTGTTCTTCGCTTGCTCGCAGGAAACAGGCCCTCGTGGTCGTTGATCGTGTTCGGCGTGGTCAATAACCCTCGGAAGTTGGTTTAGCGATTGCTAAGGCGCGACGTCTCGCACGATCGTAGTCGGATCGTCAAGGTCGACTCCTACGAAACGATAGCCACCATCTCATCGAAACATCGGGACACCTTTGCCTCTATCAAGTGGTATCAGATTTCCGTGTTGCTCGGTGAGATTTTCCAGTTTTTCGTAGTTTAGATCGAGTCTGTTCTTCATACCTATTGTCCACGAAAAAGCCACAAAAAAATTAGGTTAGTTCATCATATCCGAACCAATCTGAGCCTTTGCATAATCTTTTTAGGGTTTTGCTTTGTTGAATTTGCGGTTGCATCGTCGTGTCAAGTTGCCGGTCTTAGAGTCTAGTCTTTTAGAGTTTCGAGTTCGGTCATAAGTTGTCACGCCACTGCCGCACCATCATCATCGCCTTGCCATCTACCACCATTGCTTTTCCGCCACCGCTCTCAATCCGTATCCATCTACCACCACCAATCCGTATCCATATACCACCACCGCTACCATATACCACCACCACCGTCATATACCACCACCATATATCCACCAAAGAATCCGAAGTTTTCTCATATTAGGTTTGTTTTCGAGATCCATCTAGTTTCCGATTCGTGTTTCCTTGCCGAGTAGGTTTCGAAAAAAAAAAAAAAAAAAAAAAAAAAAAAAGTCTGAAACCACCTCCGTTTAGGCCCAAAATTTTCCAAAACGTACTTGTCAAAAAATTTTCGGCTACCCTATTTTTAGGTGTTTCTAAGTGGATTGAGACAATCGCCGTTATAGAAAGTTTTTTGACCTGTTTCAGCTTTTGGGTCCGGCAAAAAAAAAAAAATTTTGGTCAAAAAATTTCGTGCCCATCTGTCGATTTGACACAGGAAGAGTTTTGAGACACTCGCCATTATAGTGATTTTTCGCAAAAAAAAAAAAAAAAAAAAAAGCAAAAAAAAAAAAAAAAAAAAAAAAAAAAAAGAGCGAAAAAAAATTCCAGAGTGTGCTTTTCCGTTGTTTCCGTGCAGCGCCGTGATTTTGTTAGTGTTCTAGGCTCGCGTCTCTAGCACGGTCTAGCCTAGGACCAAGACAAGATCTGCGTCGTTGAGCGCTTATTCAACTTTGCATCTCTGAATTGATTATTGTGACCCTTTTGCTACCATATTATAAGCCTTCCCAGCTCCACATACATCTACATCGTGCGTTTGACTCTCCCCGTAATCGCTCTATCCAAGCTTTGAGAGTTTTGACTACATCGGTTGCCGATCACCTCCTATTCTTTGGTAAGAACTGGTAAGACTTTGAGATTTGCTGACGGATTTGTGATCGCCCACCACACCATCACCACCACTTCCTAGTAGTCTGTCAATCATATTCTTGTGTGTTTCTATTGCTGCTAACCATGGCAGGATCACAAGTCGACGAGACCGACCGGGAGAACATGACAAACAAAGCGCTACATGATAAGTTTCAACAAATGATGAGTGGGCGGTGGACGATGTGCTAAATAGATTTGAAGAGGCCATGGAGAAGATAGATGGCATTGAGAAGGCGTTCGAAACGAAGCTCGATATCAAGTTTAATGAATTGCTCGCGCGTCTACCACCACCACCACCGGCTGCACCTAACGCACCTCTACTACAACAACACGGACTACCTCCACATCGCGAAACAGCCCTCCGCCGAGCTTCCCGTGTCCCTCTTCACCGGCCAAGCTGCTTTGGTGCTGCTTGTTGATACTTCAGGGCTCCTGCTGCTGCGGCGGGGAGGATGATTATGTGAGAGCTTACGAGGATGAGGTTGATCAACATCGAACTACGTGCAACCACCAGCACCACAACCACCGTGTCGTCCACATGCAAATAATGGCGATGTTCGGCTCCCCTTCAGTACGAGATCATGACCATCTCCCTAAACTGAAATTGAATATTCCACCATTTGAGGGTAGATATGTTCCTGATATATATCTTACTTGGGAATTAGAAACTGAACAACGATTTACATGTTTACAATATCCTGAGGAGAGACGTGTTCTGCTGCTGTTTGTGCTTTCACTAGCTTTGCATGTGTTTGGTGGTCCGAACATTGTAGATTATATCCTGTTCCAGCTACTTGGGCTGCTTTGAAAACTGCTATGCGTACTCGTTGGGTTCCACCATATTATCAACGTGAATTACTTCAAAAATTGCAGCGCTTAAGACAAGGAAAAATTCGGTGAAGAATATTATCGGGAATTACAAACTGGCTTGATTAGATGTGGTATTGTTGAGGAGAATGAAGCTATGCTTGCACGTTTTACGGGTGGATTAAATAGAGAGATTCAGACCATTCTAGACTACAAGGATTATAATAATATCACTCGATTATTCCATCTTGCTTGTAAAGCTGAACGTGAAGTGCAGGATCGACAGTGCCTTGGCGCGACTAACTTTTCTCGCAGGTCGACCTTTATCATGGACACCACGTGCATCATCTACTTCCACACGCTCTACTACACCGCACCTCCGTCGGCTACCACCTCCAACCGTGATACAAGAAAGCAGGCACAACCACCACTATCTGCCAAGAGTACACCTGCTGGGCCTACACAGAGCTCTTCTTCTTCCATGGCGTCAACAGGCACACAAGTGATATTATTTGTCGTCGTTGTAAGGGAAGAGGACATTTTGCGAGAGAATGCCAATCTCAGCGTGTGATGATTGCTACAGAGGATGGTGGGTATGAGTCTGCTAGTGACTATGATGAAGAGACTTTGGCTCTTATTACACATGAAGAACACGGTGGAGATGATTCTGATTTTGAGACGCAATACATGGCTGTCAAGATCTTGACAGGTATGAATGTTTAGTTGCTCAACGTGTTTTGAGTGTGCAGGTTACACAAGCTGAGCAAAATCAGAGGCATAACTTGTTCCATACAAAGGAGTTGTGAAGGAACGTTCTATTCAAGCGTCATCATAGATGGAGGGAGCTGCAACAACTTGGCTAGCATGGATATGGTGGAGAAGCTTTCTCTCACCACAAGACCACATCCACATCCTTACTACATCCAATGGTTCAACAACAGCGGCAAGGTTAAGGTAACACGTCTTGTTCGTGTGCATTTTAGTATCTCTACATATGCTGATTATGTTGATTGTGATGTGGTACCTATGCAAGCATGTTCCTTATTACTTGGTAGACCATGGCAATTTGATAAAATTCTGTACACCATGGTAGAAACAATCAGATACTCTTGTTCACAAGGATAAAAATATTACTTTGCTTCCTATGACTCCTGATTCCATTTTGAAAGATGATATTAATAGAGCTAATAAAGCAAAACAGGAGAAAAATAAGAGTGAAAATCAGATTGTGGCAAAAGAATTTGAGCAACAAATGAAGCCTAATAATAAACCATCTAATGTTGCTTCTGAAATTAAACTGAAAAGTGCATGTTTATTTGCCACCAAATCTGATATTGATGAGCTAGATTCTAGCAAATCTGTTTGCTATGCTTTTGTGTGCAAAGAGGCATTATTTTCATTCGAGGACGTGCCTTCCTCTTTGCCCCCTGCTGTCACTAACATTTTGCAGAGTTCGCCGACGCCTTCCCACAAGACGTGCCACCGGATTACCACCTATTCGAGGGATTGAGCATCAAATTGACTTAATTCCCGTGCATCGCTACCCAACCGCGCACCATACCGCACCAATCCAGAGGAGACGAAGGAGATTATCGTCAAGTACAGGAGCTGCTCGACAAAGGTTATATACGCGAATCTCTTAGTCCTTGTGCTGTTCCTATTATACTAGTGCCTAAAAAGGATGGTACGTCGGCGTATGTGTGTTGATTGTAGAGGCATTAATAATATTACTATTCGTTATCGCCATCCTATTCCTAGGCTAGATGATATGCTTGATGAATTGAGTGGCTCTACAATATTCTCCAAAGTTGATTTATGTAGTGGATACCATCAAATTCGTATGAAATTGGGAGATGAATGGAAAACAGCATTTAAAACTAAGTTTGGATTATATGAGTGGTTAGTCATGCCTTTTGGGTTAACTAATGCACCTAGTACTTTCATGAGATTAATGAACGAAGTTTTACGTGCTTTCATTGGACGATTTGTGGTAGTTTACTTTGATGATATACTGATTTATAGCAAATCTTTGGAAGAACATTTGGAACATTTACGTGCTGTTTTTAATGCTCTCGTGATGCACGCTTGTTTGGTAACCTTGGGAAGTGCACCTTTTGCACCGACCGAGTATCTTTTCTTGGCTATGTTGTTACTCCACAGGAATTGAAGTTGATAAAGCCAAGATTGAAGCTATTGAGAGTTGGCCGCAGCCCAAAACGGTCACACAAGTGAGGAGTTTTCTTGGACTCGCTGGTTTCTATAGGCGTTTTGTGAGAGACTTTAGCACCATTGCTGCACCTCTCAATGAGCTTACAAAGAAGGATGTGCCTTTTGTTTGGGGTACCGCACGGGAAGAAGCCTTCACGGTATTGAAAGATAAGTTGACACATGCTCCTTTACTCCAACTTCCCGACTTTAATAAGACTTTTGAGCTTGAATGTGATGCTAGTGGAATTGGATTAGGAGGTGTGTTATTACAAGATGGCAAACCTGTTGCATACTTTTCGAAAAATTGAGTGGGCCTAGTCTGAACTATTCTACTTATGACAAAGAATTATATGCTCTTGTTCGACTTTAGAGACATGGCAACATTATTTATGGCCCAAAGAATTTGTTATACATTCTGATCATGAATCTTTGAAACATATTAAAAGTCAAGCTAAACTGAATCGTAGACATGCTAAATGGGTTGAATTCATTGAGACTTTCCTTATGTCATTAAACACAAGAAGGGTAAAGAAAATGTTATTGCCGATGCTTTGTCTCGTCGATATACTATGCTTTCACAACTTGACTTCAAAATATTTGGTTTGGAGACCATCAAAGATCAATATGTGCATGATGCTGATTTTAAAGATGTAATGCAGAATTGTAAAGAGGGAAGAACATGGAACAAGTTCGTTATTAATGATGGTTTTGTGTTCCGTGCTAACAAGCTATGCATTCCTGCTAGCTCTGTTAGCCTTTTGTTGTTGCAGGAGGCGCATGGAGGAGGATTAATGGGACACTTTGGCGCCAAGAAGACGGAGGATATACTTGCTACACATTTCTTTTGGCCAAAGATGAGACGGGATGTTGAGCGCTTTGTAGCTCGCTGCACTACATGTCAAAAAGCTAAGTCACGACTCAATCCTCATGGTTTATATATGCCTTTGCTGTGCCTAGTGTTCCTTGGGAGGATATATCTATGGACTTTGTTTTAGGTTTACCTCGAACAAAGAAGGGAGGATAGCATATTTGTTGTCGTGGATAGATTCTCAAAATGGCACACTTTATACCATGTCATAAAAGCGATGATGCTGTTAATGTTGCTGATTTGTTCTTTCGTGAAATTATTCGCTTGCATGGTGTGCCAAATACTATTGTTTCAGATCGTGATACTAAATTTCTTAGCCACTTTTGGAGATGTTTATGGGCTAAGTTGGGGACTAAACTGCTTTTAGTACTACTTGTCACCCCCAAACTGATGGACAAACTGAAGTAGTCAATAGAACATTGTCTACTATGCTTAGGGCTGTTTTGAAGAATAATAAGAAAATGTGGGAAGAATGCTTGCCTCATATTGAATTTGCTTATAATCGTTCATTGCATTCTACTACTAAGATGTGCCCTTTTGAAATTGTGTATGGCTTCCTACCTCGTGCACCTATTGATTTGTTGCCTCTTCCATCTTCGGAGAAGGTTAATTTTGATGCTAAAGAACGTGCTGAATTGATTTTAAAAGTGCATGAGATAACTAAGGAAAACATTGAGCGTATGAATGCTAAATATAAACTTGCTGGAGATAAGGGTAGAAAACATGTTGTCTTTGCACCTGGAGATCTTGTTTGGTTACATTTGCGTAAGGATAGGTTTCCTAATTTGCGCAAATCAAAGCTAATGCCACGTCTGATGGTCCATTTAAGGTGTTAGAGAAAATAAATGATAATGCATATAAACTTGAGCTGCCTGCAGATTTTGGGGTTAGTCCCACTTTTAACATTGCAGATTTGAAGCCTTATTTGGGTGAGGAATATGAGCTCCGTCGAGGACGACTTCATTTCAAGAAGGGAGGATGATGAGGACATCAATACCATTGTTACACCCACATCCCCTCTTGCTACATATATTGGACCAATTACTAGAGCTCACATGACGCCAATTAAATTATCGTACTTTCGTTTCTTGGTAATGATTCTAATGTTCATGAGAATATGATGCTGCCTAAATTGGATACATTTGTTTTGCTTACAAATGAAGGCCCTAGCTTGGAGAAGGATGGACATTGGAGCAAGAACAAGCATGGAGATAATGCCATGCGCAAGGGGAACAAGAACGGAGTTACAAGTGATGATTTCAGGACTTTGAAGCCACCATAATGGGTGCATGAAGCCTTGGACGAAATATACAAGATGCTACTTCATAAATGTCGTCCGAGGCTATTCTAGGTGCTCGTCACCTTATTATTGGGCCAGGCCCATGTAATTTCGAAATACTTAAGTATAGGCTGTTTTAGAGTCCGTATGTGTGGGGAAACAAGAGTTAGGGTTGATTTGGACCCCTCCACCAAGGGCCACGAAATTCCCCTCTTCCTCCATATATACAGCCCTTAGGGCACCGTTTAGACCTTGGGTTTTGTTTAGATTAAAAGTTCGCCATAGCTGCAACTTCGGCGTTTCGTTTGTGTTCAACGACCGGACAAAGGCGTCCACGTAACCCCACCTTGATCAATAAAGCTTTCATCTTATATTCGCAATATCCAGATTGCAATCTCAGTTTCTTGCTTGTTCTTCGCTTGCTCGCAGAAACAGGCCCTCGTGGTCGTTGATCGTGCTCGGCGTGGTCAATAACCCTTGGAAGTTGGTTTAGCGATTGCTAAGGCGCGACGTCTCGCACGATCGTAGTCGGATCGTCAAGGTCGACTCCCACAGAAACGATAGCCACCATCTCATCGAAACATCGGGACACCTTTGCCTCTATCACTCTTGGAGACTTTGACATATTACTTGTGATGCATGCTTGCTTGGTTAAGCCTATTGTCTTTGGTTGTAGTTGCATCTTATGCTTCCATACCATACCACACCTTGTCCTTTCTTATGATAAGAATGATGAGAACACTTGTTGGGTATTTTACCACACGAATGATAAGTTTTGCACTTCCGCCAACCTCATTTGTTTTTCCGAGTGTTTGTCATGTTCTTTCATTTTGAAGGATTCACAAGGCGGTAACATCACGAGACAACTTGCTTATGGGAAGGCATACAAGATGTGCAACTCCATCATCCTTGAGAACCTCCTAAAGGTGACCTCCTTCCCTTTGAGCCATCCTCAAATACGCATATTGGATGGGTCACTCTTTCATTGTTGTTTCTTTCTTGTTGTCTACATGCTACATCTATTGGATGGAGGAGCAACATTGGAGATTGGCTCTTTGGACCTTCACATTGAGGAGCGCTCGCACTTATTGGATGCACCTTCGGTTTTCCACTCTTTCCACAACATCGAGCATTGGTATACCAACACCTCCGTATTTGTTGATTGTGATCATACTCATGCTCGATGGACATATCATACTCACCACAAATTTGCGTCTTATGCATGGATTGACTCACATTATGATTACCTTGTTACATCTTGTATTCCCATGTCATCCATGATATATGAGCTTGTGCATTTTCTTAGCAAATTTGTTGTGATCTTTCTTGATGGCATCTTCATACATAATGATCACATTGCCTATCATCAATTGCATGATATCATACACATGTTGAACATCCATTGCCATACTCATGCTATTGATAAACCATCTCTCTATGACATCATTTTGCACAATGGTAGAATTTGTCGCTTTGTGCACCATGCTTTGGTTCCCAAGAATGCTTCACATGTCATTTTACATCATTTGGATAAGCATCTCATGCTTTGTCATGAACAATCTTGCCGCACGGACTCATTCTTACATGATGGACACTTTGTGGGCGCTAACCATTGTATTTCCGAGTGTCGTTTGTGTTTGCTCTCTTTGCATGTCTACCATCCCGACGACACCGTGGACTACTTGGATTGCGCCATGTCTTCAACTTCGTCCAACTACAAGTCCGTCTACGACAACCGTTTCCATGGTGATGAGGATCACGATCCGAGGTCGGATCTTTCCCAAGGGAGGGGAGATGATGCGGAGCATACCACGTTCATCCCCATGTACACTCCAACTACTCTCCAAGCCCCAAGAGGACATATGACGAGACCTCGACCATACGCCATAGGGCACAAGGTGAACTCACTCCTCTTCGAACCGTCACTTTCCACATGTGAGACATGGCTACTACCTCATGCATGGACCTTGCATACACTCAGGTACAACCGAGACGACCATGGAGGATCCAAGGACCAAGGCCAAGCATGGAAGAGGAGAAGGAAGAAGAAGCTGGGAGCAAGCGGTACTATCGCTTGCACCAGCGGTACTACCGCTTATCATCACAAGCGGCACTACCGCTCTACATCCACTCCACCTCCGCAAAGTCCGACAAACTTCGAAGTTCGAACGGCTCCAGAGCAGTACTACCGCCCATCATAGCGGTACTACCGCTTGCGCGCCTCAAGCGGTACTACCGCCCGAAGGACCGGTACTACCGCCCTGTCTATGCACAGTGTATTGGGCCGAGCCCGTGTACCCCTTCGCCCCCACTTACCCCTTCGTGGCTTAGCACTATATATACTCCTCCACCTCCTCCTAGTTAGGGTTAGCGTTGATTTAGCTCATTAGATAGAGCTTCGCTCATCCATACCGGATCTACTCCACGAGAGAGACCGAGGCCCCTCTTCGGAGAAGATCCACCTTGGATTCAAGACCTCCCTTTGCGGAGAAGACCATCATCAAGACCTCCTCACGGAGAAGAACGGCTACCGTTTGTATCGTCCTTTGTCGACCTTGAATCATGTATCTCCCTTTGTGTTCTTTGATCTAGCATTTGTGTGACCGATTCCTTGTTGGTTGAGTGTTTTCCTCGTTCCTCCCCGTGATTTCCTCGTGTTCTTCCGCTCGTTCTTCGTGATTCCCCCGTAGGATCCGCTCCAACGTGAAAGATCGTCCACGTAGGGTTCCGCCCTACATCAGAGGAGCTCGGTGAGGATAGTGGCACAAAAATTTAATGCAAAATGTTAGCAAGAGTCAATAATGTTGAAAGAGATTCACAAATTCGCAAGTGAAACAAATGGACCAATAGCAAAGAATGGCACACGGAAACACACACACGGATAGATAAATGGGGTCGTGCAACCAAGGAATGAGCACAAAATGTGGAATCCACGGAAAACGCTCGTGTTGCACAACTCAAGAGAGACGCTAGCACGATTGCTCAATAGGCGGATACGACACTTGTGCACAACCTATAATATGCAAAATGGATAAACTTCTATCCCAAGTATGCTATGTATGTATGGTTCCCGGTGTTTCTCTCAAGATGATCCAAGATGATCGGATATGACAATCTTATATGCAATATGGTATGATGCTATGGCACTTGCTTACAAGCTTCTTTGCTCTCTTTCTTTTGCTTAAAAGCTTTATTTCTTTTTCTTTTTCTTTTTTTCTATGGCCACTTTGCACAATGCACAAACCAAGATAGCAATTGTGTGTATGCGGGAACAAACTTGAGACACAATGGATGATATGATACCAATATGATATGGTATGGTATGTAATGGAAGGTATGATCACTAATGTGCACAAGTAACATTGCCGGCAATACTCAAATGGCTAGTCTCGATAGGCAAGTAACGCAAAAGTAAGGCTAGGGGTTAACAATGCGATAGCAAGGGAATATACAATGGACGGATACCACGATACCAAGATGATATGGAGGTTACCGTCCGGCGATGATGAGTAGCGGTGCTCTTGATGTAGATACCAAGATGATGGAGACTCGTCCTAAGTAGCCGAAACACCTTAGGAAACGGGAAAAACCGCGAACTCAAAATCTCAAACGTCAAATGTCAAAATGGTGGTAGCGGGAATGCGGTGGTGGTTTGCACTTGGCAATGCGGAAGTGGAATGATGGGCTATACACGTGTCGGAGTTGAAGTTGCCGTCCTAAGTAGCGAAACACCTTAGGAGACACAAGCCACAACTCAAACAAGCTCAAACAACTATTGGGTTAAGTTGGGGGTTTTCGGAAGTGTATGGTGGGCAAGGTTATGTGGAAGTGGTGGTGGTGGTTGATGAAGAAGCAATCGTCCCTAAGTAGCCGAAACACCTTAGGAGACTCGAATCACTACTCAAGCAACCACTAATTCTATGGGGAACAAAATTGGTTAGGTTGCGGAAGTCGGTGGTGGTTATGCGGAGGATGTGGCGGAAGCCCTAGGCAAAGATGCCAAAGTTCTCAAAATTTGATGGAGTCAAATGGTGATGGTAGTATTTTTATGGGAAGGGGGATGTCAATAGCTTCAAAACGAGCTAAAGAACGTCAAAATTGGACTCCGGATGAATTAGTTATGGACAAAACGGTGAAACGGAAAAAACAGAAATCACAGGGGCCGGATATCCGGGGGTCGGGGCCGGATTTCCGGGGGTGAATGTCCAGAATCGAGCGGATTTGATGCTCCAGGGCCCGGATGTCCGGCTTGGGGCCCGGATGTCCGGCCGGATGGCCCGGATGTCCGGCCCGACGGATCCCGATCTCGTTTGGGGCGGAAATTTTCGAATTGGGGGCGGAAATTGATGATTTCGGGGGCAAAATTTGATGGATTTTGTGGAGGAAAGATGGGGAAACTTGGGGAAATGCTAGATCCACTTGAAACCAAGCAAATCCATGGATCAAAATCAACAAAACATCATCAAAACTAGCAAATCACAAAAAAAATTGGGGCTATTTTTGGTGGGGATTTTCGGATTTAGGACGAAATCAACAAAATCAAGCTAGAAAAAGAGGGTAGGGGCTCCAAAACGTGATCAACCTAAGCTCGATCCATAGATGATGTAGGCGGAACCCTCGTGGGCGATCTTTCACGTTGGAGCGGATCCTACGGGGAAATCACGAAGAACGAGCGGAAGAACACGAGGAAATCACGGGGAGGAACGAGGGAAAACACTCAACCAACAAGGAATCGGTCACACAAATGCTAGATTAAAGAACACAAAGGGAGATACATGATTCAAGCTCAACAAAAGACGATACAAACGGTAGCCGTTCTTCTCCGTGAGGAGGTCTTGAAGATGGTCTTCTCCGCAAAGGGAGGTCTTGAATCCAAGGTGGATCGTCTCCGAAGAGGGGCCGCGGTCTCTCTCGTGGAGTAGATCCGGTATGGATGAGCCAAGCTCTATCTAATGAGCTAAATCAACGCTAACCCTAAAAAGAGGAAGGGATGAAGTATATATAGTCTTGGGGCGAAGGGTACAAGGACAAGTCCGGATGCATCTAGCAGTGGCGGCGGGAGGCGGATGTCGGGCGTCGGGCGGATGTCCGGGCTTTCCCGAGACGCCGGATGTCCGGGCTAGGGGGCCGGATGTCCGGGCTGGCAGGGTCGTCCAAACGCAATCGGTGATGGAGGAGCCGGATTTCCGGGCGAAGGGGCCGGATATCCGGGGCTTCCGGAAGAGCCGGATGTCCGGGCCTGGGGGCCGGATGTCCGGGTCCTGTAGCGTTGCGGCTGCTGTGATGGGGGCCGGATGTCCGTGCTGAGGCCGGATGTCCGGGCTTGCTGGAAGGGCCGGATGTCCGGGCCAAGGGCCGGATGTCCGGGCTGTCCTGGTCCCTTTCTTCCTTCTCCTTCCCTTGCTCCCGCGCACGCTTGGCCTTGGTCCTTGGGCTCTCCATGATCTCCTCGGGTGTACCTGAGTATGCACAAGGTCCGCGCTTGAAGTAGCATCCATGTCTTACATGCGGAAAGGGAAGATTCGGAAAGGAGCGAGTTCACCTTAGGTCCGATGGCGTGTAGTCGAGGTCTCATCTTATGTATCCTTGGGGCTTGGAGAGTACATGGAGTGTACATGGGGATGAACGTGGGATGCTCCGCATCACATATGATCCACAATCAACAAAGGTAAGGATACATGAGTAGCCGTTCTTCTCCGAGAGGAAGTCTTGATGGGGTCCACCCTAGAAGGGGGTCTTGAATCCGCTTGGGGGATCTTCTCCGTAGAGGTCCTGAGCTCCGAGGAGAAGTAACCAAGTGGATGAGCAAGGCTCTCACACAAACATGAGCTACACCAATGCTAACCCTAGAAAGGTGGGGAAGAAAGAGTATATATAGTATAGGGGGCGAAGGGGTACAAGGGTTGCGGCCCCAAACAAAGTCAACACACAGGCGTCGGACGTCCGGAAGGCGTCGGACGTCCGGAGGCTCGGGACGGTCCGGACGTCCGGTCGGGCTCGGGCGTCCGTAGAATCAGCTCTGTCGTGGGCACGTCGGACGTCCGCAGGGGGTCGGTCGTCCGGAGCTTCGTGACGGTCCGGACGTCCGGAAGTCGTTGGTCGTCCGTAGATTCGGTTCGGGCATGCGTCGGTCGGACGTCCGGAGGCTTCGGCCGTCCGTAGTTTTGGTTCGGGCGGCAAAGTGCCGGACGTCCGGAGAGTCCGGTCTTCTTCTTGTCCATCATGCTTGGGGTCCTCACCGTCTTGGCTCTTGTATGTAGTTGTTCCGTGGCTCGTTTCCAGGCACCTGATCACACATAGAGCTTCCGAATGAGGTAGTAGCCATGTCTCGTGAGTAGGAGAAGGAAGTTCGGAGAGGAGCGAGTTCACCTTATCTTCAATAGCCTTAGCTCGGGCTCGAGTCATGGGTCCACGTGGTATTGAGGAAGATGTAGGTGCGTCCATGGGGATGAGTGAGGGATGCTCCGCATCATCTCCCCCCCTTGAGAGAGATCCGACCTCGGATCAAAAGCTTCATCTCCATGGTATGGTGCGAGGTCCTTGACGTTGAAGATGTCGCTCACATTGTACGTGTCTCGAGGTAGGTCGATCTTGTAGGCGTTGTCGTTGTAGCGTGCTAGCACCTTGAAAGGTCCATCGGCTCTGGAAGAAGCTTGGACTTGCGTTCTTTCAGGAAGCGGTCCTTGCGAAGGTGTAGCCACACTAGATGACCAATGTTGAAGACCAGGGGTTGCTTGTTGACGTTGAGCTTGGTCGCTAGTCGTTGTACTTGGCGCTCGATGGTTTGTCTTGTATCCTCATGCATCTTCTTGATGTAGCTTGCCCGTGCACTCGCATCCATGTTCGTGCGCTCTTGTAGAGGAAGAGGTAGAATGTCCAATGGGGACAACGGGTTGAAGCCGTAGACGACCTCGAAGGGGGACTTGCCGGTAGTCGAATGTCTTGCAAGGTTGTAGGCGTACTCAGCGACGGGTAGACATGCTTCCCACTCCTTGATGTTCTTCTTGATCAAGACACGAAGTAGAGTGGATAGTGTGCGGTTCGTCACCTCCGTTTGGCCGTCGGTTTGAGGATGGTATGCAGATGAGAACAAAAGCTTAATTCCGAGCTTGGCGCATAGGATCTTCCAAAAGTAACTCAAGAACTTGACGTCACGATCGGAGACAATTGTCTTTGGTACTCCATGGAGTCGCAAGATTTCCCTACAAAAGAGATTTGCAACATGTGAAGCATCGTCTATCTTGTTGCAAGGAATGAAATGTGCCATCTTAGAAAATCTATCCACAACAACAAACACGGAATCCTTTCCATTTTGAGTTCTAGGCAAACCAAGTACAAAGTCCATGCTAATGTCTTCCCAAGGTTGATAAGGAATAGGAAGGGGCATGTAAAGACCATGGGATTGAGCTTTAGACTTAGCTTTGCGACAAGTAGAGCAACGGTTGGTGAAGCGTGAGACGTCACGGAACATCTTGGGCCAAAAGTAGTTCTTGGAGAGCATGGCGAAAGTCTTGTCGCGTCCAAAGTGTCCCATAAGTCCGCCTCAAATGAGCCTCTTGCAAAAGTAACAAACGAAGAGAAGACTCGGGAATGCAAAGTTTGTTAGCTCTCATAAGATAATCATCCTTTATGTAGTATCGTTCCCAAGATGTGTGTGTCAAACACTTAGCATAAGGAGTAGCAAAAGAAGGATCATGCTCATACAAGTATTTTATATGCTCAAAACCAATAACATTCAACTCAAGTTGAGTGACAAGCATGCCTATGCGTGAAAGTGCATCGGCAACTACATTTTCTTTACCCTTAATGTACTTGATGACATATGGGAAGGATTCAATAAATTCACTCCATTTGGCATGACGCTTGTTCAACCTAGTGTGGCCTTTTAAGTACTTAAGCGTTTCATGACCGGTATGGATGAAAAATTCATGAGGTCTAAGGTATTGTTCCCAAACATGTAGCACACGCACTAAAGCATACAATTCTTTGTCATAGATGGGATAATTAAGTTGAGCACCGGATAGTTTTTCACGAAAATCAGCAATGGCTCGTTTTTCTTGCATCAAAACTCCGCCAATTCCGGTACCACTTGCATCACAATGAACCTCAAAAGTTTTGTCAAAATTGGGCAAAGCAAGAATCGGAGCATGAGTAAGCAAAAACTTGATCTCATCAAAAGCGGTTGATTGCAAAGTTCCCCAATCAAAGGGAGTATTCTTCTTACTCAAGGCATGCAAAGGAGCGGCAATTGTGCTAAAATCTTTCACAAAGCGACGATAAAAACCCGCAAGACCAAGAAAGCTACGCACTTGTTGCAAATTGGTGGGTTGGGGCCAAGTTTTAATTGCTTCAATTTTAGATTCATCAACATGGACACCCTTTGAGGACACTACAAAACCCAAGAAAACCACTTTGTCAACACCAAATGTGCATTTTTTCATGTTTGCATAAAGACTTTCCGTGCGAAGGGTTTGCAAAACAGCCCTAATATGATTAAGATGTTCTTTCATGGTTTTGCTAAATACAAGAATATCGTCGAAGTAAACCACAACAAAGACTCCAATGTAAGGGCGAAGCACATGATGCATAAGATGCACGAAAGTACCGGGAGCCTCTGATAGACCCATAGGCATCACTAACCACTCATATAAACCAAATTTGGTTTTGAAAGCAGTTTTCCATTCATCACCTTCTTGTATGCGGATTTGATAATAGCCACTTTTTAGATCAATTTTTGAGAAAAAGTTGGCTCCACTAAGTTCATCAAGCATATCATCTAAGCGAGGAATGGGATGCCTATAGCGGACGGTAATAGCATTTATAGGTCTACAATCGGAACACAAGCGGAAACTTCCATCGGGTTTAGGCACAAGTATAACGGGAACGGCACAAGGGCTTAGGCTTTCACGTACATGACCGTTGTCGATGAGTTGTACTTGCCGTTGAATCTCCTTTGTTTCTTCGGGATTGACTCGGTATGGAGCTTTGTTAGGTAGAGGCGCTCCGGGGATGAGGTCGATTCGATGCTCAATGCCTCGAAGAGGAGGTGGACCCGGAGGTAGCTCATCGGGAAAAACATCATGGAATTCCTGCAAAAGAGATTGAAACACTAAAGGTAGCTCATGAGAGGTGTTAGTTGTTGGCTCTCCATCCTTGCACACAAGAACAAAGTGCATCACACTAGATGGGTTCTCACACACTTCTCTCATATCACTTTTGGTGGCAAATAGGATGAGGTTCTTCTCTTTAGGCGAAGAGGCGCTGAAGTTCGGCTTGTGGCTCTCACTCACTTTTTGGTGGATCACTTTCTCACTCTTGTCTCTATGATGGGTGGCTTGCTTGTCGGCTATCACTTGACTAGGAGACATAGGTCGTAGCACATATTCCTTCCCTTTCATTTTGAAGCTATAGTGATTGGTGCGCCCATTGTAGATGACACCACGGTCGAATTGCCAAGGTCGACCTAGAAGTAGGTGGAAAACGTTCATTTGGACCACATCACACTCCAACATGTCTTCATAAGTACCAATTCTGAAGGAGACTTGGACCGTATGCTCGACTCGTATAGTGCCGGAGTCACTTAGCCATTGAACCTTGTAGGGGTGCGGGTGCTTCCTCTTGACCACTTGAAGTTTGGAACATAGTTCTTCACTTGCCAAGTTGTGACAACTTCCTCCATCAATGATGACCTTGACGGACCTTCCATTGATGCCGGCCTTTGTGTGGAAGATGTGGCATCTTTGGTCGTCTTCTTGTTGATGTTGAAGAGTTAAGACCTTGGAGACAACGAGAGCAGGGCTCGAATCCTCATCGCAAAAGACTTGATCATCTTCATCTTCGTTCACTTGCTGGTGCATGGCCACTTGCTCAAGGGCTTCCATCTCCTCATCTCTCATTGAGTCATATGTGCCGTCGTCGTTGAGGATCATGGTGCGCTTGTTGGTGCATTCGTAGGACTTGTGGCCTCGGCCGCCGCAAGTGAAACACTTGAAGGAGCTTGTTTTGATGGTCTCATCGGTTGGAGTAGATGATGAAGCACGCGGCTTGAAGTTGCTTGTAGTAGGAGGAGGACGACTTGAACTTGTCGAATTTCTCTTGTAACTTGACTTGT
This sequence comes from Aegilops longissima, assembly GCA_021605205.1. Classification (NCBI taxonomy): domain Eukaryota; kingdom Viridiplantae; phylum Streptophyta; class Magnoliopsida; order Poales; family Poaceae; genus Aegilops; species Aegilops longissima. The sequence goes on along the minus strand of CM038678.1, from coordinate 325,373,014 downwards.
CGTCGTTGTTTGTAGAAGGTTTGGTTGAAGTAGATGTTGGAGGAGGTGTTGAAGCTTGGTTGTTGGAGAAGCCGTAGGTCTTGGACGAGTACTTGGCATACTTGAAGTCATCTTGCACTTGACGTTCCGCCTTTGTAGCTTGATGCACGAGTTCAATGAGGGTGGAGTATGGTTGGAAGTCGGCGATCTTCTTGATGGGATGATTGAGTCCATTCAAGAAACGTGCCATAGTTTGCTCATCATCTTCCTTCACATTGGCGCGAATCATGGCTATCTCCATTTCCTTGTAGTATTCTTCAACACTCTTTGTTCCTTGCTTGAGGAGTTGGAGTTTCTTGAAGAGGTCGCGGTTGTAGTAGGTTGGCACAAAACGTGCTCGCATGACATCCTTCATTTGAGCCCAAGTGGTGATTGGAGGTTCACCTCTTGCTTGTCGTCGCTCAATGATTTGTTCCCACCATATGAGCACATAGTCTTGGAACTCAAGTGATGCCATAGCGATTTTCTTCTCTTCATCGTAGTTGTGCAATCGGAAGATTTTGTCAACCTTCAATGCCCATGAGAGGTACTCTTCGGGGTCATTGCTTCCATTTAACTTTGGCATGGTGAATTTGAGCTTTCCATATCGTTGCTCTTCATTGTGTTGTTGGCGATGGTGATGATGATGCCCTTGACGTGGATTGCAATCGTCTTCATGTTGCTCGTGGCGTGGAGGAAGACCATGATCAACTTGCTCTTGTTGAACTTGAGGTTAAGGTGGAACTTGACCAGCTTGTGGAGGAGCTTGAAGGACTTGACGTTGTACATGGGGTTGTTAGTTCCTTTCTTGGATTTCTTCTCGAAGCGCTTCCTCTTGATTGCGCCGTTCGCGATTGCGGTTGGCGAAGGCTCGACTTGATTCTTGAAGGGCACGTTGCGCCTCAAGAGCTTGCGCTTCTCGTTGTTGTTGTTGAAGACGTTGAGCCTTGGCGTCTTGTTCGTCTTGGTGTAGACGCGCTCATTCTTCCTCTTGGCGCCGTAGTCGTTGTCGTTCTTGAGCTTGGGCAAAAGAGGCTTGGTTTGATTGAGGACGAGGGACTTTCTCATCGACTTGCTCTTGTGAATGCTTGTCATGTAGCGGGTTGCGAGATGCATGACGGTCTTGGCGTGCGGCATGACGAAGAGTGTTCGAAGTAGGTGTACTTGAGTCCTAGAAGGTATCGTCAGAGTGTCGACTCGAGCGGCTCCGTCTTGAGGATGAAGAAGTGGAATGATGCCGGTTTCTCATCAAGGCGCGGATCTCGTCCATTCTTGCATCATTCTCTTGCTTGTGAGCGTCGAACTTGTTGTCGAAGTAGTCTCTTGTACGTTGCTCGGAGAGTCGCAAGTCGGTGGCGAGGTTGTCGATCGCGATCGCTCATTGCTTGTTGCTCTTGGTGCAACGCTTCGTTGTGCACCAAAGAGGTGGCTCTTGGTGACGATGAGGACATGTCGTCGTCTTGCTCGATGAAGAGTGGGTTGGTAGAAGTACTTGGCCTATCCATCATGCCAAGCAAAAATGTGAGTGGTAGAAGGAGAAGAACTTATACCAATGTACCTTTGACCGAAGTTGATGATGAATCAAGTTCACTCAAATGCGGACAATGAAATAGCACTATTGGTACCAATCCTTGTCGGTTCTCACACCTACACAAATAAAAGCTTATGGTGGAGCTTGGTGAGGATGGTGGCACAAAATTTGATGCAATTGTAAGTGAGCGTCAATAATGTTGGAAAAGGTACACAAATTTGCAAATGCAACAAGTAGACCAAGCAAATAGTGGTACACGGAAACACACACGCAAATAGATAAGTGGGATTGTGCAAACCAAAAGTGAGCCAAAATGTGGAATCCACGAAAATGCTCTTGTTGCACAATACTAGAGAGACGCTAGCACGATTGCACAATAGGCGGATACGGAACTTGTGCACAACCTACTAGGAAAAATGCAACTATCTCTATCCCACGTATGCTATATGTATGGTATTTCGATGCTATGATCCAAGATGATCCAATATGACAATCTTAATGTAGTATGATGCTATGGTTCTTGCTCATAAGCTCTTTGCTTATCTTTCCTCTTTGCTTAAAAGCTTGGGTGGCTCTTTCACTTTTGAGCTCTTTTCTCATGCAAAACTTCACGAACCAAGATAACAATTGTGTATGCTATGACAACTTTGTGACACACAAATGGATCCCAAGATATGCACAACGGTGGTATGGTATGTATGCTATGGAGTATGATCACTAATGTGCACAAGTCACGTTGCTGGCAATACTCAATGGCTAGTCTCGATGGGTAAGCTACGCAAAAATAAGGCCATGTGGGTATCAATGCAATTGCAAGGTATGACAAAGATGTTGTCGAAGTTACCGTCCTTGGCGATGATGAGACCCTTGCGAAGTTGAGTCGTGGTGATGATGAAATCGAACCGTACCTAGATAGCCGAAACACAAAAGGATACGGGAGCCACAACTCAAAATCTCAAAGACCAAATTGTGTCAAAATCGTCATAGGAGGTATCGGGGAAGTTGGTGGTGTATGTGGGTTTGGAAGAGGTGGTGGAATTTGGGGTTGTGGTGGTGGCGAACTGATACGGGGCTAACCCGGTGTAGGCTGATCTTTCACGTTTGGAGTGGGATCCCTCGAAGAGCACGAAGAACACGGGGAAGAACGGGGAGAAATCACAAGGGGAAACACTCAAGAACAAGTCCAATCACACATCCACTAGACAATCAAACACACAAGATCACAAGGTATATGAACAACAAAGGGAAAGATATAAGGTAGAGTTCATCTCCGTGAGGAGGTCTTGAAGGGGGCCGCCCAAGAGGGGGTCTTGATGATATATCCCGCAGGATCTTCTCCTAGATGGAGGTCTTGGCCTCCAATGGAGTAGTGGTCTCTCTCTCTCTCAAGAGTAGAGGAAGGTAGGAGCAAAGCTCACATACAAATGAGCTATCATATTTGCTAACCCTAGAAAGGATGAGGGAAGGTCTATTATAGTCTAAGCCACGAAGGGGTAAGTGGGAGAGGGATACAAGGCCAAAGGCCCGGCTGTGCACAGGCAGTGTCGGACGTCCGGACGGGGTCGGACGTCCGGTCGCTCGCAGGGGTCCGGACGTCCGGAGGGCGTCGGACTTCCGACGTTTTGGCTCTGGACAGGAGGTGCCGGTCGTCCGGTCGGCTTCGGTCATCCGGTTCCTAGTACTTGTCGGACGTCCGGTGGTCGTCGGTCGTCCGGCCACTGGAGAGTGTTGGACGTCCGGTGGCTTCCGGTCGTCCGGCCGCTGGGGACTCCGTCTTTTTCCGTCTTCTCTTCCAGGCTTCCCTCGTGGATGGTGTAGGTGTTCCTTGGCGCTTGCACTCCTCCTCGTCGTCCGTGAAGCTCCGGCAATACCTATGCATGCACACGAGTGGAGTGTCAAGTAGTATACCATCCTCGAAGGGGTCAAGTTAACACGTGTAAAGGAGAAGGTTCACCTTTATGTATGAGAAGTAGAGGTCGCACGTGTCACTTGCCAAACGGACTCTTGACATGGTGATGACTGTAGGATGCTCCGCATCATCCCCTCCCCCTTGGAAAAGATCCGACCTCGGATCAAAAACCAAATCACCATGGGAAAGAGATGGCGGTGCCGTGTCGAAGTGGTCGATCACCAAGCACTCATCGTCTAGTAGCTCGAAATGGGCACTCTCCAAATGGCACTCATCGTCGCACCGTCTTGTGATTCCTTCAAAAGGAGAAAATGGAACAAACACTTGGAAAAACAAATGTGGTTAGAGTTAGTGCAAAACCAAGCATTCAAGAGGTGATTCACCAAACAAGTGTTGTCATCAAGCATAGCAAATGGTGTGACAAAGGATTGTGACATGGCATGTAAGCGCATAAATTGAGCACAATCAAAGATATCATGGGGACAAGCATGTAAATGGGAGGTAGAGATGCAAATATGTGTGTCAAGAGAATAAACATCTACCTCAGGGTCATAGCAATCATGCATAAAACGCTCGACAAATGGTCGATGGTAGGCATAGGAAGTATTCACAACACCAAATAAAATGAAGTGTCTAAACACATGGGTCAAGTGCAAGACAATCCAAGCATAATGTGCATAGGGTGTAGTGAATATAGTGTGGCACTCAACACAATAGAAAGAGAAATTATTCATCATGTGTGAGGCAATCAAGTCAAGCATGTAGCAATCAATGGGATATGGCATATGTGAAGAAATGGCATTGGTGCAACCAAACATGTGATAGGAGCAAGTAATCCAAGAATTGGATGCAACACACAAGGCATATATATCAAGATGCATGGAATGGTGAAAATGACAAGTCGAAGCAAGATCTCTAACTTGTGTGCAATCAAGTGGTCCAAGATGAACAATAAGTCTCATGGGGCAAGCAACACAAGTAGTATGATCCGCAATATCCATGCTCAAGAAAGATGTCACCTTGAAGGCATGTCCTTGTGCATTCTTCACAATGCCGAAGTGGTGGGGATGTGGTGTAGAAGCGAGTCGTGGTAGAATGTAAGAGGCCCGCTCTCAAGAGCTCGAATGGTCAACTCGCGTGAAGTGGAAGTCGACACAAAGTCCAAGTATCCTACACATGCACAAAACAAAACAAAGAACGTATGCACATGGTAGATAAACACATCATCCATCATGATGGTTCTCATCTTTTGCACATAACCATTAGAAGCACAAGTGCATGAATAATATGATGCAACAATGGCAATATTCATGGCACTAGGTATATGGTGCAAAGGAGTAAGACAAGCATGCTTCACAAGAATTATGTCAAAATCTCCAAATATATGCGAGAATGCTATGGAGGCAATCTCATGAGCAAGAAGAGAATCATTGTTGCACTCAATACATGGCAAATCATCTAGCATGAGAGAGGCAACACATAGAGATATATGACAAGAAGCAACAACAATCGTGTGCAAAGCATGTGGATGGTTGTCATCAACCGCATGAAATGAGCAAGTATGAATCATGGTTGATGCAACATAAGCAAGCATATCAATCATGTCGTGCAAACTAGTTGAGCGAAGATGCAACACACTAGAGGAAATCATGGCAATCATGTCATGTAAGCAAATAATAGGCATAGACTATGCACATGACATATCACAAGCACGAACATAAAGCAAGATCATAGTATCATCATAGGGGTGGGTCACAAATGGAACATGGCAACAACAAGCAATATCTCCACCAAGCTTGCAAATACAAATAAAAGTATGAGAGTCAATCATCATGTGTAAAGCAAAGCATGGGTCACAAATGCATGGAAAAGGCATAGGAATGGGCATATCATGCAAAGTGAACATGGCAAGATGGGCATAGAATATGTAATGGACAATAACCCATAGCCAAGTGAGGGCCATGTAGAAGAAATGCGCGAATACTTCGCGTGAAGAGAGCGGTGGGAAAGGCAATCCATGGGATCCCAAATCATCGTTGCTCTCTAGAGCTCGTTTTGTTAACTCGTGGGATTGCGAGGTCAACAAGTATTCATGGGTACCTACACAAAAGAGACACAAACCAAAGAAATTGTGCGCATGGTAAATGTACACATCATCCATCATGATGTGTATGTGCACGTGTGAGTTAGCACAAGATAAGCATCGCTCAAAGAAATTTGATGCATGGTATAAGAACATGTCATCCATCATGAAAGAATAGTTATTATGCATGACATGATGGGGACACAAATTGAGAATGCAAGTATATGGCACATCTATAGCATGTTTGTTCATGGGGAGCATATGGTGCACACAAGTATTGGTATCATGCAATAAATGGGATGGATCAAATTCTCCTGACATGTATGAGGAAACTATGGGGGTCTCCTCATGAGCAATATCGGAAACATCATATGGAGAAAATGGACAACATCCAAAACAATGCATATCCGAAGCTAGGTGGTCATGGCATGGCATATGAGATAAATGATGCAAAGGGAGCATATCAATATCATCACAAGAAAAACAAATGCCAATAACCATGGGCTTGTCATGTATGCCATATGTGCAAATTGGGTTTATTTTAATGGCATATGTGTAGTCACTATAAAGAGATTGCAAATAAGACATATGGTAGATCTCATGCATAGCATATGACAAGTCAAGCGGATTAGCAAACATGATGTGACCTAAAGAATTGTCACAAGAAATCCTATGTAACATGGCATCACGACTAATAGACTCCACATGAGAATCATCATATTCATCATAAATGGGTAAATCATCGCATGGGGAAATCATACTAGAATGAAGCATGTCAATAGGGTGATCAACATCATGCAAGCAATCAATGTCAAAATAGTCCACTAGTGGGACGAGAGCATCACCGTCACCTTTGTTACCTTTGTCATTCCACTCAAGTGGTGTAGGTGAGGTGGGAAAGACCAAATGGTGGTCATCTTCATCTTGATGGAACCATGTGGGGGGTGCATCATAGTCCACCATGGCCATTGTCTTGTCCAAAGGGAGGACGAAGTCATCGAGGATCAGCGCGTCATCATAAATGGGACCTAGAACCAAATGAGAAGACACAATAGAGGTAGAGGTCAAGTTGTTAGAAATGGAAATGGCCTCACGAGACCTATCAACTATCTCACTCTCTCTATGTGGTGGTTCACTCACTCCCTCAAAGTAGGTGCACTCAATGTCACATATGGTGGAGTCACTCATCTCACTCAAGTGGTGGTTGTGGCTCTCCTCTCATGGGATTTGTGGCAACACATCATATATAGGGATAGTGGTGAAGGCACTCTCACTCTCAATATGGTGGCACAAGTCACTCAAGTCATCATACGTCGCCGTGGTCGAGGTGAAATACTCAACCATCTCATCGCCGTCGCCATGGATGAAGGCTGAAGATGGCACAACATCACTCTCCTCCATGACCGAAGGGAAAATCCCATGCTCGATCATCTCGTCATAAATGCCGTGGATGAAGGCCGAAGATGGCACAACATCACTCTCGCCTCCTAAGATGGAAGCATCATCCTTGCTCGCCACCTTGTCGCTCGCCTCCAAAGCTTGGTCCTTGAAGGTCTCCGTAGTCGTACTTGTCGCCGCACCATCTTGAAAAAGAGTCAAGGTAGACTCGGCATCATCAATGCCACAAAGAGGGATGGCAGTGAAGTCGCACTTGGGAGCATCGTCTTGGAGCTTGTCGGGCTTGGACATCGTGGTGGTACTAGCCTCATGCTTGTCGTAGAGCTTGGTCGCCGCGAAGTTTGCTTGGGTTGGAGATGCCTTGCCTTAATAAGTTCTTGTTCCGCCTTGAGAGCACCAATGTAGTAGTCGTCGATGGACTTGTTGTTCTCGAGGAAGATAGTCTTGGAGATGTCGTTGTTCAATCCCATCATGAAGTGGAACTTCATCGAAATGGGGTCGCCCACGCCGCTCGTCATAAGGCAATCTTCATCTCCTTGAAGTACGCGTCGATGGACTTGGATCCTTGGATGGTGTTCTCCAATTGGCGTCGAAGTTGTTCCGTGTAGGTTGGAGGCACGAACTCTCGCAGCAAAGCTCTCTTCGTTTTGGGCCAACTCATGTCGTAGTACTCCGAAGGTGTGTGAAGCCACCAAGACGAGGCGTAGTCGTGGAAGTTTCTTGTGGCCCACTTCACTTGATCTTCGGGACGAACTTGATGTAGCTTGAGGTAGTCGTCCATCAAACGCTCCCACTCGAGGTACTCCTCGGGTTCTTGAGTCCCATAGTAAGGAATCGCGTGGTCGATGTCGAGGTCGTAGTAGCTCGTGGAAGTCGCGGACTTGAGCTTGGGGAGCTTCTCTTGAGCGTAGTCATGAGGTTCTTGTTGGCAAAGATGCCGTATGTCCGTAGGCGAAGATGCCTTGAAGTCGCTTGGCGAAGATGCCAAGGGAGATGGTGAAGTCATTGAGCGGTTGTTGATGTAGAGCTCTTGACCTTCACGTTCTTGGTGGTGATGGTGTCGATGCCGTTGTGATCTTGCCGGAGATGGTAGCTCAGAAGCATGTGCTCTTGAGCGTCTTCTCGAAGATGAGGAAGATCGCTTGTAGGACTTGATGAGGGCTTTGATCTCCATTTGAGCTTGCATCTTGGCGTCGGAGTTGTTGTTCGTGGCATCGAACTCGTCGTTGTTGTTGTAGACCGAAGGTGAAATGCCTTGCCTATCCATCACAAGACTCGAGTAGAGGTGAGTTGGAAATGAGATAAACAATACCAAGTTACCTTTTCCCAAAGTTGAGGATGTATCCCGTTTCACTCAATGTGAGATGAAAGAATAGTGGAATTGGTACCGGACTTGTTCACTCACACCTATCAAGTAAAGCTTATGGTAGAGCTCGGTGAGGATAGTGGCACAAAAATTTGATGCAAAATGTTAGCAAGAGTCAATAATGTTGAAAGAGATTCACAAATTCGCAAGCAAAACAAGTAGAGCAATAGCAATATGTGGCACACGGAAACACACACACGGATAGATAAATGGGGTTGTGCAACCAAGGAATGAGCACAAAATGTGGAATCCATGGAAAACGCTCGTGTTGCACAACTCAAGAGAGACGCTAGCACGAGTGCTCAATAGGCGGATACGACACTTGTGCACAACCTATAAGATGCAAAATGGATAAACTTTGTATCCCAAGTATGCTATGTATGTATGGTTCCCGTTGTTTCTCTCAAGATGATCCAAGATGATCGGATATGATACCATATGATATATTTTGGTGGTGGTGTTGCGCTAGGCAATGCGGAAGTGGAAAGATGGGCTTTACACGTGTCGAAGTTGAAGTTGTCGTCCCTAATGTAACGCCCTCGATGCGGCTATATCTCCCACGTGTCGAAGCACGACTTAGAGGCATAACCGCATTGAAAGCAATGTCGCAAGTGAGGTAATCTTCACACAACCCATGTAATACATAAGGGAAAGAGATACATAGTTGGCTTACAATCGCCACTTCACGCAATACAGGAGTAAAGCATTACATCATACAGATACAATCAAGGTCCGACTACGGAACCAAAATAAAAGAAGACTACCCCAAATGCTACACAGATCCCCGATCGTCCCAACTGGGCTCCACTACTGATCAACTGAAACGAAACAACACAATGAACAAGATCTTCATCGAGCTCCTCCTTGAGCTCGGATGCGTCACCTGCAAACTGGTTTTGGAAGTATTTGTGAGTCACGGGGACTCAGCAATCTTACACCCGCGAGATCAAGACTATTTAAGCTTAAAGGTAGGATAGGGTAGTGAGGTGGAGCTGCAACAAGCGACTAACTTATCTGGTGTCTCACATACGCAAATGAGAGCGAGAAGAGAAGGCAAAAGCATGGTCGAACAACTATGATCAAGAAGTGATCCTGAAACTACTTACGTCAAGCATAACTCCAACATCGTGTTCACTTCCGGACTCATGAGAAGAGACCATCACAGTTACACACGCCGATTGATGTATTTTAATTAAGATCAACTTCGGTTTTCTACAACCGGACATTAACAAATTCCCATCTGCCCATAACCGCATGGCACGGCTTTGAAAGATTATACCTGCAGGGTGTCCCAACTTAGCCCATTATAAGCTCTCGCGATCAACGAAGGATATTCCTTCTCCCGGGAAGACCCGATCGATCGCGGAATCCGGCTACAAGACATTTCGACAATAATAAAACAAGACCAGCAAGACCGCCTGATCTTGCCGACAATCCCGATAGGAGCTGCACATATCTCGTTCTCGTGGCAACCTTTGGATGAGCACACCGTACAACTAAAACCAGCCCTCAAGTTTCCCCGAGGTGGCGCTGCAAAGGACTCTAGTTTGGACCAACACTTAGACAAGCATTGGCCCGGGGGGGCTAAAATAAAGATGACTCGTGGGATGCGCGACTCCCAAGGGAAAAGGTAATAGGTGAGGCAAATGGTAAAACCAATGTTGGGCCTTGCTGGAAGAGTTTTATTCAAAGCGAACTGTCAAGGGGGTCCCATAAATCACCCAACCGCGTTAGGGACGCAAAAACCGCGAACATAACACCGATATGACGGAAACTAGGGCGGCAAGAGTGGAACAAAACACCAGGCATAAGGCCGAGCTGATGTAGGGCGGAACCCTATAGCGTCGATCTTTCACGTTTGGAGTGGATCCTACGGGGAGACACGAAGAACGAGCGGAAGAACACGAGGAAATCACGGGGAGGAACGAGGGAAAACACTCAACCAACAAGGAATCGGTCACACAAATGCTAGATCAAAGAACACAAAGAGAGATACATGATTCAAGGTCAACAAAGGACGATACAAACGGTAGCCGTTCTTCTCCGTGACGAGGTCTTGATGGGGGCCACCCAAGAGGGGGTCTTGAATCCAAGGTGGATCTTCTCCGAAGAGGGGCCGCGGTCTCTCTCGTCGAGTAGATCCGGTATGGATGAGCGAAGCTCTATCTAATGAGCTAAATCAACGCTAACCCTAAAACGTAGGTGGAGGGGGAGTATATATAGTCTAGGGGCGAAGGGGTACAAGGGACTCGTCCGGATACATCTTCTTGCAGTGGGGGAGGCGGATGTCGGGCGTCGGGCTGGATGTCCGGGCTTTCCCGAGACGCCGGATGTCCGGGCTAGGGGCCGGATGTCCGGGCTGGTGGGGTAGACTTCTGTCGATTCGGGTGCGGGGCGCCGGATTTCCGAGCGAGGGGCCGGATATCCGGGGCTTCGTGGGAGGCCGGATGTCCGGGGCCTGGGGGCCGGATGTCCGTGCCCTGTAGGTTTGCGGCTGCTGTGATGGGCGCCGGATGTCCGGGCTGGGGCCGGATGTCCGGGCTTGCGGGAAGGGCCGGATGTCCGGGCTGACGCCGGATGTCCGGGCTCTGTAGATTTTCTCCGGTTCCTCTCGTCGTGATCCTTCATCCTTGTACTTGGGGACTTGTCCATCATTCCGAGCATCTCCGAGAGGGTCTCCTTGGTACCTAGGCATGCATAGAGTCCTCGCCTTAGGTAGCAACCATGTCTCACACGAATGGAAAGGGGAAGCATGTAGGAACGGGTTCACCTTGTGTCCAATGGCGAATAGTCGAGGTCTCATCTTATGTGTCCTTGGGGCTTGGAGAGTAGTTGGAGTGTACATGGGGATAAACGTGGTATGCTCCGCATCATCTCCCCTCCCTTGGGAAAGATCCGACCTCGGATCGTGATCCTCATCACCATGGAAACGGTTGTCGTAGACGGACTTGTAGTTGGACGAAGTTGAAGACATGACGCAATCCAAGTAGTCCAAGGTGCCCCCGGAGTGATAGACATGCAAAAAGAGCAAACACAAGAAACACTCGGAAATACAATGGTTAGCGCACACAAAGTGTCCATCATGTAAGAATGAGTCCGTGCGGTAAGATTGGTTGTGACAAAGCGCATGAAGCTTAGCAAGATGATATGGAATGAGATGTAAAGAATTCATGGGAGCAAAAGCATTCAATGTGCACACAATTGTGTTATGAGTATGAGCAATGCAACCACGGTGCAATATGATGTCATAATGGGATGGTGCATCAAAAGCATGAACATAGCAATGGATGCTCAATATGTGAATGTCATCATGCAATTGATGATGGGCAATATGATCATGATGTATGAATATGCCATCAAGGAAGATCACAACAAATTTGCTAAGAAAATGCACAAGTTCATATATCATGGATGACATGGGAATACAAGATGCACCAAGGCAATCATAATGTGAGTCAATCCATGCATAATACGCAAATTTGCTATGGGTATGATATGTCCATCGAGCATGAGTATGAGCACAATCAACAAATATGGAGGTGTTGGTATACCAATGCTCGATGTTGTGGCGAAAGTGGAAAACCGAAGGTGCATCCAATAAGTCCGAGCGCTCCTCAATGTGAAGGTCCAAAGAGCCAATCTCCAATGTTGCTCCTCCATCCAATAGATGTAGCTTGTAGACAATAAGAAGGAAACAACAATGAAAGAGTGACCCATCCAATATGCAAACTTGAGGATGGCTCAAAGAGAAGGAGTTCACCTTATGAATGTTCTCGCAAATGTTGGTGTTGCACATCGTGTATGCCTTCGCATGACCAAGTTGTCGCATAACGGCATCGCCTTGTGTCACCTCCAAAATGAAAGAACATGACAAACACTCGGAAAAACAAATGAGGTTAGCGGAAATGCAAAACCTATCATTCGAGTGGTAAGATACCCAACAAGTGTATGCATCATGCTCATCATAAGAAAGTACAAGGGAGCGTGTCATAGTATGGAGGCATATGATGCAAGAACAACCAAATGCAATAGGCTCAATCAAACAAGCATGCATCACAAGTGAAGTGTCCAAGTCTCCAAGGTCATTAATCATAGAGGCAACTATAGGAGGCAAGCGACAATACACAAGATACATCATGTGAGAGGCATGAACATATATGTCATCAACCCAAGAAAGCAAGTGATAGTGGAACATGGGTGATGCAACATAGCTAGCAATCATAGAGATCAAGTCAAGCAAGCTAGTAGTGCGAAGATGCAACGTACTAGAAGGAATAATGGCAAGCATGTCATGTGTGCAAATAGTGGGCATGAATAATTCACATGGCATAGCACAGACATGAAAGCAAGATATGAGAAAGTTATCATCATTGTATTGGCGAGAGACCATATGTAAATAGCAATGGGGCATCATGGCTCTCCCAACACAACAAGCATCAATAGCATGGGGCACAAAGAAATCATGACAATAGCTACTAGGATCTCCACCAAGCATGCAAATACACATAGGAGTAGCATAATGGTGAATCATGGGTAGATGCAAGCAAGGGTCACAAGTGCATGGCCAAGGCATAGAAGCAAGCATAACATGCAAAGTGAACACGGTAAAATGAGCATAAGGTGGAAAGTGGTAAATAGCCCATAGCCGTGTGAGAGCCAAGTAGAAGAGATGCGCGTAGTCCTTGCGCGAAGGGAGCGGTGGTAAGGATAGTCCATGGGATCCCAAAGCATCATTGCTCTCAAGAGCTCGTTTCGTCAACTCTTGGGATTGAGAAGTTGACGAGTGTATGTGAGTACCTACACAAAACAAAGACAAAGGGAAAATTGTGTGTGCGTGGTAGATGTACACATCATCCATCATGATGCGCACATGCATATGTCGGTTAGCACAAAATAGCCAATGCTCAAATAAATGAGATGCGTGATATAGAAACATGTCATCCATCATGATAGGTTTGTAATTTTGTATTGCATAATGGAGACTCAAAGGATGTAATGCATCATGAGCAATATCTAGAGCATTGTTATTCATGGAATGCATATGGTGCAAGCAATCATGGAAATCATGCAAAATATGGGATGAATCAAAATCTCCTAATATGCATGAGGAAACTATGGGGGTCTCCTCATGAGCATTAATGGAAACATCACATGGAGAATATTGACAACATCCAAGAAAAAGCATATTTGGTTCAATGTGATCATGGCATGACATAGTAGATGAATTGCACAAATCATGTAAAGGAAGCATGGCAATATCATCACAAGAGAAGCAAAAGCCAATGACCATCATCTCGTCATCTATGCCATAAGTGCAAATAGGATTTATTTTAATGGGGCATGCATAGTTAAGATGTTGAGATTGTAATGATGCAATATGGGAGATCTCACTCATAGCATATGACAAGTTCAATGGATTGTCAAACATGAAGTGACCAATAGAATTTTCACAAGATGTCCTATGGAGCATGGCATCACAACAAGGCAACTCAACATGCTCATCATCATATTCATCATAAATAGGTAAGTCAAGGCATGAAGAAGTTTCACTAGCATGAAGCATGGTAATAGGTGGGTCAACATCATGGGAGCAATCGAAGTCAAGAGAGTCCACTAGTGGGACAAGAGAAGCACCATCACCTATGTTACCTTTGGAGCGTCGCTCATGTGTTGTAGGTGAGGTGTTGAAGATCGTCTCGTTGTCATCTTCATCTTGATGGAACCATGTGGGGGGTGTAGCATCGTCCGCCATGGCCATCGTCGTCTCCAATGTAGGGATGGTCTCATCAAGGATAGGCATGTCGTCATGTAGGAGACCTAGCACCAAAGAAGAAAACACACTAGGAGTAGAGGTTAAGTCGTTAGAAATCATAGTGGCCTGATGTGCCGTGTCAACTATCTCACTCACTAAGTGTTGTGGCTCACTCACTCCCTCAAGGATGCTCTCACTCGTATGGTGGGTGGAGTCACTCAAATGGCGCTCAACCTCACATAGGATGTGTGTCATGCTCTCATGTGTGGGGCTAGTGGTGGTCACACTCATCCTCTCATAGGAAATGCTCTCAATGTCACGTATGGTGGAGTCACTCATGTCACTCATGGGGTGGTGGCTCTCCTCACATGGCAATTGGGGCATCTCGACATATATGGGTGTCGGAGATATGTAGGTGCACATGTCTCCATGCGCGGTCGCGTAGCTTGACTCGGAGTATGAGTCCAATGTGGGCGTCGTCTTCATGTTGTTGAAGAGGTTCGCGCTCGTCGCCGTGGTCGAAGGGGATGGCCCTTGCTTGACCGTCTTGTCACCGTCTTGGTGTTGGAGGCCCATATGATGTGGCACCTCATAGCTCGTCTCCAAGACCGAAGGGAGTTTCCCATGCTCGGCCATCTTCCTTGAGGGGCTTCCGAAGATGGAAGTGTCGCCCTCGCTTCGTGGTAGTCGCCTTGGACTTGATGAAGTCGATGTAGGCGTACACGTGGGAAGTAGGCGAAGATGCCGTACGTCCAAAGGCGAAGATGCCTTGAGAACACTTGGCGAAGATGCCGAAGTGGTTGATGTAGCCGTAGCGCCGTCTTGGTGGTGCTCATCTCGCGGTCTTCTCTTGTGCTTATGAAGCTTCGACTTGGCGTGAAGTAGGGCTTGTTGGGACTTGTGCACTTGCGCTTGTGGAGCATCTTCATGATGATGATGTCGTTGTCGTGCTTGAGCTCGAAGTAGATGTCGTTCGTCGTCATCGTGCACATGATGCTTGGAGGTGACTTGCCCTTCATGACGATGTGGATCACGAACGTGATGTTGGTCGCCATGGATATGTGGACGACTTGCGCTTGCATCGTTTGGGTGCTCCGAAGACTTGTGTCTTGAATGTCGCCGTCTTGAAGATGATGAAGGGGAAGTAGACTTGAGCAAGGTCCGAATCTCCTCCATCCTTGCATCTTGCTCCTCTTTATGTGAGGCAAGCTTCTTGTCGAAGTAGTCCCTTCTCCTTGCTTCGGAGTGATGAATGTCGATGGAGATGTTCTCGATGCGCTCTCGCAATCTTGATTGTGTGCCTTGCACTTGTCGTTGTAGATCGAAGAGAGACGCTTTGGTGATGTAGTTGTTCACGCCGTCGTTGTTGTCGAAGACCGTAGATGAAATGCCTTGCCTATCAATCACAAGACTCGAGCAAATATGAGTGGGAGAAAGAGAAGAACTTATACCAATGTACCTTGACCGATGTTGAAAATGAATCAAGTTCACTCAAATGCGGACAATGAAATAGCACTATTGGTACCAATCCTTGTCGGTTCTTACACCTACACAAGTAAAGCTTATGGAGGAGCTCGGTGAGGATAGTGGCACAAAAATTTAATGCAAATGTTAGCAAGAGTCAATAATGTTGAAAGAGATTCACAAATTCGCAAGTGAAACAAATGGACCAATAGCAAAGAATGGCACACGGAAACACACACACGGATAGATAAATGGGGTCGTGCAACCAAGGAATGAGCACAAAATGTGGAATCCACGGAAAACGCTCGTGTTGCACAACTCAAGAGAGACGCTAGCACGATTGCTCAATAGGCGGATACGACACTTGTGCACAACCTATAAGATGCAAAATGGATAAACTTCTATCCCAAGTATGCTATGTATGTATGGTTCCCGGTGTTTCTCTCACAATGATCCAAGATGATCAAGTATGACAATCTTATGTGCAATGTGGTTATGATGCTATGGCACTTGCTTACAAGCTCTTTGCTCTCTTTCTTTCTTTGCTTAAAAGCTTATTCTCTTTTTTTTCTCTATGGCCACTTTTGCACAATGCACAAACCAAGATAGCAATTGTGTATATACGGGAACAAACTTGAGACACAATGGACGATATGATACCAATATGATATGGTATGGTATGTAATGGAAGGTATGATCACTAATGTGCACAAGTAACGTTGCCGGCAATATTCAAATGGCTAGTCTCGATAGGCAAGTAACGCAAAAGTTAGGCTAGGGATTAACAATGCAATGGCAAGGGGAATATACAATGGAGGGATACCACGATACCAAGATGATATGGAGGTTACCGTCCGGCGATGATGAGTAGCGGTGTTCTTGATGTAGATACCAAGATGATGGAGACTCGTCCCTAAGTAGCCGAAACACCTTAGGAAACGGAAAAAACGCGAACTCAAAATCTCAAACGTCAAATGTCAAAATGGTGGTAGCCGGACTGCGGTGGTGGTTTGCACTTGGCAATGCGGAAGTGGAATGATGGGCTATACACGTGTCGGAGTTGAAGTTGCCGTCCCTAAGTAGCCGAAACACCTTAGGAGACACAAGCCACAACTCGAAAAAGCTCAATCAACAATTGGGTTAAGTTGTGTTGTCGGAAGTGTATGGTGGGCAAGGTTATGTGGCAGTGGTGGTGGTGGTTGATGAAGAAGCAATCGTCCCTAAGTAGCCGAAACACCTTAGGAGACTCGAATCACTACTCAAGCAACCACTAATGCTATGGGGAACAAAATGGGTTAGGTTGCGGAAGTCGGTGGTGGTTATGCGGAGGATGTGGTGGAAGCCCTAGGCAAAGATGCCAAAGTTCACAAAATTTGATGGAGTCAAATGATGATGGTAGTATTTTTATGGGAAGGGGGATGTCAATAGCTTCAAAACGAGCTAAAGAACGTCAAAATCGGACTCCGGATGAATTAGTTATGGACAAAACGGTGAAACGGAAAAAACAGAAATCCCAGGGGCCGGATGTCCGGGGTGGAGCCCGGATTTCCGGGGGTGTCTGTCCAGAACCGAGCAGATTTGGTGCTCCAGGGCCCGGATGTCTGGCTTGGGGCCCGGATGTCCGGCCGGATGGCCCGGATGTCCGGCCTGAGGCCCGGATGTCCGGCCCGATGAATCCCGATCTCGTTTGGGGCGGAAATTTACGAATTGGGGGCGGAAATTGATGATTTCGGGGGCAAAATTTGATGGATTTTGTGGAGGAAAGATGGGGAAACTTGGGGGAATGCTAGATCCACTTGAAACCAAGCAAATCCACGGATCAAAATCAACAAAACATCATCAAAACTAACAAATCACAAAAAAAATTTGGGGCTATTTTTGGTGGGGATTTTCGGATTTAGGACGAAATCAACAAAATCAAGCTAGAAAAAGAGGGGTAGGGGCTCCAAAAACGTGATCAACGTGGCTCATGATACCATGATGATGTAGGGCGGAACCCTATAGCATCGATCTTTCACGTTTGGAGTGGATCCTACGAGGAGACACGAAGAACGAGCGGAAGAACACGAGGAAATCACAGGGAGGAACGAGGGAAAACACTCAACCAACAAGGAATCGGTCACACAAATGCTAGATCAAAGAACACAAAGAGAGATACATGATTCAAGGTCAACAAAGGACGATACAAACGGTAGCCGTTCTTCTCCGTGAGGAGGTCTTGATTGGGGCCACCCAAGAGGGGGTCTTGAATCCAAGGTGGATCTTCTCCGAAGAGGGGCCGCGGTATCTCTCGTCGAGTAGATCCGGTATGGATGAGCGAAGCTCTATCTAATGAGCTAAATCAACGCTAACCCTAAAACGTAGGTGGAGGGGGAGTATATATAGTCTAGGGGCGAAGGGGTACAAGGGACTCGTCCGGATACATCACAAGACGGGGAGGCGGATGTCCGGCGTCGGGCTGGATGTCCGGCTTTCCGAGACGCCGGATGTCCGGTAGGGGCGGATGTCCGGCTGGTGGGAGTAGACTTGCCGATTGGTGCGGGGCGCGGATTTCGAGCGAGGGCGGATATCCGGGGCTTCGTGGGAGGCCGGATGTCCGGGCTGGGGCCGGATGTCCGTGCCTCAGTAGGTTTGCGGTTCTTTGTGATGGGCGCCGGATGTCCGGCTGGGGCGGATGTCTGGCTTATGGAAGGGCGGATGTCCGGGCTGACACCGGATGTCCGGGCTCTGTAGATTTTCTCCGGTTCCTCTCGTCGTGATCCTTCATCCTTGTACTTGGGGACTTGTCCATCATTCCGAGCATCTCCGAGAGGGTCTCCTTGGTACCTAGGCATGCATAGAGTCCTCGCCTTAGGTAGCAACCATGTCTCACACGAATGGAAAGGGGAAGCATGTAGGAACGGGTTCACCTTGTGTCCAATGGCGAATAGTCGAGGTCTCATCTTATGTGTCCTTGGGGCTTGGAGAGTAGTTGGAGTGTACATGGGGATGAACGTGGTATGCTCCGCATCACGAGCCTTCCACCCTTTACCAAGTATATAGATGCATTAATAATATAAGAGATATTGTGATATCCCAACATATCCATGTTCCAACATGGAACAAACTTCAACTTCACCTGCAACTAGCAACGCTATAACAGGGGCTGAGCAAAGCGGTAACATAGCCAAACAACAGTTTGCTAGGAAAGGATGGTTAGGGGTTTGGCATGGCAATATGGGAGGCATGATAAGCAAGTGGTAGGTATCGTAGCATAGGCATAGCAAAAGAGCGAGCAACTAGCAAGCAAAGATAGAAGTGATTTGGAGGGTATGGTCATCTTGCCTGAGATCCCGCAGGGAAGAAGAACGAGTCCATGAAGAAGGCAAACGGACGTAGACGAACGAATCCTCACAAACGTGACGTTATCGGAACTAACCCGAAGAGGCAACACCGGAAAGAAACAAACAACATAGTAAACAACCATCACATAAACATGGCATGATGCACAACAAAGTATGATGCATGTCCGATTTAATGAAGCATGGCATGGCAAAGTGCACAAGCAATCCTACAGATTAAGTGGAGCTCAAAATGCAACGAGTTGAAAAACCACATGATTTATTTAGTTTGATCTTGTTTATGTACCCAACAATATTAAATGTTGATTAACATGGCAAGAGGTGAAGCATAAGATAAACTATCTATTTAGGCAAGTTTAAATGAGGCCGGAACAACAAACAACAATTTCGGAAAATCATCATGAGCATATTATGAATTTGGTACTGTTCTGTCCTAAAGTATATTTTAATGTTGTTAAACAGGAAAATAAAGTGCATCAAGTTATTCTATGCATTTTTCTACCCCGTTTACATATAAAGTTATTTAAAACCGAGCTACGGTTTAATAGTTATGAAATAAATCATTTTAACATGTCATTTATGCAAAAACAATGCAAACAACAATTTAAACATTTTAAACATGCATGAAAGTTGCATATTATGAAAGTGGATAAAATTCTGAGCATTTTACATATATAACATGTTTTATTTGGATGCATGGACATTTAGTTATGAGCATTTTAAAATGATGGCATTTACTGTAAATATGCATGCACTGGAAATTTAGGAAAAAACAGAACAGGAAAAAAAATCTAAACGGGCTGAATCTGGAGCTGCACGGGCTACACAGGCCAGCGGTAGATAGATATAGAGCGCTCTGTGCGCAAGGCAACAGCAGCAGCAGAATCGGGCCAAGCCCAAGCGGCTGGCTGTGTTGTGTGCAAAATAAAGGTAAATAAGAAGCAAAAATAGGGATGCAGGACTCGTGCCAGGATCTCTGGATGGATGCATTCACGAGTGACCAGTGGGCTCGATGGAAGTTGATAAGCAAAGCACTGATATCGCGACATGAGTCATACCACAGTGCAAGTCGTGGCGAAACCGAAAACTGAAACAGCTATAGCTTGCTCAGAACCGTGGCTGCTCGATCGATCACGGGTCAACGCGAACAGCAGCGAGGCATTCGCGCGGGTCGAAGGGATGCAGCCATGGCGGCTCTCGGCGGCTTCGGTCTGCGGCAACATAGAGAGACATGGCGAGATGAGAGAAGAACAGAGAGAAAAGCGGTGGCCTTGCGAGGCAACTGCCCGCCTCACCTTGTCCGCGACGGCGCTGCTTCTTGCAGACGGCCGGTGGAGGCGAGCGTGCACGAGCATGGGCAAGATGGAAATGTGGATCCGGCGGCGGCGAGCTTGATCTGAAGAGGACGGCCATGGTGTCCTGCTCGAAGGGCATGGAGAGCAGAGAGAGACGTGAGCTTCAGAAAAACAGAGGACCAGAGGCAAGAGAGGGAGGGTCGGTCGGAGATGGTGACCGGACCTGGAGTCAAGGCGGCGAAGCATCTGCAAGGCGAGGCCGCGGCCATCTGCTCGACGTGGTCCCGTGGGCGCTCGGGCCTTGGGGCTTTGCGATGCCATGTCGCCGGGTTCCTGTAAGAGACAGAGGGGGAGCTGAGAGACCGAGAGAGAAAAATGACAGGAGGAGGAGAACGAAAGGAGGGAGAGGGTCGAGGCTGGCCCTGGTCGACGGGGAAGGCAGGCGTAGTCCAGTGGCTGAGTCTTGGCCGTGGCATTTAACTGCGAAGGGGCGGCGAGGTTGTTGCAGGGCCGGAGGAGCTGAGGCCGGTGCCTCACGGGCTGCGCGGGGACGAGCCGTCGGGGTACTCTCCCGCTCGGGATCGAGCGAGGAGGAGGGTTCTTGGTATTGGGGGCTGTGTCGTCTTCTGGATTGAGGTGAGGTTGGGCATGGAGGAGCTCCTCTCCTCCGGATCGAACAGGCGGGGCGCTGGTTGGGCCATTGGGGAAAAAGAAGGAGGTAGGTGGTTGGATGGATCGGGAGGGGATCCCGATGTGGAGAGGACAAGGGGGGGTGGCGGCGCGATGGAATGGGAAGGATGGGACAGGATCCTAGATCCTAGGGTTGGACATATATATATAGCATGTGGGTGTTTGGCTAGGGGCTAATCTGGATCCTTCGATCGAAATTGAGCGGTTGTGAATAAAAGGCTTAGGGGAGTCCAACAAAGAACCAGAGATGTTTTATAGATGTTGGGGAATGATCCGGACCCATCGGTCACGACAGTCCGGGTCGGGTTCGGGACAACTTTCGGGTGTGATAGAGGCTAAGGTGTCCCGTCTTTCGATGAGATGTTGGTTTCCGCTTTGGAGGAAGTCGACTTTGACGATCCGACTACGAACGCGCGAGGACGTCGCGCCTTAGCAATCGCTAAACCAACTCCGAGAGGTTATTGACCACGCCGAGCACGATCAACGACCACGAGTGTCTTTCCCTTGAGCAAGCGAAGAACAAGCAAGAAACTGAGATTGCAATCTGGATATTGCGAATATAAGATGAAAGCTTTATTGATCAAGGTGGGGTTTTGTGGCGCCTTTGTGCAGTCGTTGAACACAAACGAAATGCGCCAAGTTGCAGCTATGGCGAACTTTTAATCTAAACAAAACCCAAGGTCTAAACGGTGCCCTAAGGGCTGTATATATGGAGGAAGAGGGCGAATTTCGTGGCCCTTGGTGGAGGGGTCCAAATCAACCCTATCTCTTGTTTCCCCACACATACGGACTCTAAAATAGCCTATACTTGTGTATTTCGAAATTACAAGGGCCTGGCCCACTAATAAGGTGACGCAGCACCTAGAATAGCCTCGGGACGACATTTATGAAGTAGCATCTTGTATATTTCGTCCAAGGCTTCATGCACCCATTATGGTGGCTTCAAAGTCCTGAAATCATCACTTGTAACTCCGTTCTTGTTCCCCTTAGCATGGCATTATCTCCATGTTGGTTCTTGCTCCAATGTCCATCCTTCTCCAAGCTAGGGCCTTCATTTGTAAGCAAAACAAATGTATCCAATTTAGGCAGCATCATATTCTCATGAACATTAGAATCATTACCAAGAAACGAAAGTACCGATAATTTAATTGGCGTCTTGAGCTCTAGTAATTGGTCCAATATATGTAGCAATGAGGGGCTGTGGGTGTAACAATGGTATTGATGTCCTCATCATCCTCCCTTCTTGAAATGAAGTCGCCCTCGACGGAGCTCATCTTCCTCACCCAAATAAGGCTTCAAATTTGCAATGTTAAAAGTGGGACTAACCCCAAAATCTGCGAGGCAGCTCAAGTTTATATGCATTATCATTTATTTTCTCTAACACCTTAAATGGACCATCAAAGACGCGTGGCATTAGCTTTGATTTGCAAAATTAGAAACCTATCCTTACGCAAATGTAACTGATAGAGGCAAAGGTGTCCCGATGTTTCGATGAGATGGTGGCTATCGTTTACGTGGGAGTCGACCTTGACGATCCGACTACGAACGTCGAGACGTCGCGCCTTAGCAATCGCTAAACCAACTTCCGAGGGTTATTGACCACGCCGAGCACGATCAACGACCACGAGGGCCTGTTTCCTGCGAGCAAGCGAAGAACAAGCAAGAAACTGAGATTGCAATCTGGATATTGCGAATATAAGATGAAAGCTTTATTGATCAAGGTGGGGTTACGTGGCGCCTTTGTCCGGTCGTTGAACACAAACGAAATGCGCGAAGTTGCAGCTATGGCGAACTTTTAATCTAAACAAAACCCAAGGTCTAAACGGTGCCCTAAGGGCTGTATATATGGAGGAAGAGGGGAATTTCGTGGCCCTTGGTGGAGGGGTCCAAATCAACCCTAACTCTTGTTTCCCACACATACGGACTCTAAAACAGCCTATACTTAAGTATTTCGAAATTACATGGGCCTGGCCCACTAATAAGGTGACGAGCACCTAGAATAGCCTCGGGGCGACATTTATGAAGTAGCATCTTGTATATTTCGTCCAAGGCTTCATGCATCCATTATGGTGGCTTCAAAGTCCTGAAATCATCACTTGTAACTCCGTTCTTGTTCCCCTTGCATGGCATTATCTCCATGCTTGTTGTTGCTCAATGTCCATCCTTCTCCAAGCTAGGGCCTTCATTTGTAAGCAAAACAAATGTATCCAATTTAGGCAGCATCATATTCTCATGAACATTAGAATCATTACCAAAAAACGAAAGTACCGATAATTTAATTGGCGTGCTGAGCTCTAGTAATTGGTCCAAGATATGTAGCGATGAGGGGCTGTGGGTGTAACAATGGTATTGATGTCCTCATCATCCTCCCTTCTTGAAATGAAGTCGCCCTCGACGAAGCTCATATTCCTCACCCAAATAAGGCTTCAAATCTGCAATGTTAAAAGTGGGACTAACCCCAAAATCTGCAGCAGCTCAAGTTTATATGCATTATCATTTATTTTCTCTAACACCTTAAATGGACCATCAAGACGTGGCATTAGCTTTGATTTATGCAAATTAGGAAACCTATCCTTACATAAATGTAACCAAACAAGATCTCCGGTGCAAAGACAACATGTTTTCTACCCTTATCTCCAAATGTTTATATTTAGCATTCATACGCTCAATGTTTTCCTTAGTTATCTCATGCATTTTAAAATCAATTCAGCACGTTCTTTAGCATCAAAATTAACCTTCTCCGAAGATGGAAGAGGCAACAAATCAATAGGTGCACGAGGTAGGAAGCCATACACAATTTCAAAAGGGCACATCTTAGTAGTAGAATGCAATGAACGATTATAAGCAAATTCAATATGAGGCAAGCATTCTTCCCATATTTTCTTATTATTTTTCAAAACAGCCCTAAGCATAGTAGACAATGTTCTATTGACTACTTCAGTTTGTCCATCAGTTTGGGGGTGACAAGTAGTACTAAAAAGCAGTTTAGTCCCCAACTTAGCCCATAAACATCTCCAAAAGTGGCTAAGAAATTTAGTATCACGATCTGAAACAATAGTATTTGGCACACCATGCAAGCGAATAATTTCACGAAAGAACAAATCAGCAACATTAACAAAGATCATCGCTTTTATGACATGGTATAAAGTGTGCCATTTTCGAGAATCTATCCACGACAACAAATATGCTATCCTCCCTTCTTTGTTCGAGGTAAACCTAAAACAAAGTCCATAGATATATCCTCCCAAGGAACACTAGGCACAGAGCAAAGGCATATATAAACCATGAGGATTGAGTCGTGACTTAGCTTTTTGACATGTAATGCAGCGAGCAACAAAACGCTCAACATCCGTCTCATCTTTGGCCAAAAGAAATGTGTAGCAAATCGTCCTCCGTCTTCTTCACGCCAAAGTGTCCCATTAATCCTCCTCCATCGCCTCCTGCAACAACAAAAGACGAACAGAGCTAGCAGGAATGCATAGCTTGTTAGCACGGAACACAAAACCATCATTACCAACGAACTTGTTCCATGTTCTTCCTTCTTTACAATTCTGCATTACATCTTTAAAATCAGCATCATGCACATATTGATCTTTGATGGTCTCCAAACCCAATATTTTGAAGTCAAGTTGTGAAAGCATAGTATAGCGACGAGACAAAGCATCAAGAATAACATTTTCTTTACCCTTCTTGTGTTTAATGACATAAGGAAAGTCTCAATGAATTCAACCCATTTAGCATGTCTACGATTCAATTTAGCTTGACTTTTAATATGTTTCAAAGATTCATGATCGAATGTATAACAAATTCTTGGGCCATAAATAATGTTGCCATGTCTCTAAAGTCCTAACAAGAGCATATAATTCTTTGTCATAAGTAGAATAGTTCAGACTAGGCCCACTCAATTTTTCGAGAAAAGTATGCAGCAGGTTTGCCATCTTGTAATAACACACCTCCTAATCAAATTCCACTAGCATCACATTCAAGCTCAAAAGTCTTATTAAAGTCAGGAAGTTGGAGTAAAGGAGCATGTGTCAACTTATCTTTCAATACCGTGTAGGCTTCTTCCTGTGCGGTACCCCAAACAAAAGGCACATCCTTCTTTGTAAGCTCATTGAGAGGTGCAGCAATGGTGCTAAAGTCTCTCACAAAACGCCTATAGAAACCAGCGAGTCCAAGAAAACTCCTCACTCGTGTGACCGTTTTGGGCTGCGCCAACTCTCAATAGCTTCAATCTTGGCTTTATCAACTTCAATTCCTGTGGAGTAACAACATAGCCAAGAAAAGATACTCGGTCGGTGCAAAAGGTGCACTTCCCAAGGTTACCAAACAAACGTGCATCACGTAGAGCATTAAAAACAGCACGTAAATGTTCCAAATGTTCTTCCAAAGATTTGCTATAAATCAGTATATCATCAAAGTAAACTACCACAAATCGTCCAATGAAAACTCGTAAAACTTCGTTCATTAATCTCATGAAAGTACTAGGTGCATTAGTTAACCCAAAAGGCATGACTAACCACTCATATAATCCAAACCTAGTTTTAAATGCTGTTTTCCATTCATCTCCCAATTTCATACAATTTGATGGTATCCACTCATAAATCAACTTTGGAGAATATTGTAGAGCCACTTAATTCATCAAGCATATCATCTAGCCTAGGAATAGGATGACGATAACGAATAGTAATATTATTAATGCCTCTACAATCAACACACATACGCGACGTACCATCCTTTTTAGGCACTAGTATAATAGGAACAGCACAAGGACTAAGAGATTCGCGTATATAACCTTTGTCGAGCAGCTCCTGTACTTGACGCATAATCTCCTTCGTCTCCTCTGGATTGGTACGGTATGGTGCACGGTTGGTAGCGATGCACCGGGAATTAAGTCAATTTGATGCTCAATCCCTCGAATAGGTGGTAATCCCGGTGGCACGTCTTGTGGGAAGACGTCAGTGAACTCCTGCAAAATGTTAATGACAGCAGGGGGCAAAGAGGAAGGCACGTCCTCGAATGAAAATAATGCCTCTTTGCACACAAAAGCATAGCAAACAGATTTGCTAGAATCTAGTTCATCAATATCAGATTTGGTGGCAAATAAACATGCACTTTTCAGTTTAATTTCAGAAGCAACATTAGATGGTTTATTATTAGGCTTCATTTGTTGCTCAAATTCTTTTGCCACAATCTGATTTTCACTCTTATTTTTCTCCTGTTTTGCTTTATTAGCTCTATTAATATCATCTTTCAAAATGGAATCAGAGTCATAGGAAGCAAAGTAATATTTTATCCTTGTGAACAAGAGTATACTGATTGTTTCTACCATGGTGTACAGAATTTTTATCAAATTGCCATGGTCTACCAAGTAATAAGGAACATGCTTGCATAGGTACCACATCACAATCAACATAATCAGCATATGTAGAGATACTAAAATCCACACGAACAGTACGTGTTACCTTAACCTTGCCGCTGTTGTTGAACCATTGGATGTAGTAAGGATGTGGATGTGGTCTTGTGGTGAGAGAAAGCTTCTCCACCATATCCATGCTAGCCAAGTTGTTGCAGCTCCCTCCATCTATGATGACGCGAATAGAACGTTCCTTCACAACTCCCTTTGTATGGAACAAGTTATGCCTCTGATTTTGCTCAGCTTGTGTAACCTGCACACTCAAAATACGTTGAGCAACTAAACATTCATACCTGTCAGCATCTTCAGCAGCCATGTATTGCATCTCATGATCAGAATCATCTCCACCGTGTTCTTCATGTGTAATAAGAGCCAAAGTCTCTTCATCATAGTCACTAGCAGACTCATACCCACCATCCTCAGTAGCTGATAGAGGCAAAGGTGTCCCGATGTTTCGATGAGATGGTGGCTATCGTTTCTGTGGGAGTCGACCTTGACGATCCGACTACTGAACGTCTTGAGACGTCGCGCCTTAGCAATCGCTAAACCAACTTCCGAGGGTTATTGACCACGCCGAGCACGATCAACGACCACGAGGGCCTATTTCCTGCGAGCAAGCGAAGAACAAGCAAGAAACTGAGATTGCAATCTGGATTTTGCGAATATAAGATGAAACCTTTATTGATCAAGGTGGGGTTACTGTGACGCCTTTGTGCGGTCGTTGAACACAAGCGAAATGCGTGAAGTTGCAGCTATGGCGAACTTTTAATCTAAACAAAACCCAAGGTCTAAACGGTGCCCTAAGGGCTGTATATATGGAGGAAGAGGGGGAATTTCGTGGCCCTTGGTGGAGGGTCCAAATCAACCCTAACTCTTGTTTCCCCACACATACGGACTCTAAAACAGCCTATACTTAAGTATTTCGAAATTACATGGGCCTGGCCCAATAATAAGGTGACGCAGCACCTAGAATAGCCTATGGACGAATATTATGAAGTGGCATCTTGTATATTTCGTCCAAGGCCTCATGCACTCATTAGGGTGGCTTCAAAGTCCTGGAATCATCACTTGTAACTCCGTTCTTGTTCTCCTTGCATGGCATTATCTCCATGCTTGTTCTTGCTCCAATGTCCATCCTTCTCCAAGCTAGGGCCTTCATTTGTAAGCAAAACAAATGTATCCAATTTAGGCAGCATCATATTCTCATGAACATTAGAATCATTACCAAGAAACGAAAGTACTGATAATTTAATTGGCGTCTTGTGAGCTCTAGTAATTGGTCCAAGATATGTAGCAGTAGGGGCTGTGGGTGTAACAATGGTATTGATGTCCTCATCATCCTCCCCTTCTTGAAATGAAGTCGTCCTTGACGGAAGCTCATATTCCTTACCCAAATAAGGCTTCAAATCTGCAATGTTAAAAGTGGGACTAACCCCAAAATCTGCAGGCAGCTCAAGTTTATATGCATTATCATTTATTTTCTCTAACACCGTAAATGGACCATCAACACGTGGCATTAGCTTTGATTTGCGCAAATTAGGAAACCTATCCTTACGCAAATGTAACCAAACAAGATCTCCAGGTGCAAAGACAACATGTTTTCTACCCTTATCTCCAGCAAGTTTATATTTAGCATTCATACGCTCAATGTTTTCCTTAGTTATCTCATGCACTTTTAAAATCAATTCAGCACGTTCTTTAGCATCAAAATTAACCTTCTCCGAAGATGGAAGAGGCAACAAATCAATAGGTGCACGAGGTAGGAAGCCATACACAATTTCAAAAGGACACATCTTAGTAGTAGAATGCAATGAACGATTATAAGCAAATTCAATATGAGGCAAGCATTCTTCCCACATTTTCTTATTATTCTTCAAAACAGCCCTAAGCATAGTAGACAATGTTCTATTGACTACTTCAGTTTATCCATCGGTTTGGGGTGACAAGTAGTACTAAAAGCAGTTTAGTCCCCAACTTAGCCCATAAACATCTCCAAAAGTGGCTAAGAAATTTAGTATCACGATCTGAAACAATAGTATTTGGCACACCATGCAAGCGAATAATTTCACGAAAGAACAAATCAGCAACATTAACAAATCATCGCTTTTATGACATGGTATAAAGTGTGCCATTTTCGAGAATCTATCCACGACAACAAATATGCTATCCCTCCCTTCTTTGTTCGAGGTAAACCTAAAACAAAGTCCATAGATATATCCTCCCAAGGAACACTAGCACACAGCAAAGGCATATATAAACCATGAGGATTGAGTCGTGACTTAGCTTTTTGACATGTAGTGCAGCGAGCAACAAAGCGCTCAACATCCGTCTCATCTTTGGCCAAAAGAAATGTGTAGCAAGTATATCCTCCGTCTTCTTGGCGCCAAAGTGTCCCATTAATCCTCCTCCATGTGCCTCCTGCAACAACAAAAGACGAACAGAGCTAGCAGGAATGCATAGCTTATTAGCACGGAACACAAAACCATCATTAATAACGAACTTGTTCCATGTTCTTCCTTCTTTACAATTCTGCATTACATCTTTAAAATCAGCATCATGCACATATTGATCTTTGATGGTCTCCAAACCAAATATTTTGAAGTCAAGTTGTGAAAGCATAGTATAGCGACGAGACAAAGCATCAAGAATAACATTTTCTTTACCCTTCTTGTGTTTAATGACATAAGGAAAGTCTCAATGAATTCAACCCATTTAGCATGTCTACGATTCAGTTTAGCTTGACTTTTAATATGTTTCAAAGATTCATGATCGAATGTATAACAAATTCTTTGGGCCATAAATAATGTTGCCATGTCTCTAAAGTCCGAACAAGAGCATATAATTCTTTGTCATAAGTAGAATAGTTCAGACTAGGCCCACTCAATTTTTCAGAAAAGTATGCAACAGGTTTGCCATCTTGTAATAACACACCTCTAATCCAATTCCACTAGCATCACATTCAAGCTCAAAAGTCTTATTAAAATCAGGAAGTTGGAGTAAAGGAGCATGTGTCAACTTATCTTTCAATACCGTGAAGGCTTCTTCCCATGCGGTACCCCAAACAAAAGGCACATCCTTCTTTGTAAGCTCATTGAGAGGTGCAGCAATGGTGCTAAAGTCTCTCACAAACGCCTATAGAAACCAGCGAGTCCAAGAAAACTCCTCACTTGTGTGACCGTTTTGGGCTGCGGCCAACTCTCAATAGCTTCAATCTTGGCTTTATCAACTTCAATTCCTGTGGAGTAACAACATAGCCAAGAAAAGATACTCGGTCGGTGCAAAAGGTGCACTTCCCAAGGTTACCAAACAAACGTGCATCACGTAGAGCATTAAAAACAGCACGTAAATGTTCCAAATGTTCTTCCAAAGATTTGCTATAAATCAGTATATAATCAAAGTAAACTACCACAAATCGTCCAATGAAAGCACGTAAAACTTCGTTCATTAATCTCATGAAAGTACTAGGTGCATTAGTTAACCCAAAAGGCATGACTAACCACTCATATAATCCAAACTTAGTTTTAAATGCTGTTTTCCATTCATCTCCCAATTTCATACGAATTTGATGGTATCCACTACATAAATCAACTTTGGAGAATATTGTAGAGCCACTCAATTCATCAAGCATATCATCTAGCCTAGGAATAGGATGACGATAACGAATAGTAATATTATTAATGCCTCTACAATCAACACACATACGTGACGTACCATCCTTTTTAGGCACTAGTATAATAGGAACAGCACAAGGACTAAGAGATTCGCGTATATAACCTTTGTCGAGCAGCTCCTGTGACTTGACGCATAATCTCCTTCGTCTCCTCTGGATTGGTACGGTATGGTGCGCGGTTGGGTAGCGATGCACCGGAATTAAGTCAATTTGATGCTCAATCCCTCGAATAGGTGGTAATCCGGTGGCACGTCTTGTGGGAAGACGTCGAAAACTCCTGCAAAATGTTAGTGACAGCAGGGGCAAAGAGGAAGGCACGTCCTCGAATGAAAATAATGCCTCTTTGCACACAAAAGCATAGCAAACAGATTTGCTAGAATCTAGCTCATCAATATCAGATTTGGTGGCAAATAAACATGCACTTTTCAGTTTAATTTCAGAAGCAACATTAGATGGTTTATTATTAGGCTTCATTTGTTGCTCAAATTCTTTTGCCACAATCTGATTTTCACTCTTATTTTTCTCCTGTTTTGCTTTATTAGCTCTATTAATATCATCTTTCAAAATGGAATCAGGAGTCATAGGAAGCAAAGTAATATTTTTATCCTTGTGAACAAGAGTATACTGATTGTTTCTACCATGGTGTACAGAATTTTATCAAATTGCCATGGTCTACCAAGTAATAAGGAACATGCTTGCATAGGTACCACATCACAATCAACATAATCAGCATATGTAGAGATACTAAAATACACACGAACAGTCGTGTTACCTTAACCTTGCCGCTGTTGTTGAACCATTGGATGTAGTAAGGATGTGGATGTGGTCTTGTGGTGAGAGAAAGCTTCTCCACCATATCCATGCTAGCCAAGTTGTTGCAGCTCCCTCCATCTATGATGGCCTAATAGAACGTTCCTTCACAACTCCTTTGTATGGAACAAGTTATGCCTCTGATTTTGCTCAGCTTGTGTAACCTGCACACTCAAAACACGTTGAGCAACTAAACATTCATACCTGTCAAGATCTTCACAGCCATGTATTGCGTCTCGGGATCGTAATCATCTCCACCGTGTTCTTCATGTGTAATAAGAGCCAAAGTCTCTTCATCATAGTCACTAGCGACTCATACCCACCATCCTCGGTAGCAATCATCACACGCTGAGATGTGCATTCTCTCAAAAATGTCCTCTTCCCTTACAACGACGACAAATAATATCACTTGTGTGCCTGTTGACGCCATGGAAGAAGAAGAGCTCTGTAGGCCCAGCAGTGTACTCTTGGCGATAGTGGTGGTTGTGCCTGCTTTCTTGTATCACGGTTGGAGGTGGCAGCCGACGGAGGTGCCGTGTAGTAGAACGTGTGGAAGTAGATGATGCACGTGGTGTCCATGATGAAGGTCGACCTGCAGAAAAGTTAGTCCGCGCCAAGGCCTGTCGATCCTGCACTTCACGTTCAGCTTTACAAGCAAGATGGAATAATCGAGTGATATTATTATAATCCTTGTAGTCTAGAATGGTCTGAATCTCTCTATTTGATCCACCCAAAAAACGTGCAAGCATAGCTTCATTCTCCTCAACAATACCACATCTAATCAAGCCAGTTTGTAATTCCCGATAATATTCTTCTACCGAATTTTTCCTTGTCTTAAGCGCTGCAATTTTGAAGTAATTCACGTTGATAATATGGTGGAACCCAACGAGTACGCATAGCAGTTTTCAAAGCAGCCCAAGTAGCTGGAACAGGATATAATCTACAATGTTCGACCACCAAACACATGCAAAGCTAGTGAAAGCACAAGCAGCAGCAGAACACGTCTCTCCTCGGGATATTGTAAACATGTAAATTGTTGTTCAGTTTCTAACTCCCAAGTAAGATATATATCAGAACATATCTACCCTCAAATGGTGGAATATTCAATTTCAGTTTAGGGAGATGGTCATGATCTCGTACTGAAGGGGAGCCCAACATTGCCATTATTTGCATGTGGACGACCTGGTGGTGGTGGTGCTGGTGGTTGCACGTGGTTCGATGTTGATCAACCTCATCCTCGTAATCTCTCACATAATCATCCTCCCCACCGCAGCAGCAGGAGCCACGTAGTATCAACAGCAGCACCAGCAGCTTGGCCAGCTGAAGAGGGACACGGAAGCTCGGCGAAGGGCTGTTTCGCGATGTGGAGGTAGTCCATGTTGTTGTAGTAGAGGTGCGTTAGGTGCAGCCGGTGGTGGTGGTGGTAGACGCACGAGCAATTCATTAAACTTGTTATCGAGCTTTGTTTGAACGCCTTCTCAATGCCATCTATCTTCTCCATGGCCTCTTCAAATCTATTTAGCACATCGTCCACCTGCCCAATCATCATTTGTTGAAACTTATCATGTAGCGCTTTGTTTGTCATGTTCTCCCGGTCGGTCTAAATCGGCTTGTGATCCTGCCATGGTTAGCAGCAATAGAAACACACAAGAATATGATTGACAGACTACTAGGAAGTGGTGGTGGTGGTGTGGTGGACGATCACAAATCCGTCAAGCAAATCTCAAATTCTTACCAGTTCTTACCCAGAAGAAGGGTGATCGACAACCGATGTAGTCAAAACTCTCAAAGCTTGGATAGAGCGATTACGGGGAGAGTCAAGCGCACGATGTAGATGTATGTGGAGCTGGGAAGGCTTATAATATGGTAGCAAAAGGGTCAGCAATAATCAATTCAGAGATGCAAAGTTGAATAAGCGCTCAACGACGAGATCTGTCTGGTCCTAGGCTAGACCGTGCTAGAGACGCGAGCCTAGAACACTAACAAAATCACGGCGCTGCACGGAAACAACGGAAAAGCACACTCTGGAATAATTTTTTTTTTTTCGCTCTTTTTTTGTTGCGCTTCTTCTTTTTTTTTTTTGCGAAAAATCACTATAATGGCGAGTGTCTCAAAACTCTTCCCAGGTCAAACTGAGAGGATGGGCACGAAATTTTTTCGACCAAAAAAAAAATTTTTTTTTTGCCGGACCCAAAAAGCTGAAGCGGGTCAAAAAACTTTCTATAATGGCGACTGTCTCAATACGCTTAGAAACACCTAAAAATAGGATAGCCAGAAAATTTTTCGACAAGTGTGTTTTCGGAAAATTTTGGGCCTAAACGGAGGGTGGTTTCCAGAAACCTACTCCGGCAAGGAAACACGAATTGGAAACTAGATGGATCTCGAAAACAAACCTAATATGCAAGGAACTCGGATTGGTGGTGGATATATGGTGGTGGTATATGACAGCGGTGGTGGTATATGGTAGCGGTGGTGGTATATGGATACGGATTCAGAGCTGTGGCGGATAAGCAATGGTGGTAGATGGCAAGGCGATGATGATGGTGCGGCGGCGGCGTGACAACTTATGACCAGAACTCGAAACTCTAAAAGACTAGACTCTAAGACCAGCAACTTGACACGACGATGCAACCGCAAATTCAACAAAGCAAAAACCCTAAAAAGATTATGCAAAGGCTCAGATTGGTTCGGATATGATGAACTAACCCTAATTTTTTTTGTGGCTTTTTCGTGGACTTTAGGTATGAAGAACAGACTCGATCTAATCTACGAAAAACTGTAAAATCTCACCGAGCAACCTGAAAATCTGATACCACTTGATAGAGGCAAAGGTGTCCGATGTTTCGATGAGATGGTGGCTACCGTTTCGTGGGAGTCGACCTTGACGATCCGACTACGAACGTCGAGACGTCGCGCCTTAGCAATCGCTAAACCAACTTCCGAGGGTTATTGACCACGCCGAGCACGATCAACGACCACGAGGGCCTGTTTCCTGCGAGCAAACGAAGAACAAGCAAGAAACTGAGATTGCAATCTGGATATTGCGAATATAAGATGAAACCTTTATTGATCAAGGTGGGGTTCTGTGGCGCCTTTGTCAGTCGTTGAACACAAGCGAAATCGTGAAGTTGCAGCTATGGCGAACTTTTAATCTAAACAAAACCCAAGGTCTAAGCGGTGCCCTAAGGGCTGTATATATGGAGGAAGAGGGGGAATTTCGTGGCCCTTGGTGGAGGGTCCAAATCAACCCTAACTCTTGTTTCCCCACACATACGGACTCTAAAACAGCCTATACTTAAGTATTTCGAAATTACATGGGCCTGGCCCAATAATAAGGTGACGCAGCACCTAGAATAGCCTATGGACGAATATTATGAAGTGGCATCTTGTATATTTCGTCCAAGGCCTCATGCACTCATTAGGGTGGCTTCAAAGTCCTGGAATCATCACTTGTAACTCCGTTCTTGTTCTCCTTGCGCATGGCATTATCTCCATGCTTGTTCTTGCTCCAATGTCCATCCTTCTCCAAGCTAGGGCCTTCATTTGTAAGCAGGAACACGTCTCTCCTCAGGATATTGTAAACATGTAAATCGTTGTTCAGTTTCTAACTCCCAAGTAAGATATATATCAGGAACATATCTACCCTCAAATGGTGGAATATTCAATTTCAGTTTAGGGAGATGGTCATGATCTCGTACCTGAAGGGGAGCCCGAACATTGCCATTATTTGCATGTGGACGACCTGGTGGTTGTGGTGCTGGTGGTTGCACGTAGTTCTGATGTTGATCAACCTCATCCTCGTAATCTCTCACATAATCATCCTCCCCCACCGCAGCAGCAGGAGCCACAGAAGTATCAACAGCAGCACCAGCAGCTTGGCCAGGCTGAAGAGGGACACGGGAAGCTCGGCGGAGGGCTGTTTCGTGATGTGGAGGTAGTCCTTGTTGTTGTAGTAGAGGTGCGTTAGGTGCCGCCGGTGGTGGTGGTGGTAGACGCGCGAGCAATTCATTAAACTTGTTATCGAGCTTTGTTTCGAACGCCTTCTCAATGCCATCTATCTTCTCCATGGCCTCTTCAAATCTATTTAGCACATCTTCCACCTGCCCACTCATCATTTGTTGAAACTTATCATGTAGCGCTTTGTTTGTCATGTTCTCCCGATCGATCACGTCGGCTTGTGATCCTGCCATGGTTAGCAGCAATAGAAACACACAAGAATATGATTGACAGACTACTAGGAAGTGGTGGTGGTGGTGTGGTGGACAATCACAAATCCGTCAAGCAAATCTCAAATTCTTACCAGTTCTTACCCAGCAGCAGGCGGTGATCGGCAACCGATGTAGTCAAAACTCTCAAAGCTTGGATAGAGCGATTACCAGGGAGAGTCAAACGCACGATGTAGATGTATGTGGAGCTGGGAAGGCTTATAATATGGTAGCAAAAGGGTCAGCAATAATCAATTCAGAGATGCAAAGTTGAATAAACGCTCAACGACGCAGATCTTGTCTGGTCCTAGGCTAGACCGTGCTAGAGACGCGAGCCTAGAACACTAACAAAATCACGGCGCTGCACGTAAACAAGGAAAAGCACACTGAAATTTGTTTTTCGCTTTTTTTTTTGCTGCTTTTTTTTATGCTGCTGCTTTTTTTTTTGAAAAATCACTATAATGGCGAGTGTCTCAAAACTCTTCCCACGTCAAACCGACAGGATGGGCACGAAATTTTTCGACCAAAAAAATTTTTTTTCGATTGCCGGACCCAAAAAGCTGAAACGGGTCAAAAAACTTTCTATAACGGCGACTGTCTCAATACACTTAGAAACACCTAAAAATATGATAGCCAGAAATTTTTTTGACAAGTGCGTTTTCGGAAAATTTTGGGCCTAAACGGAGGGTGGTTTCCAAACTCTTTTTTTTTTCCCGAAACCTACTCCGGCAAGGAAACACGAATCGGAAACTAGATGGATCTCGAAAACATCCCTAATATGCAAGGAACTCGGATTGGTGGTGGATATATGGTGGTGGTATATGGCAGCGGTGGTAGTATATGGATATGGATCGGTGGTGGTATATGAACACGGATTGGTGGTGGTATATGGATACGGATTCGGAGCGGTGATGGTAGGTGGCAGGGGCGATGATGATGGTGCGGTGGTGGCGGCGTGACAACTTATGACCAGAACTCGAAACTCTAAAAGACTAGACGCTAAGACCAGCAACTAGACACGACGATGCAACCGCAAATTCAACAAAGCAAAACCCTAAAAAGATTATGCAAAGGCTCAGATTGGTTCGGATATGATGAACTAACCCTAATTTTTTGTGTGTGGCTTTTTCGTGGACTTTAGGTATGAAGAACAGACTCAATCTAATCTACGAAAAACTGTAAAATCTCACCGAGCAACCTGAAAATCTGATACCACTTGATAGAGGCTAAGGTGTCCCGTCTTTCGATGAGATGTTGGTTTCCGCTTTGGAGGAAGTCGACTTTGACGATCCGACTACGAACGTGCGAGGACGTCGCGCCTTAGAAATCGCTAAACCAACTCCGAGAGGTTATTGACCACGCCGGAGCACGATCAACCTGACCACGAGGGTCTGTTTCCTGCGAGCAAACGAAGAACAAGCAAGAAACTGAGATTGCAATCTGGATATTGCGAATATAAGATGAACGCTTTATTGATCAAGGTGGGGTTCTGTGGCGCCTTTGTCCAGTCGTTGAACACAAACGGCACGCGAAGTTGCAGCTATGGCGAACTTTTAATCTAAACAAAACCCAAGGTCTAAACGGTGCCCTAAGGGCTGTATATATGGAGGAAGAGGGGAATTTCGTGGCCCTTGGTGGAGGGTCCAAATCAACCCTATCTCTTGTTTCCCTTTTATCGGACTCTAAAATAGCCTATACTTGTGTATTTCGAAATTACAAGGGCCTGGCCCACTAATAAGGTGACGCAGCACCTAGAATAGCCTCGGGGCGACATTTATGAAGTAGCATCTTGTATATTTCGTCCAAGGCTTCATGCACCCATTATGGTGGCTTCAAAGTCCTGAAATCATCACTTGTAACTCCGTTCTTGTTCCCCTTGCGCATGGCATTATCTCCATGCTGGTTCTTGCTCCAATGTCCATCCTTCTCCAAGCTAGGGCCTTCATTTGTAAGCAAAACAAATGTATCCAATTTAGGCAGCATCATATTCTCATGAACATTAGAATCATTACCAAGAAACGAAAGTACCTGATAATTTAATTGGCGTGCGCGAGCTCTAGTAATTGGTCCAGTATATGTAGCAGTAGGGGCTGTGGGTGTAACAATGGTATTGATGTCCTCATCAGGGCGCGCGCGAGAGGTTTGACGGAAGGCCATGGAGATAAGGGGTTTGATGGGCTTAGAGAAGAGAGAGAAGAGAGCGGTCTGATTGATCTGAGAGGAGGTCAATAGGGACAAGAAGAAGCGCCAACTGCGAGCAGATGCAAGTTTTTAAAACATGGCGACAACGGAGTGCCGATGCAGTGCGAATGATGCGATGATGAAATGCAACAAACAAATAAAAAACACAGCTGACACGCAAAACATGGAAGACATCTGGAGCGTCGGTCTCGGGGCGTCACAACACTCCACCACTACAAGAGGATCTCGTCCCGAGATCTAAGGATGACACCGGAGAGAAACGGAAGAGGAAGAAAAGAGGTAAAACTAAGTTGCTTCTTCGACAAACGAGTGAAACCATGAACCTTGAGATGTTGAGCAAATTGAAAGAAAGAAAACAACGAAGATGAGCAAAATTGAAAACACTCCGTTAGAAAAGAGGAACAAGGGAAACGACGAGAACCAAGAGGTTAGTGATAAGATAGATATTGAAAACACTCCAGTTAAAACTAGATAGAGAAGGAATAAGATTGATATAATTTGGGCAGCACTCCGACTGAAAGGAGAAGGAAAACTTGATAAGATGAAAAGAGCTTGAAGAGATGACACAATACTCCGGTTGAGAAGGGAGGTAAAACTTGACAAAATGGGGAGAACTTGAAAAGAGGGCATGACACTCCGATTACATGGATAAGCACGAAGAGAACACAGTCCTCACAATTCGAGATGATGAGTGAAGAGAGCAACATCACAATGCCTCCGGAAGAAAAGAAAGAATGGAATGAAAAACTAGATGGTTGGAAAGAAAAGAACGGAGAAGATAATGGTAACTCTCGCAAATAAAATTGAAAGAGAAAGCTTACGAAGAAAAGGATCAACGGAGTTGTTGGATTATCAACAACGAAAGCTTAAGCTTGATGTGGACTTATGGAAGACATCCCAAAATTATGAGGTGACAACCTGCCACTCACGGAAGAGATTGGATTGATAAAAACAAGGAGACGAGAAACTATTTCACCGGGAGGATAAAAGAAGAACTTGGGTTATTTTTGAGCACCCTAAATAGCAACAATCCTTAGGGAGAGCTTTAGGTGAAATATAACCCAAGATAATTCCGATGAAGAGATTGATGGGTTTAAATATCTCATTCCTGACGACTTGAATCATGAAACATGAAGTGAAATTGTCAAGA
Source organism: Aegilops longissima (assembly GCA_021605205.1). NCBI lineage: Eukaryota > Viridiplantae > Streptophyta > Magnoliopsida > Poales > Poaceae > Aegilops > Aegilops longissima. The sequence goes on along the minus strand of CM038678.1, from coordinate 325,334,714 downwards.
ATGACATAACACCACCTCAAAAGATAAGGTAGCAAGAATTGCGCTTCGGAATGCAAGATGAAGAATACTTGAACTCCTCCAACAAGAATCTTGAGAACACTTCGAGAATGAATTAAATCCTTGATGAACCACCACGAAGGAACTCCATGAAGAACTCCGGTAATAAAAGGATGATAGAAAGAAAGAGAAGTTGAAACACAAGGTGAAGTCTTGCAATGATAAGATGAAGCTTCGGGGCGATATAACCGAGAAACTTTGAAATCTGGAAAGAAAAGATGAAGCATCTCGAACCGAGAATGTGATATGATGAACAAACTCCGGAAAGAAGAGATGAACAGCTTAGAACTGAGAAATTGATACCATTACGAACTCCGGAAGAAGGAATTAATCACTTGGATGAAACAAGAATAAGAATTATATTATGCGTATCCTTCACCAATTTAAATTGATGACAAGCAACGGATTTGGCATACCACTTATTCTTTTGCAAGGATTGAAGAAAGATATAGCGCCAACTTGAAGAAGTCTTCGACGAATCACCGAGAAAAGAGAACTCTTGAACGAACCACCGTAAGAATTGAAAATGAATGAAGAAAAGAGAACGAATCACCTGGAGGAATTAGAAAACGACGTTCATACTTGAGGGAATTTAGATACAAATGAACGAATAGATCACGAGCTGATTAGAGAATACTTGAATGATGCACCGGTATGATTTGGAGAACGAGAGCTAAAAGCTTGAATGAATAATTCTGAGATGATGTGCTCCGGTGAATCAAACTGAAAAGACTCCTGAAATGCTCCGGATGGGTGAAAAGAATTCTCGCAATCAAAAACAATTATGAGAGGATGGCATGAAGCTAGCACCATGAATCTTCAATGGAACGGACAAGATTTAGAGGAAGCACTTCTTCGGTCTTCAAAAGCAGAGAATGACGATGAGGAACACCACCATGAATTGTTGAGACACTCCGGAATGAAGAATAGAAAGGTTGAATCAATGATGAAAGAATTTGAAAGATCTTGGAGAAATGCAAATGACTGATGATAATTCGTTCTTACGTCAAACTTCGAAAAGAATTTGAGAATAACTTCGGGAAAATTAGAAGAGTCAGGTAGATCCTGGAAAAAGACCTGTGGGTTAGGGCCACTAAAATGAAACACTGTTGAACGAATTCTCAGGAAGAGATAATGCACCGGTTGATTTAAATGGCTTGAATGAGATAACAATCTCGAAATAGGTTGAACTGATCTTGAAAGACAAGACGAGCCTTCTGATATATCTTCAGCACTCCCGAACAAATGAATAGCGAGAAGTGAATTATTATGAGGTGCACCGGTATGAGAAGGTATTGAAACGAGGAAAAGATGTGATCACCATCGAAAGATTGCATTGAACACACCTGGAAAGATAAAAGAACAAAGAATTATAAACTTGAGGCTCCGTTAGCATCTTCATGAGAAACACTGGGTAAGAACATGAAGGAGAAGAATGGAGAGGCTTCACATCAATAAGATGGATACTTGATCAAGAAATCAGAGTCCTTGAAGAAAAAGGGTGGGAGGGTGGGAAAACAAAGGCAACTTAGGTCGGATGAAACGAACACCGTTGAGAAAAGCTTAGAATTGATCTTGCGAATGTTGAAATGATCGGATCCACTTGAAGTGAGACACACCGGTTGAAAAGGATTGACAAGACACTCTCAGTTATCATGAAGGATTGGTATTCACATCAGAGTATGAGAACACCGTTTAGGAAAAGGTATGGAATCAACACTTGACATTGAAGCAACTCGAATACCACAAAACAAAACAAAAACAAAGGATTGGCATGCAGAATAAGCCGGAAACAAGCATATGATAGATCCCATATCGCATCATGTGTCTGTTGGAAAGATATCCTACGAGATACTTGAATTCCCACTTATAAACTCCCGAAACTTTCTGGTTATGCAATCAGGTGTTGGGGATACAGGGGACACAAAATATATCACCCAAACTAACAATACCTAGATCCAGCTGTATCCATCCTTCAACACATAACCAAGAAACCTTCAAAAATCGTGTACCTCGACCTTCGAAAAGCATCCGTTATACGAGTCATGGCAATACTCCGAGCTCGCCCGATCTTCGGGTTATCGGGTTATCTCACCAACAACTGTACAAAAGATATTTTCGATGTCGGCAAAGCTCAGGTATTCCAGAACTGCAACGATAAATTGTGACGACAACACCTCGGAGCTCAACTCCCCGGGACACTGCCACAACCCCTAAATGTCAGGAGGCACCAAGAACAATGTTCTCGTCACAAAACCATCGGAACGATTCCAAGATACCCGCGTGATCCTAAAATTTTTTTTAGTGAAATCTGAGAAGAGAAGAGTCAAAACTTCTACGTCAGGAGGCCTCACCAGAGCGACGAAGGGACTAAGGAGTAAAAAGAATCCTACTCTCCGATATATATAATCCTAAGACTCAAAATAGTTTTCTTCTAGACTCAACAACGCCAGCGAACAATCAAGCAGGGGCTCCTAAGTCGGGGATGGCTCTGATTACCAACTTGTAATGCCCTCGATGCGGCTATATCTCCCACGTGTCGAAGCACGACTTAGAGGCATAACCGCATTGAAAGCAATGTCGCAAGTGAGGTAATCTTCACACAACCCATGTAATACATAAGGGAAAGAGATGCATAGTTGGCTTACAATCGCCACTTCACGCAATACAGGAGTAAAGCATTACATCATACAGATACAATCAAGGTCCAACTACGGAACCAAAATAAAAGAAGACTACCCCAAATGCTACACATATCCCCGATCGTCCCAACTGGGCTCCACTACTGATCAACTGAAACGAAACAACACAATGAACAAGATCTTCATCGAGCTCCTCCTTGAGCTCGGATGCGTCACCTGCAAACTGGTTTTGGAAGTATCTGTGAGTCACGGGGACTCAGCAATCTCACACCCGCGAGATCAAGACTATTTAAGCTTAAAGGTAGGACAGGGTAGTGAGGTGGAGCTGCAGCAAGCGACTAACATATCTGGTGTCTCACATACGCAAATGAGAGCGAGAAGAGAAGACAAAAGCATGGTCGAACAACTATGATCAAGAAGTGATCCTGAAACTACTTACGTCAAGCATAACTCCAACACCATGTTCACTTCCCGGACTCCGCCGAGAAGAGACCATCACGGTTGCACACGCGGTTGATGTATTTTAATTAAGATAAACTTTGGGTTTTCTACAACCGGACATTAACAAATTCCCATCTGCCCATAACTGCGGGCACGTCTTTCAAAAGATTATACCCTGCAGGGGTGTCCCAACTTAGCCCATTATAAGCTCTCGCGATCAATGAAGGATATTCCTTCTCCCCGGGAAGACCCGATCAGTCTCGGAATCCCGGCTACAAGACATTTCGACAATAATAAAACAAGACCAGCAAGACCGCCCGATGCGCCGACAATCCCGATAGGAGCTGCACATATCTCGTTCTCGTGGCAACACCGGATGAGCACACCGTACAACTAAAACCAGCCCTCAAGTTTCCCGAGAGGTGGCGCTGCAAAGGACTCTAGTTTGGACCAACACTTAGACAAGCATTGGCCGGGGGCTAAAATAAAGATGACCCTTGGGATGCGCGACTCACAAGGGAAAAAGGTAATAGGTGAGGCAAATGGTAAAACCAATGTTGGGCCTTGCTGGAAGAGTTTTATTCAAAGCGAACTGTCAAGGGGGTCCCATAAATCACCCAACCGCGTTAGGGACGCAAAATCCGGGAACATAACACCGATATGACGGAAACTAGGGCGGCAAGAGTGGAACAAAACACCAGGCATAAGGCCGAGCCTTCCACCCTTTACTAAGTATATAGATGCATTAATAATATAAGAGATATTGTGATATCCCAACATATCCATGTTCCAACATTGGAACAAACTTCAACTTCACCTGCAACTAGCAACGCTATAACAGGGGCTGAGCAAAGCGGTAACATAGCCAAACAACGGTTTCCTAGGAAAGGATGGTTAGGGTTTTTGCATGGCAATATGGGAGGCATGATAAGCAAGTGGTAGGTATCGTAGCATAGGCATAGCAAAAGAGCGAGCAACTAGGAAGCAAAGATAGAAATGACTTCGAGGGTATGGTCATCTAGCCTGAGATCCCGCAAGGAAGAAGAACGAGTCCATGAAGAAGGCAAACGGACGTAAACGAACGAATCCTCACAAACGTGACGTTATCGGAACTAACCCGAAGAGGCAACACCGGAAAGAAACAAACAACATAGTAAACAACCATCACATAAACATGGCATGATGCACAACAAAGTATGATGCATGTCCGGTTTAATGAAGCATGGCATGGCAAAGTGCACAAGCAATCCTACAAATTAAGTGGAGCTCAAAATGCAACGAGTTGAAACACCACATGATTTATTTAGTTTGATCTTGTTTATGTACCCAACAATATTAAATGTTGATTAACATGGCAAGAGGTGAAGCATAAGATAAACTATCTATTTAGGCAAGTTTAAATGAGGCCGGAACAACAAACAACAATTCCGGAAAATCCTCATGAGCATATTATGAATTTGGTACTGTTCTGTCCTAAAGTATATTTTAATGTTGTTAAACAGGAAAATTAAGTGCATCAAGTTATTCTATGCATTTTTCTACCCCGTTTACATATAAAGTTAATTAAAACCGAGCTACGGTTTAATAGTTATGAAATAAATCATTTTAACATGTCATTTATGCAAAAATAATGCAAACAACAATTTAAACATTTTAAACATGCATGAAAGTTGCATATTATGAAAGTGGATAAAATTCTGAGCATTTTATATATATAGCATGTTTTATTTGGATGCATGGACATTTACTTATGAGCATTTTAAAATGATGGCATTTACTGTAAATATGCATGCACTGGAAATTTAGGAAAAAAAAACAGAACAGGAAAAAAAATCTAAACGGGCTAAATCTGGAGCTGCACGGGCTACACAGGCCAGCGCTAGATAGATATAGAGCGCTCTATCATAAAGGCAACAAAGAAGAAGAGAATCGGGCCAAGCCCAAGCGACTGGCTGTGTTGTGTGCAAAATAAAGGTAAATAAGAAGCAAAAATAGGGATGCCTGGGACTCGAACCCAGGATCTCCTGGATGGATGCGTTCACGAGTGACCAGTGGGCTACGATGGAAGTTGATAAGCAAAGCCTGTATACGCGACATGACTCATATCCTGGTGCAAGTCTGACGAAACTGAAAACTGAAACAGCTATAGCTTGCTTTGTAACCGTGGCTGCTCGATCGATGCGGGGTCAACGCGAACAGCAACGAGGCATTAACGCGCAGGGTCGAAGGGGACGCAGCCATGGCGGCTCTCGAGCGGCTTCGGTCTGCGGCAACATAGAGAGACATGGCGAGATGAGAGAAGAACAGAGAGGAAAAGCAGTGACGCGCGAGGCAACTGCCTGCCTCACCTTGTCCGCGACGGCGCTACGCTGCGATGGCGGTGGAAGCGGCGTGCGAGCACGGGCAAGATGGAAACGTGGATCCGGCGGCGGCGAGCTTGATCTGAAGAGGACGGCCATGGTGTCCTGCTCGAAGGGCAGGGAGAGCAGAGAGAGACGTGAGCTTCAGAAAAACATAGGACCAGAGGCAAGAGAGGGAGGGTCGGTCGGAGATGGTGACCGGACCTGGAGTCAAGGCGGCGAAGCATCTGCAAGGCGGGGCAGCGGCCATCTACTCGACGTGGTCCCGTGGGCGCTCGGGCCTTGGGGCTTCGCGATGCCATGTCGCCGGGTTCCTGTAAGAGACAGAGGGGGAGCTGAGAGACCGAGAGAGAAAAATGACAGGAGGAGGAGAACGAAGGGAGGGAGAGGGTCGAGGCTGGCCCTGGTCGATTGGGAAGACGGGGTGTAGTCCGGGTGGCTGAGTGTGCCGGCGGCGACGAACTGCAGAAGGGCCGGCGAGGTTGTTGCAGGGCCGGAGGAGCTGAGGCCGGTGCCTCACGGGCTGCGCGGGGACGAGCCGTCGGCGTACTCTCCCGCTCGGGATCGAGCGAGGAGGAGGAGGCTCTGGTATTTGGGAGCTGTCGTGTTGCTGGATTAAGGTGAGGTTGGGCATGGAGGAGCTCCTCTCCTCCGGATCGAACAGGCGGGGCGCTGGTTGGGCCATTGGGGAAAACGATGGAGGTAGGTGGTTGGATGGATCGGGAGGGGATCCCGATTTGGAGAGGACAAGGGGGGGTGGCGGCGCGATGGAATGGGAAGGATGGGACAGGATCCTAGATCCTAGGGTTGGACATATATATATAGCATGTGGGTGTTTGGCTAGGAGCTAATCTGGATCCTTCGATCGAAATCGAGCGGTTGTGAATAAAAGGCTTAGGGGAGTCCAACAAAGAACCGGAGATGTTTTATAGATGTTGGGGAATGATCCGGACCCATCGGTCACGACTGTCCGGGTCGGGTTCGGGACAACTTTCGGGCGCGCGCGAGAGGTTTGACGGAAGGCCATGGAGATAAGGGGTTTGATGGGCTCAGAGAAGAGAGAGAAGAGAGCGGTCTGATTGATCTCGAGGAGGTCAATAGGGACAAGAAGAAGCGCCAATCATGAAAGCGGATGCAAGTTTTAAAACATGGCGACAACGGAGTGCCGATGCAATGCGAATGATGCGATGATGAAATGCAACAAACAAATAAAAAACACAGCTGAAACGCAAAACATGGAAGACATCTGGAGCGTCGGTCTCGGGGCGTCACACCTAAGTAGCCGAAACACCTTAGGAGACACAAGCCACAACTCAGACAAAATTGGCTTAAGTTGGGGGTGGTGGAAGTGTATGGTGGGAAAGCCTATGCGGAAGTGGCGGGGGTGGTTGATGAAGAAGCAACCGTCCCTAAGTAGCCGAAACACCTTAGGAGACTCGAATTACAACTCAAACAACCATGGGGAACAAAATTGGCTAGGTTGCGGAAGTCGGTGGTGGCTATGCGGATGATGTGGTGGAAGACCTAGGCAAAGATGCCAAAAATCAAAAAAAAATTATGGAGTCAAATGATGTTGGTGGTATTTTAGTGGGATAGGGGATGTCAATAGCTTCAAAACAAGCTAAAGAACGTCAAAATCGGAGTTCGGATGAATTAGTTATAGACAAAATAAAAATCAGCCGAAGTGGGAATCTACAGGTTACGCACGTCCGAAAAAGGTCGGATGTCCGGGGCGTCGGACATCCGGAAAAGTCGGAAATCCGTAAATTCGGTTCGGGTTAGGGGTTCCGGTCGTCCGGGAAAGGTCGGACGTCCGTCGTTCTGAGGCTCGGACGTCCAGTAAACGTCGGTCGTCCGGTGGGTCGGGGTCAACGCGAGATGCGAGTTTTGGGACGCGATTTTGGGCAGAAAATGGGGATTTTGGGGTCAAAATTGACGAGATTTCGTGGATGAAAGATGGGGAAACTTGGGGAAATGCTAGATCCACTCAAAACCAAGCAAATCCATGGATCAAAATCAACAAAACATCATCAAAACCAACAAATCACAAAAAAAATTGGGGCTATTTTTGGTGGGTATTTTCGAAATTTAGGACGAAACCAAGCAAAAGAAGGCTAGAAAACGGTGGGAGGGACTCCAAATACGCGATCAACGTGGCTCATGATACCATATGATACGGGGCTAACCCGGTGTAGGCTGATCTTTCACGTTTGGAGTGGGATCCCTCGAAGAGCACGAAGAACAGGGGGAAGAACGGGGAGAAATCACAAGGACACTCAAGAACAAGTCCAATCACACATCCACTAGACAATCAAACACACAAGATCACAAGGTATATGAACAACAAAGGGAAAGATATAAGGTAGAGTTCATCTCCGTGAGGAGGTCTTGAAGGGGGCCGCCCAAGAGGGGGTCTTGATGATATATCCCGCAGGATCTTCTCCTAGATGGAGGTCTTGGCCTCCAATGGAGTAGTGGTCTCTCTCTCTCTCTCAAGAGTAGAGGAAGGTAGGAGCAAAGCTCACATACAAATGAGCTATCATATTTGCTAACCCTAGAAAGGATGAGGGGAAGGTCTATTTATAGTCTAAGCCATGAAGGGGTAAGTGGGAGAGGGATACAAGGCCAAAGGCCCGGCTGTGCATAGGCAGTGTCGGACGTCCGGACGGGGCCGGACGTCCGGTCGCTCGCGGGGGTCCGGACGTCCGGAGGGCGTCGGACTTCCGACGTTTTGGCTCTGGACAGGAGGTGCCGGTCGTCCGATCGGCTTCGGTCGTCCGGTTCCTGGTACTTGTCGGACGTCCGGTGGTCGTCGGTCGTCCGGCCCCTGGAGAGTGTCGGACGTCCGGTGGCTTCCGGTCGTCCGGCCGCTGGGGACTCCGTCTTTTTCCGTCTTCTCTTCCAGGCTTCCCTCGTGGATGGTGTAGGTGTTCCTTGGCGCTTGCACTCCTCCTCATCATCCGTGAAGCTCCGGCAATACCTATGCATGCACACGAGTGGAGTGTCAAGTAGTATACCATCCTTGAAGGGGTCAAGTGAACACGTGTAAAGGAGAAGGTTCACCTTTATGTATGAGAAGTAGAGGTCGCACGTGTCACTTTCCAAACGAACTCTTGACATGGTGATGACCGTAGGATGCTCTGCATCACGAACTGACAAAGTTCAGTTTCGTCAGGGTTTTACGGACGTCCGGGATTTTACGGTCGTCCGGACTTCGTCGGACGTCCGACCTTTTCCGGTCGTCCGGAGCCTGGGCGAAAATCGGGCTCGGGATGAACTGCGAGATTTCGGGAAGAAGAAAATGGTGAGGTCGAAATCGAGTGATTTGGTGGATGGAAAAGGGGGAGAGGGTGGGGAAAGCTAGATCCACACGCAGCAACACAAATCCATGGACCAAATCCAACAAAATCTCAACTCAAAAACAAACTACAAAAAAATTTGGGGCTATTTTTGGTGGGGAATTTTCGGATTTAGGACAAAAACAACAAAATCAAGCTAGAAAAAGAGGGGTAGGGGCTCCAAAAACATGATCAACGTGGCTCATGATACCAAGATGATATCATGAGACAAGCTGGCTCTGATCCAAGATGATGTAGGGCAGAACCCTAATCGGAGATCTTTCACGTCTGGAGTGGATCCTACGGGGAATCACGAAGAACACGCGGAAGCACAAGGGGAAAACGGAGGAAACGAGAGAGAAATCACTCAACCAACAAGGAATCAATCACACAAGTGCTAGATCACCAAACACAAAGAGATACATATGATCCACAATCAACAAAGTTAAGGATACACGAGTAGCCGTTCTTCTCCGAGAGGAAGTCTTGATGGGGTCCACCCTAGAAGGGGGTCTTGAATCCGCTTGGGGGATCTTCTCCGTAGAGGTCCTGAGCTCCGAGGAGAAGTAACCAAGTGGATGAGCAAGGCTCTCACACAAACATGAGCTAAACCAATGCTAACCCTAGAAAGGTGGGGAAGAAAGAGTATATATAGTCTAGGGGGCGAAGGGGTACAAGGGCTGCGGCCCCAAACGAAATCAACACACAGGCGTCGGACGTCCGGAGGCTCGGGACGGTCCGGACGTCCGGTCGGGCTCGGGCATCCGTAGAATCAGCTCTGTCGTGGGCACGTCGGACGTCCGGAGGGGGTCGGTCATCCGGAGCTTCGTGACGGTCCGGACGTCCGGAAGTCGTCGGTCGTCCGTAGATTCGGTTCGGGCGTGCGTCGCTCGGACGTCCGGAGGCTTCGGTCGTCCGTAGTTTTGGTTCGGGCGGCAAAGTGCCGGACGTCCGGAGAGTCCGGTCGTCCAGGTCCTGGGACTCGTCGGACGTCCGGGTAGCGTCGGACGTCCGGGTAGCGTCGGACGTCCGATGCCTGTAGCTTCTGCTGGAGCTCTTCTTCTTGTCCATCATGCTTGGGGTCCTCGCCGTCTTGGCTCTTGTATGTAGTTGTTCCGTGGCTCGTTTCCAGGCACCTGATCACACACAGAGCTTCCGAATGAGGTAGTAGCCATGTCTCGTGAGTAGGAGAAGAAAGTTCGGAGAGGAGCGAGTTCACCTTATCTTCAATAGCCTTAGCTCGGGCTCGAGTCATGGGTCCACGTGGTATTGAGGAAGATGTAGGTGCGTCCATGGGGATGAGTGAGGGATGCTCCGCATCAGAAGAGGAACAAGAACGGAGTTACAAGTGATGATTTCAGGGCTTTGAAGCCACCATAAGGAGTGCATGAAGCCTTGGACGAAATATACAAGATGCCACTTTCTTAAATTACGTCCAGAGGCTATTCTAGGTGATGCGTCACCTTATTATTGGGCCAGGCCCATGTAATTTCGAAATACTTAAGTATAGGCTGTTTTTAGAGTCCGTATGTGTGGGGAAACAAGAGTTAGGGTTGGTTTCGGACCCCTCCCTCAAGGGGGAAAAAATTCCCCCTCTTCCTCCATATATACAGCCCTTATGGCGTCGTTTAGACTTTGGGTTTTGTTTAGATTAAAAGTTCGCCATAGCTGCAACTGCGCGTACTTCGTTTGTGTTCAACGACCAGACAAACGCGTCACAGAACCCCACCTTGATCAATAAAGCTTTCCTCTTACATTCGCAATATCCAGATTGCAATCTTAATTTCTTGCTTGTTCTTCGTTTGCTGCGCAGGAAATGACCTTCGTGGTCGGTTGATCGTGCTCCTGCGTGGTCAATAACCTCTCGGAGTTGGTTTAGCGATTGCTAAAGCGCGGCCTCCTCGCCTTCGTGAGTCGGATCGTCAAAGTCGACTTCATCCTAAACGATAGCCACCATCTCATCGAAAGACGGGACACCTCTGCCTCTATCAAGTGGTATCAGATTTCCAGGTTGCTCGGTGAGATTTTATAGTTTTTCGTAGTTTAGATCGAGTCTGTTCTTCACACCTATAGTCCATAAAAAAGCCAAAAAATAATATTTAGGGTTAGTTCATCCCATCCGAACCAATCTGAGCCTTTGCATAATCTTTTCTGTATTTGCTTTGTTGAATTTGTGGTTGCATCGTCGTGTCAAGTTGCTGGTCTTAGCGTCTTGTCCTTTAGAGTTTCGAGTTCTGTTCACAGGTTGTCACGTCGCCGCTGCCATATATCACCACCGCATCATCATCATCGCTGCTGCCATATACCACCACCGCACCGACTTCATCACCTCTGCCATATACCACCACCACATATTCACCGCCAATCCGAGTCTATATACGCCACCACATATCCGCCGCCATCACGCCAATCCTAGTCCATATACGCCACCACATATCCGCCGCCATCATGCCAATCTGAGTCCACCTGCAACATATATCCGCCACCAGTCCGAGTTCCACTAGATTCATCTCCGCCACCAGTCCTATTCTGAGTCCAGTATTTTGTTACTCTGTTTTGGATTTCCAGATCACGCCATACTCCGAGTCATGACAGAGAAGGACTCCCCAACATCCGTGCTACCCGCAGTAGAAAAATAGTTCCAAACTCAAAAAATAGTCTGGAAAATTCTGGCTAGGCAGTTTTTAGGCCATTTGTAGACTTTTTCGAAAAAAATTTGTTGCAGAGCAAAAAAAAGAGGAAAAAATGCAAAAAAAAAAAGGGAAAGAAAGAGAAAAAAATTCAGAGTGTGCTCCTCCCTTGTTTACGTGCTGCGCCGTGATTTTGTTAGTGTTCTAGGTTCGCGTCTCTAGCACGGTCTAGCCTAGGACTAGCACAGTACCATCGTTGAGCGTTTATTCAACTTTGCATCTCTGAATTGATTATTGCTGACCCTTTTTGCTACCATATTATAAGCCTTCCCACCTCCACATACATCTACGTCGTGCGTTTGACTCTCCCTGGTAATCGCTCTATCCAAGCTTTGAGAGTTTTGACTACAACGGTTGCCGATCACCGCTTCTTCTTTGGTAAGAACTGGTAAGAATTTGAGATTTGCTTGACGGTTTGTGACACCCACCACCACCTCTTGTTAGTAGTCCAGAGGATCATATTCTTGTGTGTTTCTATTGCTGCTAACCATGCCGGATCACAAGCCATTTAGACCGACCGGGAGAACATGACGAATAAGGAGTTGCATGATAAACTTTAGCAAATGATGAGTGGACAGGTGCAAGATGTGCTAAACAGATTTGAAGAGGCCATGGAGAAGATAGATGGCATGGAGAAGACGTTGGAGACAAAGCTCGATAACAAGTTTAATGAATTGCTCACGCGTCTTCCACCACCACCACCGGCTGCACCTAACGCACCTCTACAACAACAACAACGACGACTACCTCCACGTCACGAAACAACCCTCCGCCGAGCGAGCCGTGTCCCTCTTGCACTTGGCCAAACTGTTGGTGTTGCCGTTGATATTTTTGTGGCTCCTGCTGCTGATACGGAGGAGGATGATTATGTGGGAGATTACGAGGATGAAGTTGATCAAAATTAGAACTACGTGCAACCACCAGCACCACAACCACCAGGTCGTCCACATGCAAATAATGGCAATGTTAGGGCTCCCCCTCAGGTACGAGATCATGACCATCTCCCTAAACAGAAATTGAATATTCCACCATTTGAGGGTAGATATGTTCCTGATATATATCTTACTTGGGAGTTAGAAACTGAACAACGATTTACATGTTTACAATATCCTGAGGAGAGACGTGTTCCTGCTGCTGTTTGTGCTTTCACTAGCTTTGCATGTGTTTGGTGGTCTGAACATTGTAGATTATATCCTGTTCCAGCTACTTGGGCTGCTTTGAAAACTGTTATGCGTACTCATTGGGTTCCACCATATTATCAACGTGAATTACTTCAAAAATTGCAGCGCTTAAGACAATGAAAAAATTCTGTAGAAGAATATTATCAGGAATTACAAATTGGCTTGATTAGATGAGGTATTGTTGAGGAGAATGAAGCTATGCTTGCACGTTTTATGGGTGGATTAAATAGAGAGATTCAGACTATTCTAGAGTATAAGGATTATAATGATATCACTCGTTTATTCCATCTTGCTTGTAAAGCTGAACGTGAAGTGCAGGATCGACAGGCATTGGCGCGAACTAACTTTTCTGCAGTTCAACCTTCATCATGGACACCACGTGCATCATCTACTTCCACTGCACCATCACCTCCTTCAGGTGCCACCTCCACCCGTGATACAAGAAAGCAGGCACAATCACACTATCTGCCAAGAGCACACCTGCCGGGCCTGCACAGAGCTCTTCTTCTTCCATGGCGTCAACAGGGCACACAAGTGATATTATTTGTCGTCGTTGTAAGGGAAGAGGACATTTTGCGAGAGAATGCAAATCTCAGCGTGTGATGATTGCTACTGAGGATGGTGGGTATGAGTCCGCTAGTGACTATGATGAGGAGACTTTGGCTCTTATTACACATGAAGAACACGGTGGAGATGATTACGATCATGAGGCGTAATACATGGCTCTTGAAGATCTTGTGGTATGGATGTTTAGTTGCTCAACATGTTTTGAGTGTGCAGGTTACACAAGCTGAGCAAAATCAGAGGCATAATTTGTTCCATACAAAGGGAGTTGCGAAGGAACGTTCTATTCGCGACATCATAGATGGAGGGAGCTGCAACAACTTGGCTAGCATGGAGATGGTGGAGAAGCTATCTCTCACCACAAGACCACATCCACATCCTTACTACATCCAATGGTTCAACAACAGCGTCAAGGTTAAGGCACGTACTTTTCGGGTGCATTTTAGTATCTCTACATATGATGATTATGTTGATCGTGATGTGGTACCTATGCAAGCATGTTGCTTATTACTTGGTAGACCATGGCAATTTGATAAAAATTCCGTACACCATGGTAAAAAATCAGTATACTCTTGTTCATAAGGATACAAATATTACTTTGCTTCCTATGACTCCTGATTCCATTTTGAAAGATGATATTCATAGAGCTAATAAAGCAAAACAGAAGGCAAGGTGACGCGGAGCGGCTCCGGCGAGCGACATCCGTCGGCGAGGTCGGGGCGGGGAGGCCCTTCCGGATCCAGGAACGGGAGGAGGATGGGGCGTAAGGAGGAGGACGACGGGGCAACGCCAGGCGGCGTCGGCGAGGTAGCGCCGGCGTGGTGGCGCTGGGAAGGGCGGCGGCGGGATTGCGGGATCGGGCGATCTCCTCGATCCCGATCAGGAGGAACAGAGGAGGGGTGGGGAGTGGGGGATCAAGGGAAGTGGGGAGGGAGTTGTCCAGATATTTTAGGGCGTGGGAGGATAAGGAAGAGGGAGAGGTGGGCCTGGTGGGCCGACCAGCTGGGTGTGCCGGTAGGCTGAGGACCAGGTGGGCAAGGGGGGTTGTGGCCTCTTTTCTTTTGCTTTTGCTATTTCTTTTATTCATTTCAGTTTTGTTTTCTTTTCTCTACTGTTAGTTATTTATTTTAGCTAACAAATGAATTTTTTTAAATGTGCCACTTATCAAATAAATACTAGACACTATTATAAGGCATCACAAGGAGTTTTAGTTTATTTTGAAAAGGTTAGATATTTATTTAAATCAAAACGGTCGATCTAATTGTTGCAAACCAAAAATTAATTCTAGGGGCATTTTGGGAATTCAAAAGAGGTTGGTCCAACATGACAAATATCTAGGGATTATTTGCCACACCTTTAACATTTTTTATTTGCATGTTTGACAAATTTGAAATTGGGCTTAAATTTGAATTTGAATTTGACTTATGCCTCGGATCAGATGAGGATTAGCAACAGTAAGATTGATGACCTGGCATCATTAGCATGAGATTACTCTAGCTTAATTATCTGGGTGTCACAATTCTCCTCCACTACGACAAATCTCGTCCCGAGATTTAATGGGTGTAGTAGGGGGAAAGACTCGGAAAGGACGGGGCTCAACACAAGATAGGTACCTGGGGGCTATCTCGCGACATGGCATAGAGGCATCTCTTGAGTTGAAATTCAAGAAAGTCATCGAGAGCAAGGTAAGGAGGTGCAATAAGAAGTTTCAATCGGGTAGACAACCGTTCGATGTCTGAAACAGAGTGTGAAAGGGCTCAGAGCATCGTGAATAAGTATTGCATCTGATACCAGAACAAATCACAAGGAAGGTGGCTCGCGAATACATACGAAGCCAAGTGCAAAGAAGATTTCAGAACCAAGGTTGTATAGGAGAGTCAGGTTTCGATACTGTGGAACTGTGGGTTATGGGCCCACCATGTGGGTTAATAGCAGGAAGGCGCTAATCATTTTGCACGGTCATGACAGCAAGGCAAGTCAGAGGATAGCCTGTCAATTATGTTGGCAACAACGTTGGTACCAAGGGCGAGGGACGAAGAGAACCATTTTCCTGCTTGCAAGACGAGGCGGACCAATAAGCAAAGTTCTCGTCCATCTGTGGCTACCGGGATGCCATCAACAATAGTAACAAGGTCTTACTGACAGAGTTGTATAACGAGGTATTTACATAAGCAGCGAATTATCACTGCTCAAATATGTTACATTGCAAGAAAGGTTAACATAACAATGGAAAGGAAAGGAGTAAAATGCATCCACGGTCATTGAACTTGAGTCAAAAACTCACTTTGGTCACTGTACTTAAGAATACGATCAATACGGTTACTATATACGACTTCGGGTGATTATACGGTCACCGGTTCATTGTATAGCTTCGTATTTTACTCTGTTGACTGGTCAATGTAGTCCATGTGGCCAATAGTTCACCACTGTCGTAGCCTCATAGCATGTTGTTTCTCAACCTATGCGGTCCCGCCTTGCAAAAAAAAACCTATACAGTCCGTTGTCAGCGGATTGTACATGCAATGAGGAAGGATTGAACCGGGGATCTCACGATGCACCCCGCAGCAGCTAGCCAGTTGAGCACGTAACCATTAGTGTTACACTGTTACACAATAAAGCGTTAGCTTATTTCTTAGTCACACGGCCAGACCCCAGTCCGCCTACGTGTTTGTGTGTACAAGTGCATGCGTGTTTTTTTTTAAAAAAAATGTGTGATGTGCGCGCGTTT
This sequence comes from Aegilops longissima, assembly GCA_021605205.1. NCBI lineage: Eukaryota > Viridiplantae > Streptophyta > Magnoliopsida > Poales > Poaceae > Aegilops > Aegilops longissima. The sequence continues at coordinate 325,318,713 of CM038678.1, read as the reverse complement.
TTTTATCAAAAAAAAACATGTGTTGTGCGTGTACAAAATGTGTGTGTTGTGTGCGTGCGTGAGTGCAAGTACGTGCAAGTAGACATTGCGTGCGTGCGTGTTTATTTAATAAGAGTAGTGCTCTATATTTTGACACAGTTATATTTTTTTAATGCACAAAGATGTGTACTATTTAACTGGTGTGTTTCTCCTCGAAAAAAAACTGGCGTGTTTTGGGCTACAGCGTGTGTGATCCTTTGCTCGATTATCATACCGCATGCCTTTTGGTTTCTTTTATTTATTTCTTCCTCACTGTCAGGTGGGACCCGCATAGGCAGAGACACTTATTTCTTCCTCACGCACATCACGCAATATTTCTTTTTTTTGATTAAAAAACCGCACGCACATCATACATCTTTTTTATCAAAAAGCATGCATGTACTGGTACACACGCACAACACACAGTTGCACACAGTCCTCTGGGGTCTGCCCATGCCGTGCGTATCTAACAATAAGCAGATAGGCACGTAGCATAATTGATTGTGTGCTCAACTTGCTAGCTGTTTTGGAGGTGCAGCGTGAGATCCAGCTGGGTTGGATACTCCTTCGGTGCAAAATATTTTATTATTTCTTTATTTCATTATATCAACCTCCGACAGGTAGGACCCGCATGAGAGACAGCGTGATGTGACGGTGCTGGACTATTTTGACCTGTCAACAGAGAAATACGGATCTATACGGAGAGTCAGTGACCGTATAATCGCCGAAAGTCGTATATAGTGATCGTATTGACCGTATTCTTAAGTACAGTGACCAAAGTGAGACTTCGGTCAAGTTCAATGACCGCGGATGCATTTTACTCAAAGGAAAGTGTAGACTCGAATCAGTTATTGGTGTCCTCGAGTGTATATCAACTCAGAACCCGTGGAAAATTTTGAATCGGCGAGAAATAACAGTTGAGGAAGAACTCATAAGAAGTTATGTAGTTCCATGATATTCTCGAGATACCAAAGGGTAATACTCGAAGGTAGATCAAAGTAGAGGTTGGACAGGTTAAACGATCTGAAGAAGACAAGTACTTTAACTTGTCCGAGAAATGGAATCCAGGGAGATCAATCATGGTCGGAACCACGGTTGCAAAGGACCAATATAGATATGAACTTATCACAAGGGGATCATTATTATCATAACAAGAAGCTTCCATGATAAGTTCCACACCGGGTCCATGGGCATGAACACAAAGGTTCAAGGTCGACTCCCACTTCATCAATGCACAACCTTCCTTTCACTTCTCGCATTCGAAGAAGTTGTAGCGTTGAAATGTTATCCGAAGAAACGCCATTAGATATAACCCGCATAACCTTCCGTTTCACACGAATTAGGCAAGGCGTAGATTCAACCCACTGGGGCATCTTATGAAAATAGACCACAAACTTCATGAGTAAATAACTCAAGCTCGAAAGCACAGTATGGCTGACAAGAGCGGGGGATACAATTTACCAAAGGCATTATGTATCCGAGGAAAGGCTCACAATGTTACCGAACAAGAAGGGCGTAATCGGATAAAACCCAACAAAGGATCTGGTGGTACACAAGGGATCGGATGTGAGCATCGATACTCACCCAGGAGAAGAAAGAATGCAAGGATATCAGATTATAGAAACAACTGATTAATTCAAAGCTCAAATGCAAAGGAAATATGATTTCAAAAACGAGGGATCAGAGGCAGAGGCTCTGATCAAAGACAAGTTGAATAGACATAGATCAACAATCAACCAAGGTTTGATTTGTCGAACACCAACTCATGTCAGGGGTGACTTCTGAGCCAGAAGTACAATTCTAGGAAACAACTGACGATTGCGTGCATTCACACTCATGTTGAAACAATAGGGTAAGGATGTCAATGGCAAAGGATTTTAAAGAATATTGCTAGACATATGGAAAGCATCCACAATGCAAGCAGACAAGGAGGAGCAAGAGCATTAGGTTACTAAGGATTTTCGGAAGATCGAATAGCATTCCATAGAATTTTGTGAAACAAAGAACAACATTGGACGAACGGATACTCGGCAAGCGCGAGTAATTTTCCGCAGGGGTATTCATGTGGCAAAGAACTGCAAGGCAGTAGGCTCAACGGATTCTCAGGACAACAGAGATTAATTCGGGGCATCTTGTAATAACAAGAGCAACTGGGGATGAAGGTATGAACGACAATGTAGGTAGTTACTCATAAGGATTTCTCGGTAGTAGGGATCGCAACGGCGAAGGGTACAAGGGTCTCGGTAAAACATTTGAGAGTATCCTCAGAATCTTCTAGTGCACCAAGCAATCATCTGGAGTGAAGGGCTCTCCGGGAGAAAGTATTTATGAGAACCTAGAGTTAGCAAAATTATTTAACCCGAATAGAAGAGAGATCAGATTCCCAGAGTATAGATGAGGAATAAAAGATCGTAATACCACCCAATGGCGACGTGGGCCGGTAAGCCACACAGCCATGTTAGAAAAACGGTTTTTCAAAGACTAGATTCGACTTCGGCCAAGGAGTTGGAAAGGGGGATCCTACAGGCAGTCGGCTCTGATACTAACTTGTGACGCCCCCGATTCGATCGTACATGAAAATGTGTATGATAAAGATCAGGGACTCAGGGGAAGATATCACAACACAACTCTAGACACAAATCAAAATAATACAAGCTTCATATTACAAGCCAGGGGCCTCGAGGGCTCGAATACAAGCTCGATACACAAGCGTTAGCGGAAGCAACAATATCTGAGTACAGACATTAGTAGACAAGGATGCCTTAAGAAGGCTAGCACAAACATCAACGATCAAAGAGGCAAGGCCTCCTGCCTGGGACCTCCTAACTACTCCTGGTCGTTGGCGGTCTCCATGAAGTAGTAACCGTCGGCGGTGGCATCTGGCTCCAAGGATCCACCATCTGGTTGCATCAATCGGATAGAACAAGGAAGGGGGAAAAGGGGAAGGAAAGCAACCGTGAGTACTCATCCAAAGTACTCGCAAGCATCAGATCTATACTAAGTATGCATTGGTATCAAATGGAAGGGTTGTATCTGTGGACTGAACTGTAGAATGCCAGAATAGAGGGGAAGGCCTAGCCTATCGAAGACTAGCATCTTCAAGCAGCTCCAAGCATCATGCAGCATAAAGAAGAGTACAGAATAGCAGTTTAATTATCAAGCATGTTGTAGAAATAATGCCCAGAGATCCTTCCTCGACTCCCTGCGAGAAAGCAATCCCGGAGCCACAAATCTTAAGTATCCATTTCTAGTTGTATTAGATCAAGATATAAGTCTGAACGTCCATTACCGTGGACACGGTATTCGAATAAAGATCTTCCCTGCAGGGGTGCACCACGTTTTCCAACACGCTTGATTACTCTGGCCGGACACACCTTTCTGTGGTCAATGCCCGACCTCGAAGATCAACACGTCGTAGCCCTACCTAGGCTCAGCAGAGAGGTCCCCGCCGATCTACCTCCTAAGCACTCCGAGGTCTGGGCCCATCGCCCGTTGCACTCGGGTCGTTACGTGTAGGGCGGGTCCAGGCTCCACCACTACAGGATGGTGCCGGCCCAGCCGTGCCGCAATGCTGAACTGGACGTCTGACAAAGCTTCGGCCGAAACTGCGACGTCGAGGCCCATAACTATTCTCGCGTGGTGGTTGGTGCGTAAAGGCCAAAGGCCAATTCAGAACAAATACCCAAACCATAGCGTATTATTAGTTTGCGGAGACGAGCAGAGACTCACGATAATGTGACCCCGTCGCCCCGTCTCGAGGAAATACGGCAAGGACAAGCCCAGCCCACTCGAGGGCTGCCTGACTTCCCGGCCGTGCCTCGTAACCATCTTGCGGGTGCTCTCCAGGCCCGCCCGACTTTCCCAAAGGTCTGAAGTAATGTCAAGGTAACCGTGTGTCCAAACATCAAGGGGAAAACCCGAGGAATCACCCTTGGAGGATTCCACTCAATGTAATCATCAAGGTGAACGTAAGAGGGACCACCCTCGAGGTTCACACTTGAGGTGTTGAACGACAGAGCCGTATCGGGAATGATGAAAGAGGAAATCACCCTCGATGACCACGACCAAATAGCTACACTACAAAATTATCATCAGGGGTGCGTTATGAGGGATCACCCTCGGCACTCGATAGTAGCTCTGCAGAGTCGAACAACTAAAGGGGCGTGATGTGATGTGCGGTGTCGGGCTCTGGTCGTTGATCACGTAGATCAAGCCGTCGATGATGAAGCAGGGGCAACAAGGAAAAGTGGGGGTCACTGATGGATCACTAACCAACCTATACTAAGCAGTTTAGGATAAGCAGGTAAGGTACAACAGCAGGCTATGCATCAGAATAGGAGCAATCAATAACAGTAGCAAAATATAATGCAAGCATGAGAGAATGGAATGGGCGATATCGGAATGATCAAAGGGGGGGGCTTGCCTGGTTGCTCTGGCAAGGAGGGGTCGTCGATCACGTAGTTGATCACAGCGGCATCAGCGGCAGTTCGGGGTCTACCGGAGAGAAGAGGGGGGAGAAACAGTAAATACATAGCAAACAGATGCATGACAAGAAAATAAGCGGTGTTAGAGGTGTTCTAACACGGTGCTACACGTTACCGGCGAAGGGGGATAACATCCGGGAATGTTTCCCCAGGTTTAGCATTTTCGGACAGATGAAACGGAGGGGAAAAGTTGCATGTTCAGGTAGTTAGGGGCATATGGCAGACTGACGGATCACGTATTCGGATTCGTCTCGTCGTTCTGAGCAACTTTGATGTAGAAAGTTTTTCGATCCGAGCTACGGTTTAATTCCTATGATTTTCTGAAGTTTTAAAGACATTCTGCAACTTAATTTAAAACGAAAATAAGTTACTGCATCAGCATGACCTCATCATGACGTCAGCAGGGTCAACAGCAAACTCTGACCGGGTTGACTGGTCAAGGGGCAGTGGGGCCCAATTGTCATTGTCTAGTTTAATTAAGCAGGTTTAATTAGACTAAATATGTTCATTAGGCTAATTAGTCAAATTTAATTAAGTTAAGTAACTATTTATTTATTTATTTATTTTAAACATCCCCTTTTTTACATTTTTATTTCTGTTTTCATTTTAACAGGGGGCGGGCCCCATTCGTCATTGGCCCAAGGGGCCATATCGAGCGCTTGGTCTGCGAGTTAGCAGCCTTGAGGCATTGCGGGCGTGGCGCCGTGCACCAACAGGACAATAGGGGCGCCGACGGGGTGGCCTTGAGCGGCGGCGAGGCGAACCTGAGCAGGGACGGGTTGCAAGGCAACGGCGGCGTCCGTGGCGGAAATAGCAGGTGGCGGGATGGAGGCCGAGCGGCGGCGCTAGGCGCGGCGGCAGCGGCAGGGCTGCACGGGCGGCGACGCAGGTGGAGCAGAGCCTCGGGGAGAGGGCGGCGCGACAACGACGAGGTCACAACGGGGGCGTTTGCTCGCCCGCGTTGAAGGGGAGGCCCGATGCAGGGGAACGCGACGGCGGGGAGTTGGCGCGTCGGGGTCGAGGAGGCGAGGTGACGCGGAGCAGCTTCGGCGAGGGGCGTCCGTCGGCGAGGTCGGGGCGGGGAGGCCCTTCCGGTTCCAGGAACGGGAGGAGGATGGGGCGCGAGGAGGAGGACGACGGGGCAGCGCCAGGCGGCGTCGGGGAGGTAGCGCCTGCGTGGTGGCGCTGGGAAGGGCGGCGGCGGGGTTGCGGTATCGGGCGATCTCCTCGATCCTGATCGGGAGGAACAGAGGAGGGGTGGGGAGTGGGGGATCGAGGGAAGTGGGGAGGGAGTTGTCTAGATATTTTAGGGCGTGGGAGGATAAGGGAGAGGGAGAGGTGGGCCTGGTGGGCCGGTAGGCTGAGGACCAGGTGGGCAAGGGGGGGGGGGTTGTGGCCTCTTTTCTTTTGCTTTTGCTATTTCTTTTATTCATTTCAGTTTTGTTTTCTTTTCTCTACTGTTAGTTATTTATTTTAGCTAACAAATGAATTTTGTTAAATGTGCCACTTATCAAATAAATACTAGACACTATTATAAGGCATCACACGGAGTTTTAGTTTATTTTGAAAAGGTTATTTATTTATTTAAATCAAAACGGTTGATTTAATTATTGCTAACCAAAAATTAATTCCATGTGCATTTTGGGTATTCAAAAGAGGTTGGCTCCAACATGACAAATATCCAGGGATTATTTGCCACACCTTGAACATTTTTTATTTGCATGTTTGACAAATTTGAAATTGGGCTTAAATTTGAATTTGAATTTGACTTATGCCTCGGATCACATGAGGATTAGCAACAGTAAGAGTGATGACCTGGCGTCATTAGCATGAGATTACTGTAGCTTAATTATACGGGCGTCACAGTATGTGATTCCATGTAAGAGTGCATATACTTGTCCCTATAAAACTGTATACGAAGCTTGAATATATCCCACACGATTCATCCGTCGTACCCGCGTTTGATGAAGTCTTATCGCACGCATTCTCCTATGAGCAAACATTTACGATGCACACGACATCATAAACAGTCCATAATTGCCAAGCGTGTGTGACAAGGTGACTTCCGCAAACATTTAATAAGAAGGAACTGTGTGCGATGCTGTTATTAATCTCACACGTTTTTTTCTTGGCTGATCGTGTGCGCAGTAGAGATTCATTGCACACGTAGGCCATTTGAGGAACGTGTCTGATCTTGACGTTTATCACACACAGTGTATTGGCATGCAGAACATAATTTATCCCTAATTTAATCCCTACATTTAAAAATCAGATATTTTGAATTTGAAAGTAGGCAATCACTTATTTCATATCAAACCATGGTTATTACAAATATAGGTTAAAGCCCGAATCCATAATTCGATGCACAGGTACATATACTAAAGAACTAGAGAAGCACCAAGTAAAGAATGATGAACCATAGTTGTACTAAAGACTGCAAAGAGAGAGGCGAAAGGCATTCTAGTTGCTGGACAAGGTGAAGAGGAATGCCCATATTATGCCCTCCTCCATGCGTAATGCGCGCATGACTCTAGGCCAACCCCTTGTGATGGTTGTCCGCCCATCCTTCACCATCTTCACTAGGACTTCTCTATGCTCATTATAGTCTCGATGAAATACTTTAACCTTCATTGCATGTCCACCAATCATGTACTTTGCGAGGTATTCATGTGTAAACTTCTTTGGGAACCACTGCAAACAAAAATGATTCAGACATTGTTGTATAACAAGTCATTATGGGCAGCAAAAAGAGAAGGCTACAGAGTTCGTACTTACCATCTTACAGCTCACTGTTGTGTTGGATAGAGCTTAAACAAATAATTTGATTGCCATCATTCGTATCTTTTTGCTAATAATCCTTGTCAATTTCCCCTTGATGCTGGTTCATGAATATCTCATTGGCCCATACGCAAAAAGGGTCGATGCGTGGATCTTTGCTAAGGACATATGTACCTACCAGCAACAAGTCAATATTAGAAGCTAAAAAGTGTCCAGGCCTGGATCTATATGCACTACATTATGGAACGACGAGGGGAGTACAAGCCGACGGATGAAACTAACCTCGGCGGAAAATGCTCGCCACTCCCGTCGTTGGCCTGCATAAGTACATGGAAAAGGCACGATGACTATAACAATCTTAACATCAAACAAACATATCCAAGGTAAACAACATCATCTCCAAATGATAGCTTGAATGTGTAGGTTTCAGCATGCTGTTAAAGTGTATATAAAATGGAAGGGAATGCTAACTACAACAGGCTTAACAACCACCAAATATTGTAATTCAAACGACTATTGTTGAAAATGAATAGAACGTAGCTCATGCTTAAACATCACTCTGGATAAATGTGTAAAACGGAAATAAAGGGCATGTGTTAACTACACCAGTCATAACAGGAACCAAATATAGCCATTCAAACATGTATTGATGAAATAGAATTGCACATTTCCAACTTGCACATAATGAACATCACATTGTGAAATAACTGAACTAAACAAGGCATATATGATCAATATAACAACCAAATATAGTCGTTGAAAACTGAACAGAGGCTCAGAACAACCAACCTAACAGGCAAATACAGATAAACATAGCATATGGATGAAAACTAGACAAATGCTCACTGCAACCAACCTAACAATCAAATACTGATAAACAAGGCATCTACTCAGTATAGACAACCAAATATAGCCATTCGTGAAACTGAAGTGGACAATTCATACTTAAACATCACACAACCCTATTGAACATTACATTTTTGCATAACTAAAATAATTAAACACGACACAGTTAAAACATCGCATGACAAAAGCTATTACAATAAAGGGTAGGGGTTGGCTAGCTAGAAAATGTAAGATTTGCTGATAGAATATTGTCTCACTTTTCATGGACGGGATCTTCCAGTTGGAAGAGCATAGACCCATGGTGCGCTCTTTGATGTCGCAGATGGGTTGTTTCACCTTCGAAGACCCTTTGTGGGTGCCCTCCTCGTGGTCATGGTCAATGAGATATGACTTGGCAATTGAGGATCCCAAGCCACCGTGTCGGTGTGGAACGACACCTATGGGATCACAAGAATCCCTACTACGGTTGCCGGGGTGCAGGGTTGCGAGAAGAGCAGGATTAGTAGTCAGCACAACGATCATTTACCCAGGTTCAGGCCGCGAGGATGCGTAATACCCTAGTCCTGCTTTGGTGGCTGTATTTCAGAGAGTTCTTAAGCTCTCGAACTAGCTATGGTGGATGTGTGATTTCAAAGAGCCGAATCCCCCTCCAGTATGCCAAGGGCCTCCTTTTATAGTCGAAAGGGGCTGCCACAGTGGCACACAGGAGGTGGAAAGGTATACAGTACTATGAGCTTATCGCTCATATTACAGGACAAGACGCATTTAATGCATTGCTGAGGTGTCCCTATGCTTTATCGGGGACGGGAGTGGAGCCCATCCCGTCCGTCGCCGCTTCTCCTCGTTCTGACACGCGCCCTGGCTAGCGGTGCATGCGACGCCATGTAGGCAGGCAAGCAGCTGAGGTGGCGTGGCGATAGGGTCTTCATGAAGATCTGCATGCCGCCACGCATGTGCTTGCTGGTCTGGTCTGGGAGCTGCATGTTGCCACGCAGGTGCCAGCCCAGCTGGTTGGGCTGGCAGCTGCATGCGAACGGCGGTGGAAGCTTGGTTGGTGCGGCCCTGGCGGTGGCCCCACTGGCGTTCTTGGCAAGGATCTTGCCGCGATGCGCAGTCATACCCGGCAAGGATCTTGCCGGGGGTCTTATGGCTTTCCTCGGCAAGGATCCTGCCGAGGGTTGCCGTCTTCTGGTCCTCATCTTGATCTCATATATCTATGGTCTTGACAAAGATCTGCATGCCACCATAGAGGTGCCTCCCAAGCCCTGGCCCAATCGTAGCCGGTTGGGTTGGAACCTGTGGATCAAGGGCGGCTCGCTCTGTTGGTGTTTGGGCGTGCTGCCCAGGCAAGGGTCTTGCCGGGGCTGCTGAGGCTGCCCCCGGCAAGGGTCTTGTCGGGGGAGACTGCTCCGTCCCTCTGCTTCTTTGTGTTCTTGGCCTTGGCGTTGCCTTGATCATCTTGTGTTGGGCTTCGGCTTTTCTCCGGCTTCCCTCCTTTATCTTGCTACGTGTGGCCGTGGCGCGTGGCTCTGACTGCCCGTGCATAAGTAAAGGGGTACAAAGGTATGCCCCTACTTTTGTACACCGACAGGAGCCCCGGGGCCTAGGCCACACATAAGCGTGACACGTTGTTGGGCCAGGCCCATAACGGTGCGCAGGCAGGAGGGGCGGATTTTACCACGGTAATTCTTCGTCCGCTGTGCTTCCCCACGACCCGTGTTGAATGCGCGACGTGGAGGGGTGCACGTGACGTGGGCGGCATGTGTAGGGCGGTTTTCGCACGCATGCGTCACATCATGGTAAAGAGGCGACTCGCGCCTTCCCCATAAAAGAGGAAGGCGTGGAGGCGCGGCTCATTTACTGGATGGACTCGGGTCGCAGTGTTCAAGGCACCCACGCCCCTTGATCACGGGGCGTGGAACGGTCGCCTCACCCGTCCTTTCGACCCTGCACGTTCGCCACGCGTCCTTCATGCAAGTGGCGGGCTGTGGAGGCGGGAAACCGGGTCGTCGCTGATTGGGGCAACGGGTCGGTCCTGATTCCCTGCGCCTCCGCCGACTGGATTGGCTGAGTGGGACGGCCAGGTGTCGACCCTGCCCCTTTATAAAGAGGGGGAGAGAGGGCGCCACCCCACATTCTTCAGTATCCATCCTCCTTCATCTTTGCTTCTTTCTTCCACCTGCCATGGCGAGAGGAGGTGCTGGGCCTTCGACGGTGGCAGCGAGGGTCGCTGCTCGTCAGCGCGTCCCTCCTTTCCTCGAGCCCGTGGCGGTGGAGCCAGCCACGAGAGGAAGGCGGAGGGGGCATGGCCGAGTTTGCCGCGGCGGTCGGGGGAGAGGGGCACGAGGTGGCGCTGCTGCCGTGCCTCTGCCAGCGGTGCCTCCCGTGATGGAGGGTCACGTCGGGGACCGGCCCCGCGAGTTCTTCATCACGCTACGCCAGCCACCGCGTCGTTGTCTCCGTCTCCCTACCCCCTTCGCAGCGGAGATGGAGCTCGATCCGCCCCAGACCCTCAGGTTGAACATGAGGGGCTGCAGGACCGGCGACACACGAGTCGACGTCGACTTCCCCGCTCCTCATGTCATGCATCTCCGTCGCGGGTGGAAGACGTCTGCCCGCATCCATAGCCTGACGGTGGGGCTCGTCCTCTACTTCAAGTTAATGGAGGGCGGCTTGCTCTCCGTCAAGGTCTTCGGAGATTTTGGAACTCGCCTGAAGTGCTGGTGGAGAGCTCTTCCGACGATGAAGACTCTTCCTCGAGCGGGAGTGACGAGGAGGACAGCGACAGCGGCGACGAGGGAGTCGAGCGGCAGGATGCCGACTCCGACTTCAACTGACCGCACCGCTCTTCCCTCGGTCACGCGCCCTGCCGCGGGCCATCCTCGCCAAGCTCTCCATCTGGGTGCTCCACTTCGTCTCCTTGGCGGCTGGCGTAGGAGGGCCGGGGAAGGCGAAGAAGGCGGGCGGCGGCCGTCAACCCGGAGTACGCGGGCAACGACGCCTTCGTCGTGTATTGGCGAGCCACTGCCTCATCTTCCAGCTTTCTGCTCCTCGCACCTCGCCTAGGCGCTCTTTTCGCCCTCCTGCTGTCTTGTTCCATCTTCTGAGGAGAGGGACAAGAAAAGGATTACGAGCATTTTGTCTCTTTTTTAGTCTGTAAGCCTTCGGGCCTTGTTAGATTCAAAGCTTGTAATCCCCCTTGTTCATGTTTTTCTTTCCGTACGAACTGTACCTGTATGGGACGTTTTTAATGAAAAAGGGTGCTTGACGGGTTCTTCGTGCGTGAGCGAGGCCCATGCCAAGGATGAATCCTTGTTGCTTTTATAATAAACGTTATCGCCCGGCAACAGGCCTTGCCGTTTCTCTTCTTCAGCCGACCGTTCTCGCGCTTTCGGTGGAAGCAGGGGCGAAGTAGAGTTAGGCTCCCCGTTCATCTCTTCGCCACCGCAACTACTACCAAATTCCGACCTAGGAAGTAACTCTCGAGTACAGGAAAAGGGGAGCACGGTGGTTTTAAGACATAAACGAGGCTTCACATGTCCCAGTTCCATACGGAAACTGATGAGGACATCCCAGGTTCACCACGTTTATCATCTTCTCCTGATGATAAATCTCAGCCATCAAGTGAAGCTTCTACAAAGAAGATCTATTTGGGTCCCATGACAAGGAGCCGTGCCAAACAAATAGCACAAGAGGTGAACGCGCTCCTAGCTTATCATAATTCAAATGACCATGAGAACTTTATACTGCCTAAATCTCGTGTGCTGATTTTACTTAGGTACAGTGTCGAGGACAACCAACAACATTCAGCACATGAAGAACCAAGTTTTGGAGCCCATACAACAATTTTAAAGAGAACAAGTTTCAACTCTGATGAAAGCCTTGTTTTGGTGACAAGGACAACTAGTTACACCGCAAGGAAGAATAGCAAGCCATCTCAACACTCTATTGTTGCATGTGCAGTTCCAGAATTCGTCCCAGAACTTGATGAATCATGCAACGCAAATATATGAGCATCCAGCATATGTGGGAGTACAAAATGGAGAGCATATGAAGTCTACTTTCAGGAAAATCAAACGGTGCATCATCTGGAGTCTTGAGTCAAAGGATATGAGAGTTCCAATGCAAGTTGTCCAGGGCATTAATTGCTGCGCGAGGCTCCATGAGTTTGCTCCCTTGACCAGCTGGTTAGCACGAATTTGAGCCCCTCTTTTGGCCTGGTTTCACACGTAAACTAGGAGGGCTGTTCCTAGTATAAATACCCCTTCCCCCACTCCAGCCACAACTCTTTGGCAATTTGATTTCAGCACAGGTTAGCTAAGTGCAACCAGAATATTGTTTGAGAGTTTACTTCCTCCTTAGCTCTTGTAATCTTGCCTTGTGAGAGGGTAAACTCACTTTGTGATTTTACAACAGCAGCCGTTGAGGCGGCGACCAGTTCGTGCTGATAGAGTCAAAGGTGTCCCGTCTTTCGATGAGATGTTGGTTTTCGCTTTGGAGGAAGTCGACTTTGACGATCCGACTACGAACGTGCGAGGACGTCGCGCCTTAGCAATCGCTAAACCAACTCCGAGAGGTTATTGACCACGCCGGAGCACGATCAACCTGACCACGAGGGTCTGTTTCCTGCGAGCAAACGAAGAACAAGCAAGAAACTGAGATTGCAATCTGGATATTGCGAATATAAGATGAAAGCTTTATTGATCAAGGTGGGGTTCTGTGACGCCTTTGTCTGGTCGTTGAACACAAACGAAGTACGCGAAGTTGCAACGATGGCGAACTTTATTAGCTCCTAGGAATCTGATTTTCACTCCTATTTTTCTCCTGTTTTGCTTTATTAGCTCTATTAATATCATCTTTCAAAATGGAATCAGGAGTCATAGGAAGCAAAGTAATATTTTTATCCTTGTGAACAAGAGTATACTGATTGTTTCTACCATGGTGTACAGAATTTTTATCAAATTGCCATGGTCTACCAAGTAATAAGGAACATGCTTGCATAGGTACCACATCACAATCAACATAATCAGCATATGTAGAGATACTAAAATACACACGAACAGACGTGTTACCTTAACCTTGCCGCTGTTGTTGAACCATTGGATGTAGTAAGGATGTGGATGTGGTCTTGTGGTGAGAGAAAGCTTCTCCACCATATCCATGCTAGCCAAGTTGTTGCAGCTCCCTCCATCTATGATGACGCTAATAGAAAGTTCCTTCACAACTCCTTTGTATGGAACAAGTTATGCCTCTGATTTTGCTCAGCTTGTGTAACCTGCACACTCAAAACACGTTGAGCAACTAAACATTCATACCTGTCAAGATCTTCAGCAGCCATGTATTGCGTCTCATGATCAGAATCATCTCCACCGTGTTCTTCATGTGTAATAAGAGCCAAAGTCTCTTCATCATAGTCATTAGCGGACTCATACCCACCATCCTCGGAGCAATCATCACACGCTGAGATTGGCATTCTCTCAAGAAAATGTCCTCTTCCCTTACAACGACGACAAATAATATCACTTGTGTGCCCTGTTGACGCCATGGAAGAAGAAGAGCTCATGTAGGCCCAGCAGTGTGCTCTTGGCGATAGTGGTGGTTGTGCCTGCTTTCTTGTATCACGGTTGGAGGTGGCAGCCGACGGAGGTGCCGGTGTAGTAGAACGTGTGGAAGTAGATGATGCACGTGGTGTCCATGAGGAAGGTCGACCTGCAGAAAAGTTAGCCCGCGCCAAGGCCTGTCGATCCTGCACTTCACGTTCAGCTTTACAAGCAAGATGGAATAATCGAGTGATATTATTATAATCCTTGTAGTCTAGAATGGTCTGAATCTCTCTATTTAATCCACCCAGAAAACGTGCAAGCATAGCTTCATTCTCCTCAACAATACCACATCTAATCAAGCCAGTTTGTAATTCCTGATAATATTCTTCTACCGAATTTTTTACTTGTCTTAAGCACTGCAATTTTTGAAGTAATTCACGTTGATAATATGGTGGAACCCAACGAGTACGCATAGCAGTTTTCAAAGCAGCCCAAGTAGCTGGAACAGGATATAATCTACAATGTTCAGACCACCAAACACATGCAAAGCTAGTGAAAGCACAAACAGCAGCAGGAACACGTCTCTCCTCAGGATATTGTAAACATGTAAATCGTTGTTCAGTTTCTAACTCCCATGTAAGATATATATCAGGAACATATCTACCCTCAAATGGTGGAATATTCAATTTCAGTTTAGGGAGATGGTCATGATCTTGTACCTGAAGGGGAGCCCGAACATTGCCATTATTTGCATGTGGACGACCTGGTGGTTGTGGTGCTGGTGGTTGCACGTAGTTCTGATGTTGATCAACCTCATCCTCGTAATCTCTCACATAATCATCCTCCCCCACCACAGCAGCAGGAGCCACAGAAGTATCAATAGCAGCACCAGCAGCTTGGCCAGGCTGAAGAGGGACATGGGAAGCTCGGCGGAGGGCTGTTTCGTGATGTGGAGGTAGTCCTTGTTGTTGTAGTAGAGGTGCGTTAGGTGCCGCCGGTGGTGGTGGTGGTAGACGCGCGAGCAATTCATTAAACTTGTTATCGAGCTTTGTTTCGAACGCCTTCTCAATGCCATCTATCTTCTCCATGGCCTCTTCAAATCTATTTAGCACATCTTCCACCTGCCCACTCATCATTTGTTGAAACTTATCATGTAGCGCTTTGTTTGTCATGTTCTCCCAGTCAATCACGTCGGCTTGTGATCCTGCCATGGTTAGCAGCAATAGAAACACACAAGAATATGATTCGACAGACTACTAGGAAGTGGTGGTGGTGGTGTGGTGGACAGTCACAAATCCGTCAAGCAAATCTCAAATTCTTACCAGTTCTTACCCAAAGAAGAAAGCGGTGATCGGCAACCGATGTAGTCAAAACTCTCAAAGCTTGGATAGAGCGATTACCAGGGAGAGTCAAAACGCACGATGTAGATGTATGTGGAGCTGGGAAGGCTTATAATATGGTAGCCAAAAGGGTCAGCAATAATCAATTCAGAGATGCAAAGTTGAATAAACGCTCAACAACGGTACTGTGCTGGTCCTAGGCTAGACCGTGCTAGAGACGCGAGCCTAGAACACTAACAAAATCATGGCGCTGCACGTAAACAAGGGAAAAGCACACTCTGGTTTTTTTTTCGCTTTTTTTTTGCGCTGCTTTTTTTTTGCGCTGCTCTTTTTTTTTGCGAAAAATCACTATAATGGCGAGTGTCTCAAAACTCTTCCGAGGTCAAACTGACAGGATGGGCACGAAATTTTTTTGACAATTTTTTTTTTCGACTGCCCGGACCCAAAAACTGGAAACGGGTCAAAAAAAACTTTCTATAACGGCGACTGTCTCAATACGCTTATAAACACCTAAAAATAGGATAGCGAGAAATTTTTTTGACAAGTACGTTTTAGGAAAATTTTGGGCCTAAACGGAAGGTGGTTTCCAGACCTACTTCGGCAAGGAAAACACAAATCGGAAACTAGATGGATCTCGAAAACAAACCTAATATGCAAGGAACTCGGATTGGTGGTGGATATATGGTGGTGGTATATGGCAGCGGTGGTAGTATATGGATATGGATCGGTGGTGGTATACGGACACGGATTGGGAGCAGTGGTGGTAGGTGGCAGGGGCGATGATGATGGTGCGGTGGCGGCGTGACAACTTATGACCAGAACTCGAAACTCTAAAAGACTAGACGCTAAGACCAGCAACTAGACACGACGATGCAACCGCAAATTCAACAAAGCAAAACCCTAAAAAGATTATGCAAAGGCTCAGATTGGTTCGGATATGATGAACTAACCCTAAATTTTTTTTTGTGGCTTTTTCGTGGACTTTAGGTATGAAGAACAGACTCGATCTAATCTACGAAAAAAAACTGTAAAATCTCACCGAGCAACCTAAAAATCTGATACCACTTGATAGAGGCAAAGGTGTCCCATCTTTCGATGAGATGTTGGTTTTCGCTTTGGAGGAAGTCGACTTTGACGATCCGACTACGAACGTGCGAGGACGTCGCGCCTTAGCAATCGCTAAACCAACTCCGAGAGGTTATCGACCACGCCGGAGCACGATCAACCTGACCACGAGGGTATGTTTCCTGCGAGCAAACGAAGAACAAGCAAGAAACTGAGATTGCAATCTGGATATTGCGAATATAAGATGAAAGCTTTATTGATCAAGGTGGGGTTCTGTGACGCCTTTGTCTGGTCGTTGAACACAAACGAAGTACGCGAAGTTGCAACTATGGCGAACTTTTAATCTAAACAAAACCCAAGGTCTAAACGGTGCCCTAAGGGCTGTATATATGGAGGAAGAGGGGGGAATTTCGTGGCCCTTGGTGGAGGGGTCCGAAATCAACCCTATCTCTTGTTTCCCCACACATACGGACTGATAGAGGCGAGGGTGTCCCGATCTTTCGATGAGATGATAACTCTCGATTTGGTGGAGTCGACTTTGACGATCCGACTACAAACGTGCACGACGTTGCGCCTTAGCAATCGCTAAACCAATCTCCTTAGGTTACTGACGATGCCGGAAGCACGATCAGCCTGACCACGAAAGGTCTATTCCTGCAAGCAATCGAAGAACGAGCAAGAATATGATAAAGCAATCTGAATATTGCGAATATATATGAAGTATTGATAATGGTGGGGATCCGTAAGCGGTCTTGGTCTGGTCGTTGGACACAAACAAAGTACACGGTTGCAATGGCTAACTTTAACTAAACAAATCCCAAGGAAAAAGCTACTAGATGGATCTACTTATATAGGAGCAAGGGGTGGCGGCCAAGGAGGTGGGAGGACGTCCCAAGGCAGCCTAAAACTAACCCTAGGTTGTACAAGGCCAATGGGCCCAAGCGGAGGTGACGTAACACCTTTGGACTTGTAGTTTGACTCGGATTCTGCTGCAGCATCAGATTGTTTCGTCTATAACTCAACGCTCCGGACGGATTTTAAGGCGATTCAATTGGGTTGGAAAATGCACGAAATCTATTTTCCAACAAAAAAGAATCAACCAATTTGGAGTCCGTATGAAAAGTTATAGACGTTTTGAGTCAGGTATATCTGTGCAGTCCGAATCTGAGTCCAGAACGTGAGAGACTTGGACTCTATCTTCTCTTGGGCCAAAAGTGACGTGAGAGAACTTTTGAACAGCAGGTAAACATCTCTTTCTCCCTTATCTTCATATGTGGATTGTACAAATGTCCCATACACCTGCAATTAGACATGGCACAAAAGTTTGTGAAGTATTTTTGTCCTGGATAACATAAATATATTATTGAATAGTTTGCACTAGAAATCACCTGAGAAATATGCATGTATGCAATATTTTTGGTCTCATCCAAGGTAGTCATGTCCTCATCATCCTCCCCTTTTTGAAAACAAAGCCGTCCTCGGCGTTGCTTAATCTGAAATGTGGCTAACAAAAGAGACAAGGTGTACATGTTGTATATGTATACGTCATCCATTTTTACTTCCCTTGATTTTTGCATATATGACACATGAATATATGAGTAACTTGCATAGTTCATAAAATGTAAAGCCAACAAATTAGCACAAGAACTAGAAGGCTTGAAAATACTGCAACTCAGTTTGCACATATAAGTGAAGCTCTTATTTATTTCAAGAGATTGACAATGTTCATCATTAAACCATCCCAACATTGGTGAATAAACCTTATTTGAATCAAATTTACATGCTACAACATGCTTAGATAAGCAAACATGCAATGAGTCATTCGACACAGAATCATCACCAAGATTAGAGGTCGATCAAAATGATTAAACATTGATTCTTTTGTATCAATAGTTAATTCAATGGGTGCTCTCAAAATTGTTGGTATTTCAGTTGTTTGATCACATGGCAAAGTCAAATTATCAATATAATCCTCTAAAATAGGTGGTGTGATCAAAGTAGTGGGTAGCTCAACACATGATGTATTCAAGTTAACTAGGCATGCATCATTCTCATGTAAAAGTGGAAAATCTGTACCTTTGTCATTACCTCTTATAGTCAACTCAGATGATGCAGGCACTCTCGATGGTGATGTGTCACATGGTGGAGATGATGTAGTCCTCGCAACAACGGATGTGGTTGTCATAGTACGCCTAGTAGTTGAATAAACATCTGTATCAACAGTTGGAATGTGCACCGTGCGCTTGTTCTCCTTGTGGGCAACACGTCGTTTTATTTCCTGTCCAGCTTTGCAAGCAAGACGAAACAAATGGTCCATAGGATAACACTCTTCATGAATTAGTATCTCCTGAATATTATGGTTTAATCCTCCCCAAAATCTATCCATAAAATCTTCTTCACTTTCTTCTAAAATGAGTGCAACAAGGTAGTTTGTAAATCATCATAATATTTTGTTACAGTGTCACTACCTTGTTTTAAATGTTCCAGTTTTTAATCATGCCACGAGTATAATAAACATCGATTTAATCTATCTCTCATGACATGTTTTAAATCATCCCAAGTATTAGGTACATAATCAGGGTGTAACCGACAATATTCACTCCACCAAACTAGAGCATAACCAGTGAAAGAACCAACCGCAACCATAACTTTTTTACGCTCATCAAAATTATGGGAAGCAAATATATTATTTATGTCTAACTCCCACTCAATATATAAAGGAGGTCTAAAACGGCCATTAAATGGTGGTATAGAAACATGAACCTGATCATGTGCATTTGGATGTTTGTGCACCTCTCGTGACGGTTGTGGTATTTGCATAGGTGGTGGCATGTCTCCCGCGATCGACAAAGCCCATGAATTGACTCTGGATCCTGTCATGATTAGTAGAACAAGAAACAAAATCCAAAAATAATGTTCCTATAACTACTAGGATGTGGTGGTAAAACACTCACAAGAAAGCAAATATCAATGTCTTACAAGTTCTTACCATGCAGCAAAGCGGTGATCGGCAACCAGCGGTGTCAAGTAACTCGAATATTGAGTAAAGCGATTGCCGGGGAGCGTCGATACACGGTGTAGAAATATGTGGAGCTGGGTTGGCTATATATGGTAGCAAAAGATTAGCAATAATCAATTCAAAGATGCAATGTTGAATAAACGCTCAACGACGGTATCTGTGCTGGTCCTAGGCTAGACCGGACTAGAGACGCGAGCCTAGAACACTAATGAGGTCACGGCATAGCACAACTAGCATCAATGAAGGATACTAAGTAGCTCTTGACAGCAAGATATAAGTGAAGATCACAACGGCAGTGAAGATAATGATGAAAAACAACTGCCAAGCAGGACATACAACAACTCTCTCTCAACTTTCCTCTTGAAAAGTTTGAGCCAATTTTCTGATAAATTCTTTCAAAGAATGCTACTAACTCAAGCTTTCCAATGCAAAAAGAATCACTCAATTCGAGTTGATATGAGGAGTCAAAGAATTCTAAAACTGGCCTGAAAAATTGGAACAAGCTGTGTTCACGAACTTCAGAGGGCAAAACACCTATTTAGAAGCCGATTTTGAGGTGTCAAATATTGAACTAGCTTCTGCAACTATTTAGATGCGCCTCGTCTCTAGCTTTAATTTGAGTACTCACGGAGTCAAAACGGACTTCGTATGAGGAAGATACACCTGTTTTACTGAACAGTGCGCAAAACAGATTCCAATCCGAATTCAGGTACGAGATTGATTCTAGATAGATCCGGTTTTTTTCCTCTCTTTTTTTCTCACGCTTTTTTTTTTTTTCTCTCTCTTTTCTTTTTTTCTTTCCTTTTTCTCTCTTTTTTTCTCTATTTTTTTCTCCTCTTTCCAAGACAAACTGGATAAGATGCAGATTGGATCAAGCGAAGATGTGAATGACCTCAACTATGATTATGACAATGAACAGTCGTAGTACGTGATGGAAATTAATGGATGGGATGGTGGACAGTGGAAGGATAATGATGCAGCGGCGTGACTAATGTGAACAGAACTCAAACTCTAAAGGAACAAGACACTAAGACCAGCAACTCGACACGACGATGCAACCGATAATTCAATAATGCAAACAATGAAAAGAAAATTGCAAAGGCTTGGACTGGCTAGGACAAATGATGAATAGATCTAACTTTTTTTGTGGCTTTTTCTTGGACAATTGGTAAGAAAATAAATCGAATCTAGGGATAACTGGAAAATCTCACCGAGCAACCTGAAAACTGATACCACTTGATAGAGGCGAGGGTGTCCCGATCTTTCGATGAGATGATAACTCTCGATTTGGTGGAGTCGACTTTGACGATCCGACTACAAACGTGCACGACGTTGCGCCTTAGCAATCGCTAAACCAATCTCCTTAGGTTACTGACGATGCCGGAAGCACGATCAGCCTGACCACGAAAGGTCTATTCCTGCAAGCAATCGAAGAACGAGCAAGAATATGATAAAGCAATCTGAATATTGCGAATATATATGAAGTATTGATAATGGTGGGGATCCGTAAGCGGTCTTGGTCTGGTCGTTGGACACAAACAAAGTACACGGTTGCAATGGCTAACTTTAACTAAACAAATCCCAAGGAAAAAGCTACTAGATGGATCTACTTATATAGGAGCAAGGGTGGCGGCCAAGGAGGTGGGAGGACGTCCCAAGGCAGCCTAAAACTAACCCTAGGTCGTACAAGGCCAATGGGCCCAAGCGGAGGTGACGTAACACCTTTGGACTTGTAGTTTGACTCGGATTCTGCTGCAGCATCAGATTGTTTCGTCTATAACTCAACGCTCCGGACGGATTTTAAGGCGATTCCAATTGGGTTGGAAAATGCACGAAATCTATTTTCCAACAAAAAAAGAATCAACCAATTTGGAGTCCGTATGAAAAAGTTATAGACGTTTTGAGTCAGGTATGTCTGTGCAGTCCGAATCTGAGTCCAGAACGTGAGAGACTTGGACTCTATCTTCTCTTGGGCCAAAAGTGACGTGAGAGAACTTTTGAACAGCAGGTAAACATCTCTTTCTCCTTATCTTCATATGTGGATTGTACAAATGTCCCATACACCTGCAATTAGACATGGCACAAAAGTTTGTGAAGTATTTTGTCCTGGATAACATAAATATATTATTGAATAGTTTGCACTAGAAATCACCTGAGAAATATGCATGTATGCAATATTTTGGTCTCATCCAAGGTAGTCATGTCCTCATCACGGACTCTAAAATAGCCTATACTTGTGTATTTCGAAATTACAAGGGCCTGGCCCACTAATAAGGTGACGAGCACCTAGAATAGCCTCGGGACGACATTTATGAAGTAGCATCTTGTATATTTCGTCCAAGGCTGCATGCACCCATTATGGTGGCTTCCAAGTCCTGAAATCATCACTTGTAACTCCGTTTTGTTCCCTTTATGCATGGCATTATCTCCATGCTTGTTCTTGCTCCAATGTCCATCCTTCTCCAAGCTAGGGCCTTCATTTGTAAGCAAAACAAATGTATCCAATTTAGGCAGCATCATATTCTCATGAACACTAGAATCATTACCAAGAAACGAAAGTACCTGATAATTTAATTGGCGTGCGCGAGCTCTAGTAATTGGTCCAGTATATGTAGCAGTAGGGGCCGTGGGTGTAACAATGGTATTGATGTCCTCATCACGTGCTTCCAACTTCGTGCGTGGTTGTGTGGATTGGAACTAAGAGTGTGGTTGGGCGAATACTTGTCGCGGGTTGTTGCATTTGCAATAGTTAGCTTCGATCTCGTCAGTTTGCACTAGTTATCCTTTACTCGATAGCGTTGTTGGTTGGGATCGAGGGTTTCCTTCTACCCTTCAGGTGGCGTTGATTCGCAACATAGAGCAGATTCTCCGTGAAGATTGCGCAACCCGTATCATCTTGGCATCAGACCTTCGGTTGACACGGTAGGATCTTGTATCCCTAGTTTAGTTCGTGTTCTTGTTCATCCTAAAAGTCCAGAAAATAGCCCCACAAAAAAATCCCTTTACCTAGTCCTTTGCAGGCTTTAATCTGTTATTTGGTGATTTTTATCAAGTTCTTGTCCACTAGATCTTTGTTTTTAGTTGCTGAGTCCCCCCCCCCCACCCCATCCAATCTTGTGGGTTTGTGTTCATTTTCGTGCACAAATTTCAGATCTGCATCCTCCACCAAATCATGCATATCTTTGTCATCCGGAGTCCATTTTTGAGTGTTTTTGTGCATTTTGAAAATCCCACACTATGTGCTCTCCATTCATCCTTGTTAGATCTGATTCCCATCGTGTTTTCCACCCAGTAAAATCAGATCAGTTCGTGTGTGTTTGCTGCCAAAGTTTCAGCTGCATGTTCTTGTTGGTTGACTTCATCTATTGTGATTTTCGTGATTCCCCCAAAGTGTGTGTTCAGATCCAAGTCCCTTGTTGAAAGTTTCTCAAAAAAAGAGCAAAAAAAAAAGAGGCAAAAAAAAGAGATCTGCCCAAAGAAAGAAAGTGTGTGCAAAAAGCAAAAGAGAGAAAACTTGGGACTGTTCTTCACTTCTATCTTGAGAAATCCCTGTTTGTGTTGTGAGCTGAAACGTGTCAGGTGTGCAAAGTCTTCAATCCTTGCTTGTAGCAAATCTGATTCCTTGGCGAGAGTTGCATCTACCTCACGTATATCTCATTCAGCAACTAAATGCATTAGAATCTTGTGTGGATGATTACTTGGTTCAACAATATCTAGATTGCAGATTAGTGCATCTTTTGCTACATATATACCCCACCCGAACTCCACCAAACAGCCCCGCATGTGCAACTGATGAGGACATCAATACCATTGTTACACCCACAGCCCCTACTGCTACATATACTGGACCAATTACTAGAGCTCACATGACGCCAATTAAATTATCGTACTTTCGCTTTCTTGGTAATGATTCTAATGTTCATGAGAATATGATGCAGCCTAAATTGGATACATTTGTTTTGCTTACAAATGAAGGCCCTAGCTTGGAGAAGGATGGACATTGAGCAAGAACAAGCATGGAGATAATGCCATGCAAAGGGAACAAGAACAGAGTTACAAGTGATGATTTCAGGACTTTGAAGCCACCATAATGGATGCATGAAGCCTTGGACGAAATATACAAGATGCTACTTCATAAATGTCGTCCCGAGGCTATTCTAGGTGCTCGTCACCTTATTATTGGGCCAGGCCCATATAATTTCGAAATACTTAAGTATAGGCTGTTTTAGAGTCCGTATGTGTGGGGAAACAAGAGTTAGGGTTGATTTCGACCCTCCACCAAGGGCCACGAAATTCCCCCTCTTCCTCCATATATACAGCCCTTAGGGCACCGCTTAGACCTTGGGTTTTGTTTAGATTAAAAGTTCGCCATAGCTGCAACTTCGCTGCGTTTCGCTTTGTGTTCAACGACCGCACAAAGGCGCCACAGAAATCCCACCTTGATCAATAAAGCTTTCATCTTATATTCGCAATATCCAGATTGCAATCTCAGTTTCTTGCTTGTTCTTCGTTTGCTCGCAGGAAATGCACCCTCGTGGTCGTTGATCGTGCTCGGCGTGGTCAATAACCTCTCGGAGTTGGTTTAGCGATTGCTAAGGCGCGACGTCCTCGCCGTTCGTAGTCGGATCGTCAAAGTCGACTTCCTCCAAAGCGAAAACCAACATCTCATCGAAAGACGGACACCTTTGCCTCTATCAAGTGGTATCAGATTTCCGTGTTGCTCGGTGAGATTTTACAGTTTTAAATGGTTTAGATCGAGTCTGTTCTTCATACCTACTGTCCACGAAAAAGCCACAAAAAAAAATTAGGGTTAGTTCATCATATCCGAACCAATCTGAGCCTTTGCATAATCTTTTTAGGGTTTTTGCTTTGTTGAATTTGCGGTTGCATCGTCGTGTCAAGTTGCCGGTCTTAGAGTCTAGTCTTTTAGAGTTTCGAGTTCTGGTCATAAGTTGTCACGCCGCTGCCGCACCATCATCATCGCCTTGCCATCTTCCAATTTTTCGAAACCACCCTCCGTTTAGGCCCAAAAAAAAGAGTCTGGAAACCACCCTCCGTTTAGGCCCAAAATTTTCCGAAAACGCACTTGTCAAAAAATTTTCTGGCTATCCTATTTTTATGTGTTTCTAAGCGTATTGAGACAGTCGCCGTTATAGAAAGTTTTTTTTTGACCCCTTTCCAGTTTTTGGGTCCGGGCAGTCGAAAAAAAAAATTTTTGGTCGAAAAAATTTCGTGCCCATCCTGTCAGTTTGACCTGGGAAGAGTTTTGAGACACTCGCCATTATAGTGATTTTTCGCAAAAAAAAAAGAGCAGCGCAAAAAAAAAACGAGCGAAAAAAGAAAAGAAAAATTCCAGAGTGTGCTTTTCCGTTGTTTCCGTGCAGCGCCGTGATTTTGTTAGTGTTCTAGGCTCGCGTCTCTAGCACGGTCTAGCCTAGGACCAAAGACAAGACTCACCGTCGTTGAGCGCTTATTCAACTTTGCATCTCTGAATTGATTATTGCTAACCTTTTTGCTACCATATTATAAGCCTTCCCAGCTCCACATACATCTACATCGTGCTTGACTCTCCCAGTAAGCGCTCTATCCAAGCTTTGAGAGTTTTGACTACATCGGTTGCCGATCACCACTTTCTCTTTGGGTAAGAACTGGTAAGAATTTGAGATTTGCTTGACGGATTTGTGACTGTCCACCACACCACCACTACTACTTCCTAGTAGTCTGTCAATCATATTCTTGTGTGTTTCTATTGCTGCTAACCATGGCAGGATCACAAGCGATGAGACTGATCGGGAGAACATGACAAACAAAGCGCTACATGATAAGTTTCAACAAATGATGAGTGGGCAGGTGGACGATGTGCTAAATAGATTTGAAGAGGCCATGGAGAAGATAGATGGCATTGAGAAGGCGTCAAACAAAGCTCGATAACAAGTTTAATGAATTGCTCGCTGCGCGTCTACCACCACCACCACCGCTGCACCTAACGCACCTCTACTACAACAACAAGGACTACCTCCACATCGCGAAACAGCCCTCCGCCGAGCTTCCGTGTTCCTCTTCACCGCCAAGCTGCTGGTGCTGCTGTTGATACTTCGTGGCTCCTGCTGCTGCGGTGGGGAGGATGATTATGTAAGAGCTTATGAGGATGAGGTTGATCAACATCGAACTACGTGCAACCACCAAACCACAACCACCGTGTCGTCCACATGCAAATAATGGCAATGTTCGGGCTCCCCTTCAGTACGAGATCATGACCATCTCCTAAACTGAAATTGAATATTCCACCATTTGAAGGTAGATATGTTCCTGATATATATCTTACTTGGGAGTTAGAAACTGAACAACGATTTACATGTTTACAATATCCTGAGGAGAGACGTGGTCCTGCTGCTGTTTGTGCTTTCACTAGCTTTGCATGTGTTTGGTGGTCCGAACATTGTAGATTATATCCTGTTCCAGCTACTTGGGCTGCTTTGAAAACTGCTATGCGTGCTCGTTGGGTTCCACCATATTATCAGCGTGAATTACTTCAAAAATTGCAGCGCTTAAGACAAGGAAAAATTCGGTGAAGAATATTATCGGAATTACAAACTGGCTTGATTAGATGTGGTATTGTTGAGGAGAATGAAGCTATGCTTGCACGTTTTCGGGTGGATTAAATAGAGATTCAGACCATTCTACACTACAAGGATTATAATAATATCACTCGATTATTCCATCTTGCTTGTAAAGCTGAACGTGAAGTGCAGGATCGACGTGCCTTGGCGCGACTAACTTTTCTCGCAGGTCGACCTTCATCATGGACACCACGTGCATCATCTACTTCCACACGTTCTACTACACCGGCACCTCCGTCGGCTGCCACCTCCAACCGTGATACAAGAAAGCAGGCACAACCACCACTATCTCGCCAAGAGTACACCTGCTAGGCCTACAGAGCTCTTCTTCTTCCATGGCGTCAACAGGGCACACAAGTGATATTATTTGTCGTCGTTGTAAGGGAAGAGGACATTTTATGAGAGAATGCCAATCTCAGTGTGTGATGATTGCTCACGAGGATGGTGGGTATGAGTCTGCTAGTGACTATGATGAAGAGACTTTGGCTCTTATTACACATGAAGAACACGGTGGAGATGATTCGATCTTGAGACGCAATACATGGCTGCTCAAGATGCCGACAGTATGAATGTTTAGTTGCTCAACGTGTTTTGAGTGTGCAGGTTACACAAGCTGAGCAAAATCAGAGGCATAACTTGTTCCATACAAAGGAGTTGTGAAGGAACGTTCTATTCGCGCCATCATAGATGGAGGGAGCTGCAACAACTTGGCTAGCATGGATATGGTGGAGAAGCTTTCTCTCACCACAAGACCACATCCACATCCTTACTACATCCAATGGTTCAACAACAGCGGCAAGGTTAAGGTAACACGTCTTGTTCGTGTGCATTTTAGTATCTCTACATATGCTGATTATGTTGATTGTGTTGTGGTACCTATGCAAGCATGTTCCTTATTACTTGGTAGACCATGGCAATTTGATAAAATTTCTGTACACCATGGTAGAAACAATCAGTATACTCTTGTTCACAAGGATAAAAATATTACTTTGCTTCCTATGACTCTGATTCCATTTTGAAAGATGATATTAATAGAGCTAATAAAGCAAAACAGGAGAAAATAAGAGTGAAAATCAGATTGTGGCAAAAGAATTTGAGCAACAAATGAAGCCTAATAATAAACCATCTAATGTTGCTTCTGAAATTAAACTGAAAAGTGCATGTTTATTTGCCACCAAATCTGATATTGATGAGCTAGATTCTAGCAAATCTGTTTGCTATGCTTTTGTGTGCAAGAGGCATTATTTTCATTCGAGGACGTGCCTTCCTCTTTGCCCCTACTGTCACTAACATTTTGCAGGAGTTCACGACGTCTTCCCACAAGACGTGCCACCGGATTACCACCTATTCGAGGGATTGAGCATCAAATTGACTTAATTCCGGTGCATCGCTACCCAACCGTGCACCATACCGTACCAATCCAGAGGAGACGAAGGAGATTATGCGTCAAGTACAGGAGCTGCTCGACAAAGGTTATATACGCGAATCTCTTAGTCCTTGTGCTGTTCCTATTATACTAGTGCCTAAAAAGGATGGTACGTCGGCGTATGTGTGTTGATTGTAGAGGCATTAATAATATTACTATTCGTTATCGCCATCCTATTCCTAGGCTAGATGATATGCTTGATGAATTGAGTGGCTCTACAATATTCTCCAAAGTTGATTTATGTAGTGGATACCATCAAATTCGTATGAAATTGGGAGATGAATGGAAAACAGCATTTAAAACTAAGTTTGGATTATATGAGTGGTTAGTCATGCCTTTTGGGTTAACTAATGCACCTAGTACTTTCATGAGATTAATGAACGAAGTTTTACGTGCTTTCATTGGACGATTTGTGGTAGTTTACTTTGATGATATACTGATTTATAGCAAATCTTTGGAAGAACATTTGGAACATTTACGTGTTGTTTTTATTGCTCTCGTGATGCACGCTTGTTTGGTAACCTTGGGAAGTGCACCTTTTGCACCGACCGAGTATCTTTTCTTGGCTAGGTTGTTACTCCACAGGAATTGAAGTTGATAAAGCCAAGATTGAAGCTATTGAGAGTTGGCCGCAGCCCAAAACGGTCACACAAGTGAGGAGTTTTCTTGGACTCGCTGGTTTCTATAGGCGTTTTGTGAGAGACTTTAGCACCATTGCTGCACCTCTCAATGAGCTTACAAAGAAGGATGTGCCTTTTGTTTGGGGTACCGCACAGGAAGAAGCCTTCACGGTATTGAAAGATAAGTTGACACATGCTCCTTTACTCCAACTTCCTGACTTTATTAAGACTTTTGAGCTTGAATGTGATGCTAGTGGAATTGGATTAGGAGGTGTGTTATTACAAGATGGCAAACCTGTTGCATACTTTTCTGAAAAATTGAGTGGGCCTAGTCTGAACTATTCTACTTATGACAAAGAATTATATGCTCTTGTTCGGACTTTAGAGACATGGCAACATTATTTATGGCCCAAAGAATTTGTTATACATTCTGATCATGAATCTTTGAAACGTATTAAAAGTCAAGCTAAACTGAATCGTAGACATGCTAAATGGGTTGAATTCATTGAGACTTTCCCTTATGTCATTAAACACAAGAAGGGTAAAGAAAATGTTATTGCTGATGCTTTGTCTCGTCGCTATACTATGCTTTCACAACTTGACTTCAAAATATTTGGTTTGGAGACCATCAAAGATCAATATGTGCATGATGCTGATTTTAAAGATATAATGCAGAATTGTAAAGAAGGAAGAACATGGAACAAGTTCGTTATTAATGATGGTTTTGTGTTCCGTGCTAATAAGCTATGCATTCCTGCTAGCTCTGTTCGCCTTTTGTTGTTGCAGGAGGCGATGGAGGAGGATTAATGGGACACTTTGGCGTCAAGAAGACGGAGGATATACTTGCTACACATTTCTTTTGGCCAAAGATGAGACGGATGTTGAGCGTTTTGTTGCTCGCTGCACTACATGTCAAAAAGCTAAGTCACGACTCAATCCTCATGGTTTATATATGCCTTTGCTCTGTGCCTAGTGTTCCTTGGGAGGATATATCTATGGACTTTGTTTTAGGTTTACCTCGAACAAAGAAGGGAGGATAGCATATTTGTTGTCGTGGATAGATTCTCGAAAATGGCACACTTTATACCATGTCATAAAAGCGATGATGCTTTGTTAATGTTGCTGATTTGTTCTTTCGTGAAATTATTCGCTTGCATGGTGTGCCAAATACTATTGTTTCAGATCGTGATACTAAATTTCTTAGCCACTTTTGGAGATGTTTATGGGCTAAGTTGGGGACTAAACTGCTTTTAGTACTACTTGTCACCCCCAAACCGATGGACAAACTGAAGTAGTCAATAGAACATTGTCTACTATGCTTAGGGCTGTTTTGAAGAATAATAAGAAAATGTGGGAAGAATGCTTGCCTCATATTGAATTTGCTTATAATCGCTCATTGCATTCTACTACTAAGATGTGCCCTTTTGAAATTGTGTATGGCTTCCTACCTCGTGCACCTATTGATTTGTTGCCTCTTCCATCTTCAAGAAGGTTAATTTTGATGCTAAAGAACGTGCTGAATTGATTTTAAAATGCATGAGATAACTAAGGAAAACATTGAGCGTATGAATGCTAAATATAAACTTGCTGGAGATAAGGGTAGAAAACATGTTGTCTTTGCACCGGAGATCTTGTTTGGTTACATTTATGTAAGGATAGGTTTCCTAATTTGCGCAAATCAAAGCTAATGCCACGTCTGATGGTCCATTTAAGGTGTTAGAGAAAATAAATGATAATGCATATAAACTTGAGCTGCCCGCAGATTTTGGGGTTAGTCCCACTTTTAACATTGCAGATTTGAAGCCTTATTTGGGTGAGGAATATGAGCTTCCGTCGAGGACGACTTCATTTCAAGAAGGGAGGATGATGAGGACATCAATACCATTGTTACACCCACAGCCCCTATCGCTACATATAATCGGACCAATTACTAGAGCTCACAGACGCCAATTAAATTATCGGTACTTTCGTTTCTTGGTAATGATTCTAATGTTCATGAGAATATGATGCTGCCTAAATTGGATACATTTGTTTTGCTTACAAATGAAGGCCCTAGCTTGGAGAAGGATGGACATTGAGCAAGAACAAGCATGGAGATAATGCCATGCTAAGGGGAACAAGAACAGAGTTACAAGTGATGATTTCAGGACTTTGAAGCCACCATAATGGATGCATGAAGCCTTGGACGAAATATACAAGATGCTACTTCATAAATGTCGTCCCCGAGGCTATTCTAGGTGCTGCGTCACCTTATTATTGGGCCAGGCCCATATAATTTCGAAATACTTAAGTATAGGCTGTTTTAGAGTCCGTATGTGTGGGGAAACAAGAGTTAGGGTTGATTTCGACCCCTCCACCAAGGGCCACGAAATTCCCCCTCTTCCTCCATATATACAGCCCTTAGGGCACCGCTTAGACCTTGGGTTTTGTTTAGATTAAAAGTTCGCCATAGCTGCAACTTCGCGTGCCGCTTGTGTTCAACGACTGCACAAAGGCGTCCACAGAACCCCACCTTGATCAATAAAGCTTTCATCTTATATTCGCAATATCCAGATTGCAATCTCAGTTTCTTGCTTGTTCTTCGCTTGCTCGCAGGAAATGCACCCTCGTGGTCGTTGATCGTGCTCGGCGTGGTCAATAACCTCTCGGAGTTGGTTTAGCGATTGCTAAGGCGCGACGTCCTCGCACGTTCGTAGTCGGATCGTCAAAGTCGACTTCCTCCAAAGCGAAAACCAACATCTCATCGAAAGACGGGACACCTTTGCCTCTATCAGCAACCCTAGACTTGTATTCGCTTGATTATCACTCTTTGTATACCAACCACTGACACCACGGTTGAGCATGATTCTGCTCTCACTTGGAAGTTACATGAGCTTCAGTTGGTAAGTGAGGTGAGCTTGAGTTGTTATCCACATATATGCTTCTAGTACTATAGGGCTTTTGGAGAACTAACCATGGCAGGTGAAGAAAACGAATATGATGTTGAAGGAAATGGGCATCTCAATCAGCCCGTCACACGGTTTCACTTCAACGCATTACGTGATCATCTACGCCCAGAGTTCAGAAACAACCATGACCCAATTGAAGAGAAGCAAGACAAGTTGTCGAGAGATTTGCAGCAACTTATGGGTAATGTTGATGAGCAACTCACTCAGAACATGGCAGCCATGAGGACTGGTATTGTTGCTGATATTGTGCGAGAGCTTCGTCAGAACCAAGAAGATGCAAGTGTCCATGGTGAAGAACAAAATGTAACTGATGGGGAAGGTGCTGCCTCCAATGCACAAGCTAGAAGAAACCGTGCTCCTGCTCCCCATGCCATGAGACCTCCCAGTCCCGGACGTGGAAATGATCATGGTAATGGACGTGGTCATCATGAAGCTGCTGCTGGTCGTGGTCTTAGAGGAGGCCACCGAAGAGCAAATTTGCACCATGACGGTAGTGGAGATGAGTTTGATGAAGATGAAGAAGGCATGCACCAGAATGACAGATTTCATCATCGTAGAAACTATGGTCGTGGACAGCAGGAGGAGGAGAGGTTTGGAAAGCTGAAATTTACCATGCCCAAGTTTGATGGTGGATCTGATCCAAAAAGTTATCTCACATGGGAATTAAAGGTTGACAAGATTTTCCGCATGCACAACTACTCTGAAGAGAAGAAACTAGCAATGGCCTCACTTGAGTTTGAAGACTATGCTCTAATTTGGTGGGAGCAAGTTCAGATTCAGCGAGAAGAAGAAGGAGAGCCTGCTGTTTCTACATGGACAGAAATGAAAAGAGAGATGAGGGCAAGATTTGTCCCAAGGCATTATAGACGTGACATCTTTGATAAGCTCGAGAATTTGAGGCAAGGAAAGTTATCAGTTGAGGAGTATCATAAGGAGATGGAGAAGGCAATGATAAGAGCCAACATACATGAAGATGAGGAGCAGTCCATGGCAAGGTTCCTCTATGGGCTGAATCCTAATGTTAAACGAGTGGTTGATTTGCAGCCATATCATAATGTAGTAGAGCTGGTACATCTTGCTTCTAAGGCTGAACGTCAATTGCAAGAAGACTCGAAGCAAAACAGAACTACGTCCTTGACAGCTCAAGCTACATCAAGTGGGAGTAAGTTTATACCTCAATTCAACGTTGGTCGAGGTATTATGACTAGTTCTGGTGGTGGAAATCAGCCCCATGCACGTGCAGCCACGAGCAGAAATGATGCATCAAATTCGAAGGAGAAGAGCAAATTTGCAGCTCCTAGTTCATCCTCCATTGGCTCCACGGGGAAAACTAGTGAGATAGAGTGCTTTACATGTAAGGGACGTGGCCACATGAAGAAGGATTGTCCCAACAAGCGTACCATGCTGATCACCGAGAATGGAGAATATGAGTCTTTAGTGAACTCAAGAAGAAACTGAAGATGGTGATGGTTCGGATGGTGATGAGCAAACCTATTGTGATTATGAGCAAGGTGCCTCTCTTGTTGTCACTAAAGTTTTGAGTGTGCAGATCAAAGAAGCTGAGAATGGACAACGACACAATCTGTTTCAAACAAGAGCCAATGTGCAAGACAAGGTATGCAAGTTAATTGTTGATGGTGGGAGTTGTCACAATATTGCAAGCAAAGACATGTGTGATAAGCTTGGGCTGAAGCTGCTACAACACCCTCATCCATATCATATACAATGGTTGAGTGAATGTGGAGAGATTAAGATCACACACATGGTACAGGTGCAATTCAAGATTGGAGATTATAATGACACCATTGAGTGTGATGTGGTGCCAATGAAGGTGTGTCACTTGCTGTTGGGCAGACCGTGGCAATATGATCATTCAGCTCAACATTGTGGCAGAACCAATCAATACAGCATGAAGTGGAGAGGAAAAGACTTGGTGCTTAGACCCATGACACCCCAACAAATCATGGCTGAGCACTTGCAGAAAGTTTCTGAAGTAAAAATAGTGAGTAAGAAAGAGGGAGAGAAAAAGAGCGAGAGAGAGATCCACAAATCGGTGAGTGAGCGCCACAAGCCAAATCTGAGAGAGAAGAATAAAAGAGAGGGAGAGAACTTAGTAATGTTAGCCACCAAATCAGAACTGAGAGATGTGATGCTCAACCCAAATCAAGTGGTCATTGTACTTGTGTACAAAGATGCTTTGCTTTTAGCTAACGACTTAACATGTCTCCCTAGTGCTGTTTGTGATGTCTTGCAGGAATTCGAGGATGTTTTTCCGGAGGAAGTACCCGCTGGTCTACCTCCCTTGCGTGGCATAGAACATGAAAGTGCTAGTTATCGATTAGAGGGGGGGTGAATAGGCGATTTTTACGAAAGTCTTCAAAACATGAAAGTTTTGAAGACAAACATGAAAACTGGACCTGTAAACATGCAGCGGAAGATGAACTACACTAGACAAGCCATCGTCAAACAAGTATGAAGCTAAAGCATGATAACTGATAGCAGCTATGTAGTAGGATCAGGATGGAAGATAGTATGAAGCCAATCAGAACAAGTAGTCACACAGTGAAGACAAATAGGTAGAGTAATCAGGCAATGACTTCACAAAGACAAACTGTAAGTAAGGAGAGTAAGAGATAGAACCAGTGTGTTGTGAAGACAAGGATTTGTTCGACCAGTTCTAGTTGCTGTGACAACTGTACGTCTGGTTAGGGAGGTTCAGATTGAACTCAGAAGACCGTGTCTTTACCTTATTCCCCTTGAGCTAAGGACACACAGTCCCCACCCATTCACTCTGGTAAGTCTTCACGGTAGACTTCCAAACCTTCATAGACTTCGTTCACCGGCAATCCACAATTACTCTTGGATGCTCAGAACGCGACGCCTAACCGGCTGGAAGATTCACAGTCCTCAAGTGTAACAAGTCTTCAGATCACGCGGATAGAAAGACTTCAGTGATGCCTAACACTCTTTGGCTCTGGGTGTTTGGGCTTTGTCCTCACAAGGATTTCTCTCTCTCTCAAAAGCTTCGGAGGTGGCTTGCTCTCAAACGACAAAAGCCGTGCACTAACTCTGAGCAGCCACCAATTTATGGTGTAGGGGGTGGGCTATTTATAGCCACTAGTCAACCCGACCTGATTTGTCCGAAATGACCCTGGGTCACTAAGGAACTAACACGTGTCACAACGGTCAGATTTCAAACACACGCGACAGCTTGACTTGGGCTACAAGTAAAGTTGACTTATCCGACTCTGGATAAGATTTGCTCTCATTGTCTTCGCCAAGACATAGGATTTTGTTGAGCATCACTTGACCACTCGACTTTGTTCACTTGGACCCCACTTAACAAAGGTGGTGGTTCCTATGACTCAACAAAGAAGAAAAGAAACAACGAAACTGCTAAGTCTTCGCGCTCCATAGTCTTCACTCAATGTCTTCTTCTGTCATAGTCTTCAATGTGAATGTCTTCACGTACCACAATTAACTTCAATGTCTTCGTACATTTTTAGGGGTCATCTCCGGTAGGTAAACCGAATCAAGGAGGGACTACTACCTGTGTTATCCTGCAATTCTCACAAACACATTAGTCCCTCAACCACGTTTGTCGTCAATACTCCAAAACCAAACTAGGGGTGGCACTAGATGCACTTACAATCTCCACCTTTTTGGTGATTGATGACAAACTGGTTGAAGTTTTCAACGGGGATATTAATATGTGAAATATGTGAAATTGTAAAGGATGAGGTATTGTCTTCATAACTAGCAAAAGGCTCCCCCTGAAGATGTGCATATATGTAATTTGCTTTTGGAATGCAAATGCACATGGCAGGTTCTACTTGTGGAGATCCTCTTCAACTTATGAAAACAATTCATCATGCATGATTCAATGTAATGAAGATAATGACATGCATAATGAAAATTGGACGTCTGCAAAATGATTTAAGTGCGGAAGTTATCATCGCGCATGCGGAATTTATCATCGCATCACAAAATAGCAAATAAGTAGCAGACGACCATCGAGTTTAAGTGTTACAACTCAGAGAACCAAATGTATCAAGAGAAAGAGTTGTAAACACTAGGCAAAATATAAAGCAACCGCCCATATGAACCCGCTTGAAGACTAACAAATCATAGCTTCTCCCCCTTTTGTCAGTAAGGACCAAAAAGGGTTGAAGACATTGAGCCTCTACTCGTTCCTAGAAGGAGTAGGAGAAGATGCAGGGTTGATGTCGAGGTTTGGCGGTGCAGACGAACTTGGAGCAGTGTTGATTCGTGTTGGAGGTGGCGAAGTGGCATCATCTTGATCATCGATCACACGAGCATTCACGGTTGCTGCAGAAGAGGAGTACTCTGTGTCTTCAAGAGATGGAGTGCACCGCAGAACAACATTACTGGGCGGAGTGGAATCAAACTTGAATCTTTCTGAGAAGCCATCGTCCTGAAGATCTTCCTCAGCACACATAAGCGTCAACCCTTTCCATGTGCGTCGACAGGTTTCATGAGCGACAAAGGCATTCTTGGTTGCAAGGTTGCGAATGCGATTGACGTCAATCATGATGCTCTGCATCTGGCGCTTGAGCCAATCATGATGCCTATCTTGTTTCTAATGCAGGCCAACGAGAAGCTCTCGATCATTGAGAACACGAGATCGCCTTCGAGGCCGTTGAGCAATTGTGCTGTCAGTGGCTTCGGTTTGGGCACGATGAGGTGCACGTGTAGTACCAGCCAACGGATAGACTCGAGTGGCAGCCAGCACACCTTCAATGGGCTGAGTGAAGCTCTGACGATCAGCATTATGAAGATAGAGTGGCTCCTTGTCAGGCTCTGGATAGATGGCTTCAACCGACAAATCGACATCTGGCAAGAAGACAATGTGGTTGCGCGCAGATGGCTGATAGTTGAAAGTAGTGTGAAGCTTGATCAGACGCATGATCCATGGAACATAGAACTTCAAGCCAAAAATGTCAGATCCTGATGCAGCAAGTTGGCGGATGAAGAAATCCTGTGCATTGAAGCTTTTGCCATGAATAATATGGAAAACCAATGTCTTCATTGCACCTTCTAGCTTAGCCTTAGGAGAATGTCCTTTGATGGGCCAGAGAGTTCGCCTTATGATGTGATAGATTGTGCATGGCAGATACTCAAGGTCTTCAATAAAGAACTCCGTAGGATATTCTGCGTCTGGAGGCAATGGCTTCATCATGCTGAGCATCTGGCTCATGTCGGGTTCTGACTTGTGAAAGATGCTTTCCAAAGCTGCAATGTGAAGCTGACAACCAGGCTCATAGAGATCCCCTGGAGTGGGCAGGCCAGTAAGCTTAATGACATCAAATGCTTTGGCTTCATGATGGACATTTCCTGTCATCCACTCAAGTATCCAAGTCTTAGGATCCCTGTAGTAGCCTCTGATATGAAGAGTGGCGTAGAATTGAAGCAGCAACTCTTCATTCCAATGCTCCTTATCAGTGACAAAGTGCAATAAGCCAGCCTCTCTGAAGCAATCGAGAGCTTCTTCTAAGCAGGGCAGGCCAGCTATGGCTTCAGTATCAAGCGCATATGCGGAAACATGCGGCCTTGGTTGTACATAATGCATGAATAATAGCTGCGCTGCTGATAACTCTAGAACCGATCAGATGAAATCTTGGGCCTGGTGTAGGGGTTCTTTGCTCTATCAAAGAAGGTGTTGTGTGCAATGAAGCCGTTGACATTGAAAGATCCTGGCGAAGTGGCAGTACCTAGAAATCTGGGCAGTCTTGGCTTTGGCTTCTGAACCTGAGTCTTGTGCTCGACATGGTAATCAAATTGAGGACCAGCAGCAGGTGGAGGAATCAGAATAGGCCATCTGACAGTGATAAGCTTGCCATAGTTGTATGCTTGCTCGATAGTATGTGGCCTTGGAGGCGGAACAAGAGCAGTGGCATTGATTTCAGGCTGCAGA
This sequence comes from Aegilops longissima, assembly GCA_021605205.1. Lineage (NCBI taxonomy): Eukaryota > Viridiplantae > Streptophyta > Magnoliopsida > Poales > Poaceae > Aegilops > Aegilops longissima. The sequence continues at coordinate 325,282,071 of CM038678.1, read as the reverse complement.
TTTGTGTCAGGTGCGGCATTGACTTCATCTGCTTCATTGGCTTCATTGGCCACTGTAGGCTCCACATTGGCTTCGGCCATGACAATGTCATTGGCTTCAGGAATGTCATTGGTGGCAGCCTCAGGATTTTCACCCTCCACTTGAGTAGCTGGAGGTTCTGGCATAGACTGGTTCTCTTCAGGAACTTCTTCCCGAGTTGTAGGGGGAGTAGTGACACGCTCTTCTTCTTGTGTTGCTCCGGCTGATGCAGCCGGAGGGTCTTCAGCAGCATTGGCTTCAGACACAGGGACCATCACAGAAGGACTGTCTTCAGGAAACACTTGACGTGCCACTGAACTTGACAAGTTGGAGCCCTCTTCTGTGATGGTGGTCATGGAGACGGATGGCCTCAGGCCTTTGCGAAGCCGTTGGAATATGGGCGACGCCTTTGGTGATGGTGATGTCTCCATGTAGTTGTCATCATTGGACATGGGGCTGATGACGGGCACAGATGATGGTTGGGGTGTACTTGGTGAGTCCTGATGTGGGGTAGCTTGCTGGGGGCGATCAGCCCACGATGCATCTTGTGAGATTGGCGTCAAAGGACGACCAATACTGATAAGCTCACTGTTCGTTTGAACAAGCGATGATACCGTTGGGCGCTCGATCTGAGGAAGAACTACATCATCTTGTACAATGTCTTCAGTCGCGATGGGGTCGACGACTGGAACTTCTTGAGCTTCAGGAGCCTCTGTGGAAGCAGGCTCATGAACAATCATCCGACGCTCTTGGTTTGCAGACGGAGGGGGAACAAAAGCAAGGGGTTCAACAATAAGGGGCTCTGTGGGAGCAGCCCGATCTCTCTTCTTGGTTTTTCTCTTCTTGGGGGGTGGTGCTTCATCAGTGGTGCGCTTGGTTTTCCGCTTCCTGGCTTCGGCTTCAGCTGCCTTGGTTTTCTTCTGTTCAGAAGCCACTGAAGGAGCCTTGGGCTTCAAGCCGTGCATGCTGGCAGGGAAGACAATGTGTGGTTCTTCCTGCCATGGTGCTTCAGTGTTGGCTTCAGATGACTTCTTTTTCTTGGCAGCCATTGAGGGGTCAATGCCAGGGCGGCCAAGTGCCTTGCGCTTTTTAGCTTCATTGTAGGCTTGAACGCATTTGTCTGCGAGTGCTTTCATGCGCTCTCTTGAGCCTTTGGCTTCCTCGCGTTTCTTCCGAAACGACTCCTTGAGGTCATTGAGCATCACCTTGAACTTTTGCACATCAGCCACATTCAGCTTGGCTACATGCTTCTTGAACTGTTCCTTCTCGAAGTCTATCTTTCGCTTCAGTTCAACTATGCGCTGAGCCAGAGCAAGCTCAGGAGCAATGGCGCCTTGGAAAGCAACGCTGACGCCAATGGGAAGCTGAAGGTCATCAAAGCTGAGATCTTGATTGTCGAACCACTCATCAATGAAGTTCTTCAGAATGTTTACATCAAAGAGGGGCAGGTCATTGAAGATCTCCGCCTCTTGCTTGCTCTTGATCAGTTGCTCCAGAGCGTCTTCATCAAATTCTTCATCTGAAGACAAGTCAATGGCTTCAGATTCATTCTCGTAATGGCAGCAGTGTCGCGCATGACTCGGCTTGTTGAACTGGTGTCTTCTGTGTCTTCTCACGCCTCATGGAGATGCGAGAGAGATCTTCAGAGTTATTACTGGGAGTAGAAGGGGCAGTTGCCAATGGCTTCACTCTTGAAGCTTTTGGAGCAGCAGATGATTTTGAAGCTTTAGTCTTCTTCTGCTTCTGCGGCTTTGGAGCAGGAGCTGGAGCTTCATCGGTGTCAGCATCATCATCAGAATGATCCACTTTGGCACCTTGAACAGTGATAGAGGCAAAGGTGTCCCGATGTTTCGATGAGATGGTGGCTATCGTTTCTGTGGGAGTCGACCTTGACGATCCGACTACGATCGTGCGAGACGTCGCGCCTTAGCAATCGCTAAACCAACTTCCGAGGGTTATTGACCACGCCGGAGCACGATCAACCTGACCACGAGGGCCTGTTTCCTGCGAGCAAACGAAGAACAAGCAAGAAACTGAGATTGCAATCTGGATATTGCGAATATAAGATGAAAGCTTTATTGATCAAGGTGGGGTTCTGTGACGCCTTTGTCTGGTCGTTGAACACAAACGAAGTACGCGAAGTTGCAGCTATGGCGAACTTTTAATCTAAACAAAACCCAAGGAAAAAGCTACTAGATGGATCTACTTATATAGGAGCAAGGGGTGGCGGCCAAGGAGGTGGGAGGACGTCCCAAGGCAGCCTAAAACTAACCCTAGGTCGTACAAGGCCAATGGGCCCAAGCGGAGGTGACGTAACACCTTTGGACTTGTAGTTTGACTCGGATTCTGCTGCAGCATCAGATTGTTTCGTCTATAACTCAACGCTCCGGACGGATTTTAAGGTGATTCAATTGGGTTGGAAAATGCACGAAATCTATTTTCCAACAAAAAAAGAATCAACCAATTTGGAGTCCGTATGAAAAAGTTATAGACGTTTTGAGTCAGGTATGTCTGTGCAGTCCGAATCTGAGTCCAGAACGTGAGAGACTTGGACTCTATCTTCTCTTGGGCCAAAAGTGACGTGAGAGAACTTTTGAACAGCAGGTAAACATCTCTTTCTCCCTTATCTTCATATGTGGATTGTACAAATGTCCCATACACCTGCAATTAGACATGGCACAAAAGTTTGTGAAGTATTTTTGTCCTGGATAACATAAATATATTATTGAATAGTTTGCACTAGAAATCACCTGAGAAATATGCATGTATGCAATATTTTGTTCTCATCCAAGGTAGTCATGTCCTCATCATCCTCCCTTTTTGAAAACAAAGCCGTCCTCGGCGTTGCTTAATCTGAAATGTGGCTAACAAAAGAGACAAGGTGTACATGTTGTATATGTATACGCCATCCATTTTACTTCCCTTGATTTTTGCATATATGACACATGAATAGATGAGTAACTTGCATAGTTCATAAAATCTAAAGCCAACAAATTAGCACAAGAACTAGAAGGCTTGAAAATACTGCAACTCAGTTTGCACATATAAGTGAAGCTCTTATTTATTTCAAGAGATTGACAATGTTCATCATTAAACCATCCCAACATTGGTGAATAAACCTTATTTGAATCAAATTTACATGCTACAACATGCTTAGATAAGCAAACATGCAATGAGTCATTCGACACAGAATCATCACCAAGATTAGAGGTCGATCAAAATGATTAAACATTGATTCTTTTGCATCAATAGTTAATTCAATGGGTGCTCTCAAAATTGTTGGTATTTCAGTTGTTTGATCACATGGCAAAGTCAAATTATCAATATAATCCTCTAAAATAGGTGGTGTGATCAAAGTAGTGGGTAGCTCAACACATGATGTATTCAAGTTAACTAGGCATGCATCATTCTCATGTAAAAGTGGAAAATCTGTACCTTTGTCATTACCTCTTATAGTCAACTCAGATGATGCAGGCACTCTCGATGGTGATGTGTCACATGGTGGAGATGATGTAGTCCTCGCAACAACGGATGTGGTTGTCATAGTACGCCTAGTAGTTGAATAAACATCTGTATCAACAGTTGGAATGTGCACCGTGCGCTTGTTCTCCTTGTGGGCAACACGTCGTTTTATTTCCTGTTCAGCTTTGCAAGCAAGACGAAACAAATGGTCCATAGGATAACACTCTTCATGAATTAGTATCTCCTGAATATTATGGTTTAATCCTCCCCAAAATCTATCCATAAAATCTTCTTCACTTTCTTCTAAAATGAGTGCAACAAGGTAGTTTGTAAATCATCATAATATTTTGTTACGGTGTCACTACCTTGTTTTAAATGTTCCAGTTTTTTAATCATGCCACAGTATAATAAACATCGCGAATCTATCTCTCATGACATGTTTTAAATCATCCCAAGTATTAGGTACATAATCAGCGTGTAACCGACAATATTCACTCCACCAAACTAGAGCATAACCAGTGAAAGAACCAACCGCAACCATAACTTTTTACGCTCATCAAAATTATGGGAAGCAAATATATTATTTATGTCTAACTCCCATTCAATATATAAAGGAGGTCTAAAACGCCATTAAATGGTGGTATAGAAACATGAACCTGATCATGTGCATTTGGATGTTTGTGCACCTCTCGTGACGGTTGTGGTATTTGCATAGGTGGTGGCATGTCTCCGCGATCGACAAAGCCCATGAATTGACTCTGGATCCTGTCATGATTAGTAGAACAAGAAACAAAATCCAAAATAATGTTCCTATAACTACTAGGATGTGGTGGTAAAAGCGCTCACAGTAAAGCAAATATCAATGTCTTACAAGTTCTTACCATGCAGCAGCGGTGATCGGCAACCAGCGTGTCAAGTAACTCGAATATTGAGTAAAGCGATTGCCAGGGGAGCGTACGTATACACGGTGTAGAAATATGTGGAGCTGGGTTGGCTATATATGGTAGCAAAAGATTAGCAATAATCAATTCAAAGATGCAATGTTGAATAAACGCTCAACGACGGTACTGTGCTGGTCCTAGGCTAGACCGGACTAGAGACGCGAGCCTAGAACACTAATGAGGTCACGGCATAGCATAACTAGCATCAATGAAGGATACTAAGTAGCTCTTGACAGCAAGATATAAGTGAAGATCACAACGGCAGTGAAGATAATGATGAAAAACAACTGCCAAGCAGGACATACAACAACTCTCTCTCCAACTTTCCTCTTGAAAAGTTTGAGCCAATTTTCTGATAAATTCTTTCAAAGAATGCTACTAACTCAAGCTTTCCAATGCAAAAAGAATCACTCAATTCCGAGTTGATATGAGGAGTCAAAGAATTCTAAAACTGGCCTGAAAAATTGGAACAAGCTGTGTTCACGAACTTCAGAGGGCAAAAACACCTATTTAGAAGCCGATTTTGAGGTGTCAAATATTGAACTAGCTTCTGCAACTATTTAGATGCGCCTAGTCTCTAGCTTTAATTTGAGTACTCACGGAGTCAAAACGGACTTCGTATGAGAAAGATACACCTGTTTTACTGAACAGTGCGCAAAACAGATTCCAATCCGAATTCAGGTACGAGATTGATTCTAGATAGATCCGATTTTTTTACTCTCTTTTTTTCTCACGCTTTTTTTCTTTTCTTCTCTCTTTTTTTTTTTTTCTTTCCTTTTTCTCTTTTTTTCTCTATCTTTTTTTTCCCTCTTTCCAAGACAAACTGCATAAGATGCAGATTGGATCAAGCGAAGATGTGAATGACCTCAACTATGATTATGACAATGAACAGTCGTGTACGTGATGGAAATTAATGGATGGGACGGTGGACAGCGGAAGGATAATGATGCAGCGGCGGCGTGACTAATGTGAACAGAACTCGAAACTCTAAAGGAACAAGACACTAAGACCAGCAACTCGACACGACGATGCAACCGATAATTCAATAATGCAAACAATGAAAAGAAACTGCAAAGGCTCAGACTGGCTTGGACAAAGGATGAATAGATCTAACTTTTTTTTTGTGGCTTTTTCTTGGACAATAGGTAAGAAAATAAATCTAATCTAGGGATAATTGGAAATTCTCACCGAACAACCTGAAAACTGATACCACTTGATAGAGGCAAAGGTGTCCCGATGTTTCGATGAGATGGTGGCTATCGCTTCGTGGAGTCGACCTTGACGATCCGACTACGATCGTGCGAGACGTCGCGCCTTAGCAATCGCTAAACCAACTTCCGAGGGTTATTGACCACGCGAGCACGATCAACCTGACCACGAGGGCCTGTTTCCTGCGAGCAAACGAAGAACAAGCAAGAAACTGAGATTGCAATCTGGATATTGCGAATATAAGATGAAAGCTTTATTGATCAAGGTGGGGTTCTGTGACGCCTTTGTCTGGTCGTTGAACACAAACGAAGTACGCGAAGTTGCAGCTATGGCGAACTTTTAATCTAAACAAAACCCAAGGAAAAAGCTACTAGATGGATCTACTTATATAGGAGCAAGGGTGGCGGCCAAGGAGGTGGGAGGACGTCCCAAGGCAGCCTAAAACTAACCCTAGGTCGTACAAGGCCAATGGGCCCAAGCGGAGGTGACGTAACACCTTTGGACTTGTAGTTTGACTCGGATTCTGCTGCAGCATCAGATTGTTTCGTCTATAACTCAACGCTCCGGACGGATTTTAAGGTGATTCCAATTGGGTTGGAAAATGCACGAAATCTATTTTCCAACAAAAAAAGAATCAACCAATTTGGAGTCCGTATGAAAAAGTTATAGACGTTTTGAGTCAGGTATGTCTGTGCAGTCCGAATCTGAGTCCAGAACGTGAGAGACTTGGACTCTATCTTCTCTTGGGCCAAAAGTGACGTGAGAGAACTTTTTGAACAGCAGGTAAACATCTCTTTCTCCCTTATCTTCATATGTGGATTGTACAAATGTCCCATACACCTGCAATTAGACATGGCACAAAAGTTTGTGAAGTATTTTTGTCCTGGATAACATAAATATATTATTGAATAGTTTGCACTAGAAATCACCTGAGAAATATGCATGTATGCAATATTTTTGTTCTCATCCAAGGTAGTCATGTCCTCATCAAACAGTGATGTGGGTGATGAGGCCAGCAAGGTTGTAGAAGGGGTCGGTCCTGTTCTCATTGGCTTCACGGGTGCCATTGTCCCGAGGTGAGGAAGGACCAGGGTTGAAGTCAAGCCCTAAATCCTTCTTGTTCTTTGCAGCTGAGTCTTTGGCGAACTGGTAGTTGCGCTTGAACAGATTGTCTTCACGACACCAGAGCAGTGAAGAAGGGTCAGCATTTTCAGGCTGTGGTCCGCGCACCATGCAAGGATAGAAGCCTTGCTCAATAGCTTCAGCCTGAGTCCTGGGTGGAAGATTTTTGTACAGAATATCACCCCAGGGTGCCTTGATGGCATTCTTCTCAGCATATTCTTGAGTGATGAAGCGATATTTAAACCATTCTTCTGCCCAATATCTTCGAATCCATTGGATTCGATTCTTGCGTTCAGCATAGGTTTCTTCTGGATCAGTTTTGTACATCTCGTGCAAATCTGGAGGTAAGTCCTTGGAAGTGTTACCACGACGCTGTCTGCCTCCCTTTCTTGTTGACTTTTCAGTTGCCATGAAGTGTAAACTGAAGGGCTTCAGTACATGCAATGGCTTCAAACGGCTGGACTGACAGGAACTCGCTTCAGGTGAGTTGATGTGACTCTGCAAGAATTCTGCAAACGAATGCAGACTATGAGAACCAAGGGATTCTCCCACGGACATGTACCTGTGGCAGCATTAAAGGTGCGAGGGAAGGGGAAGAGGTCATATGCATTCTCAGAAGATTTTGAAGATAAATCAGTTTGAAGACATTGACCTCATAACGCGAAGACATTCACTTATATGATGAGAGTTGGTTCCAGAGTTGTACAAATCCAAGAATAAGTACAAGTGAGGAATCTAACTTGTGAAGAAGCATAAGTGAATATACTAGGCAGAGTATGAGATGCAGAAAGAGATAGATTCATGTTTGGAGATCTAGAAACCACTTTTGGTAGGAAAGGATGAATCTATCAGATCAAAAAGACGGTAAAAAATAAACTTTTATTACCACACGAAGAACTGCTAGACGAAGCGAAGATGGATGCAGAGCAGTTCGATCTCCCGTGCCCTAACTTGGCGACGGAAGACACCTACAGAGACGGAGGAGAAGACGAGGTCCGCGGCCGGCGTGAGGACAGCGTCGAGGAAGTCGCGGCAGCTAAGCGCTCTGTCATTGGCGTCGTCAAGAGCTAGCGGAGACGCTAGGGTTTGCGAAAGATGGCAAAGGAGGAAGAAGGATTTTTGACCGAGGCGAGACAGGTATTTATAAGGACAGAGACAGCACAGCGCAATTACGCAGGTGCCCCTGGCGGTTTACATCTGAAGGACATGTGGCTAACATGCAACTCATTGAGAGTTGTTCCACGTTCCCACGTCTTTGGATTGTCGGGTGGTCGCCCGAATTCTCCGGTTTCAGCAAAAGGATATGTCATTAAAACTAGATATAAATGTTTGTCTCAGTATCTTCTCACGACAAGGACGCAGAGAAGACATTCGACAGTTTCAACAGAATGCATATGATTTGGATAGATAGAGCTTGAGGTAGAAAGCACAGAGAGGTTAGGGTCCGATCACATTCACTTAGTTCAAAAGATTCAAACAAGAAGACATAGCCATAAGTGAATGCTGTAGAGGACAAAATATATATATATATATATATATATATATATATATATATATATATATATATATATATATATATATATATATATATATATATATATATATATATATATATATATGACGGAGTAAAGCCAAATCAATGATCACGAAGTCAAATTAATGTTGAAGATAAATCAATTGCGAAGACTTTGCAAATATGGCGCCATGAGGAAACACTTCATAGGAGTTTGGTGGTGGCGTTACCCACCGTATAGGAAGTATTAGACCCAGACACGGCGCACAATTATCGTGGCGCTCTGAAGTCAATTTCCGCATTAATGTAATCATAGTTAGAGTGTATGTCTTCATTGATTGAAGATATACATTACTTCGTGTGTTGCACATCTAAGTCATCAAAATGCATAAGTGTTAGGATGTGTGCCTAATCACAGAACATTCGAGGATTCCAAGATATTTAGCTCACACCGCAACTTGCAAAACCTTTTCTCATCCAAGGGCTTAGTGAAGATATCAGCCAACCGCTTCTTCTGTCTTGACATGAATGATATCAATATCTTCTTTCATAACATGATCTCGAGGAAGTGATGATGAATTTCAATCTAAGACCAGCAACTTGACACGACGATGCACATAAATTCAACAAAGCAAAACCCTAAAAGATTATGCAGGCTCAGTTGGTTGGATATGATGAACTAACCTAATTTTTTTTTGGCTTTTTCGTGGACAATAGGTATGAAGCGGACTCGATCTAAACTACGAAAAACTGGAAAATCTCACCGAGCAACTGGAAATCTGATACCACTTGATAGAGGCAAAGGTGTCCGATGTTTCGATGAGATGGTGGCTATCGTTTACGTAGGGGTCGACCCAACGATCCGACTACATCGTCGAGCGTCGCGCCTTAGCAATCGCTAAACCAACTAGGGTTATTGATTGCGCCGAACACGATCAACGACCACGAGCTTGTTTTTCTGCGAGCAAGCGAAGAACAAGCAAGAAACTGAGATTGCAATCTGGATATTCGAATATAAGATGAAAGCTTTATTGATCAAGGTGGGGTTACATGGCGCCTTTATGCAGTCGTTGAACACAAGCGAATCATGAAGTTGCAGCTATGGCGAACTTTTAATCTAAACAAAACCCAGGTCTAAGCGGTGCCCTAAGGGCTGTATATATGGAGAAGAGGAAATTTCGTGGCCCTTGGTGGGGGTCGAAATCAACCCTAACTCTTGTTCCCACACATACGGACTCTAAAACAGCCTATACTTAAGTATTTCAAATTACATGGGCCTGGCCCAATAATAAGGTGACGCAGCACCTAGAATAGCCTCGGGCGACATTTATAGTAGCATCTTGTATATTTCGTCCAAGGCTTCATGCACCATTATGGTGGCTTCAAAGTCTGAAATCATCACTTGTAACTCCGTTCTTGTTCCCCTTAGCATGGCATTATCTCCATGCTTGTTCTTGCTCAATGTCCATCCTTCTCCAAGCTAGGGCCTTCATTTGTAAGCAAAACAAATGTATCCAATTTAAGCAGCATCATATTCTCATGAACATTAGAATCATTACCAAGAAACGAAAGTACGATAATTTAATTGGCGTGCTTGACTCTAGTAATTAGTCCGATGTATATGGCAGGTAGGGATGTGGGAATTAACAATGGTATTGATGTCCTCATCTGCAGCAATGGTGGTATATGGATATGGATTCGGGCGGTGGCGGATAAGCAATTGGAAGATGGCAAAGGCGATGATGATGAGTCTTGTTGACGGTGTAACAACTTATGACGAGAATTCGAAACTCTAAAGACTAGACTCTAAGACCATCAACTTGACTTACTGACGATGCGCCCGCAAATTCAACAAAAGCAAACCAAAAAGATTATGCAAAGGCTCGGTTGGTTGGATATGATGAACTAACCTAATTTTTTGTGGCTTTTTAAATGGACTATAGGTATGAAGAAACGGACTGGATCTAAACTCGGAAGCGTAAAATCTCACCGAACAACTTTGAAAATCTGATACCACTTGATAGAGGCAAAGGTGTCCCGTCTTTTCGATGAGATGTTGGTTTTAAGCTTTGGAGAAGTCGACTGTTGATAGAGGCAAAAGGTGTCCCGATCTTTCGATGAGATGGTGGCTATCGTTTACATGAGGATTCGACCTTGACGATCCGACTACGAGCGTCTTGAGGGCGTCGGCGCCTTAGCAATCGCTAAACCAACTTCGAGGGTTATTGACCACAGGGAACGATCAACGACCACGAGGGCTGTTTCCTGCGAGCAAGCGAAGAACAAGCAAGCTGAGATTGCAATCTGGATATTGCGAATATAAGATGAAAGCTTTATTGATCAAGGTGGGGTTACGTGGCGCCTTTATGCAGTCGTTGAACACAAGCGAAATGCAGCGAAGTTGCAGCTATGGCGAACTTTTAATCTAAACAAACCCAAGTCTAAGCGGTGCCCTAAGGGCTGTATATATGGAGGAAGGGGAATTTCGTGGCCCTTGGTGGAGGGTCCGAAATCAACCTAACTCTTGTTTCCCCACACTCGGACTCTAAAACAGCCTATACTTAAGTATTTCAAAATTACATGGGCTGGCCCAATAATAAGATGTGCATAGCACCTAGAATAGCCTATGGGCGAATATTATGAAGTGGCATCTTGTATATTTCGTCCAAGGCCTCATGCACTCATTATGGTGGCTTCAAAGTCCTGGAATCATCACTTGTAACTCGTTCTTGTTCCCCTTAGCATGCCATTATCTCCATGCTTGAACTTGCTCAATGTTCATCCTTCTTGTCAAGCTAGGCCCTTCATTTGTAAGCAAAACAAATGTATCCAATTTAAGCGACATCATATTCTCATGAACATTAGAATCATTACCAAGAAGCGAAAGTACACGATAATTTAATTGGCGTCATGAGCTCTAGTAATGGTCCATTATAATAGCAGAGGGGCTGTGGGTGTAACAATGGTATTGATGTCCTCATCATCCTCCCTTCTTGAAATGAAGTTAGTCCTCGGCGGAGCTCATATTCCTCACCCAAATAAGGCTTCAAATCTGCAATGTTAAAAGTGGGACTAACCCCAAAATCTGCAGGCAGCTCAAGTTTATATGCATTATCATTTATTTTCTCTAACACCTTAAATGGACCATCGTACGTGGCATTAGCTTTGATTTGCAAATTAGAAACCTATCCTTACATAAATGTAACCAAACAAGATCTCCGGTGCAAAGACAACATGTTTTCTACCCTTATCTCCGGCAAGTTTATATTTAGCATTCATCGCTCAATGTTTTCCTTAGTTATCTCATGCATTTTAAAATCAATTCAGCGTTCTTTAGCATCAAAATTAACCTTCTCCGAAGATGGAAGGGCAACAAATCAATAGGTGCCTGAGGGTGGGAAGCCATACACAATTTCAAAGGGCACATCTTAGTAGTAGAATGCAATGAGCGATTATAAGCAAATTCAATATGAGGCAAGCATTCTTCCACATTTTCTTATTATTCTTCAAAACAGCCCTAAGCATAGTAGACAATGTTCTATTGACTACTTGAGTTTATCCATCGGTTTGGGGGTGACAAGTAGTACTAAAAAGCAGTTTAGTCCCCAACTTAGCCCATAAACATCTCCAAAGTGGCTAAGAAATTTAGTATCACGATCTGAAACAATAGTATTTGGCACACCATGCAAGCGAATAATTTCACGAAAGAACAAATCAGCAACATTAACAGCATCATCGGCTTTTATGACATGGTATAAAGTGTGCCATTTTGAGAATCTATCCACGACAACAAATATGCTATCCTCCCCTTCTTTGTTAGAGTAAACCTAAAACAAAGTCCATAGATATATCCTCCCAAGGAACACTAAGCGCAGGCAAAGGCATATATAAACCATGAGGATTGAGTCGTGACTTAGCTTTTTGACATGTAGTGCAGCGAGCAACAAGCGCTCAACATCCGTCTCATCTTTGGCCAAAAGAAATGTGTAGCAAGTATATCCTCCGTCTTCTTCACGCCAAAGTGTCATTAATCCTCCTCCATCGCCTCCTGCAACAACAAAAAGCGAACGAGCTAGCGGAATGCATAGCTTGTTATACGAACACAAAACCATCATTAATAACGAACTTGTTCCATGTTCTTCCTTCTTTACAATTCTGCATTACATCTTTAAAATCAGCATCATGCATATTGATCTTTGATGGTCTCCAAACCAAATATTTTGAAGTCAAGTTGTGAAAGCATAGTATATGACGAGACAAAGCATCAACAATAACATTTTCTTTACCCTTCTTGTGTTTAATGACATAAGGAAAGTCTCAATGAATTCAACCCATTTAGCATGTCTACGATTCAGTTTAGCTTGACTTTTAATATGTTTCAAAGATTCATGATCAGAATGTATAACAAATTCTTTGGGCCATAAATAATGTTGCCATGTCTCTAAAGTCCGAACAAGAGCATATAATTCTTTGTCATAAGTAGAATAGTTCAGACTAGGCCCACTCAATTTTTAGAAAAGTATGCAACAGGTTTGCCATCTTGTAATAACACACCTCTAATCCAATTCCACTAGCATCACATTCAAGCTCAAAAGTCTTATTAAAGTCGGGAAGTTGGAGTAAAGGGCATGTGTCAACTTATCTTTCAATACGTGAAGGCTTCTTCACATGCGGTACCCCAAACAAAAGGCACATCCTTCTTTGTAAGCTCATTGAGAGGTGCAGCAATGGTGCTAAAGTCTCTCTAAGCGCCTATAGAAACCAGCGAGTCCAAGAAAACTCCTCACTTGTGTGACCGTTTTGGGCTGCGGCCAACTCTCAATAGCTTCAATCTTGGCTTTATCAACTTCAATTCCTGTGGAGTAACAACATAGCCAAGAAAAGATACTCGATTCGGTGCAAAGGTGCACTTCCCAAGGTTACCAAACAAGCGTGCATCACGTAGAGCATTAAAACAACACGTAAATGTTCCAAATGTTCTTCCAAAGATTTGCTATAAATCAGTATATCATCAAAGTAAACTACCACAAATCGTCAATGAAAGCACGTAAAACTTCGTTCATTAATCTCATGAAAGTACTAGGTGCATTAGTTAACCCAAAGGCATGACTAACCACTCATATAATCCAAACTTAGTTTTAAATGCTGTTTTCCATTCATCTCCCAATTTCATCTGAATTTGATGGTATCCACTCATAAATCAACTTTGGAGAATATTGTAAACCACTCAATTCATCAAGCATATCATCTAGCCTAGGAATAGGATGGCGATAACGAATAGTAATATTATTAATGCCTCTACAATCAACACACATACGCGACGTACCATCCTTTTAGGCACTAGTATAATAGGAACAGCACAAGGACTAAGAGATTCGGCGTATATAACCTTTGTCGAGCAGCTCACATACTTGGCGCATAATCTCCCGTCTCCTCTGGATTGATGCGGTATGGTGCTGCGGTTGGGTAGCGATGCACGGGAATTAAGTCAATTTGATGCTCAATCCCTCGAATAGGTGGTAATCCGGTGGCGTCTTGTGGGAAGGCGTCGTGAACTCCTGCAAATGTTAGTGACAGCAGGGGCAAAGAGGAAAACCGTCCTCGAATGAAAATAATGCCTCTTTGCACACAAAGCATAGCAAACAGATTTGCTAGAATCTAGCTCATCAATATCAGATTTGGTGGCAAATAAACATGCACTTTTCAGTTTAATTTCAAAGCAACATTAGATGGTTTATTATTAGGCTTCATTTGTTGCTCAAATTCTTTTGCCACAATCTGATTTTCACTCTTATTTTCTCTGTTTTGCTTTATTAGCTCTATTAATATCATCTTTCAAAATGGAATCGAGAGTCATAGGAAGCAAAGTAATATTTTTATCCTTGTGAACAAGAGTATACTGATTGTTTCTACCATGGTGTACAAATTTTATCAAATTGCCATGGTCTACCAAGTAATAAGGAACATGCTTGCATAGGTACCACATCACAATCAACATAATCAGCATATGTAGAGATACTAAAATGCACACGAGCGATCGTGTTACCTTAACCTTGCCCTTGTTGTTGAACCATTGGATGTAGTAAGGATGTGGATGTGGTCTTGTGGTGAGAAAGCTTCTCCACCATATCCATGCTAGCCAAGTTGTTGCAGCTCCCTCCATCTATGATGGCCTTGAATAGAGCGTTCCTTCACAACTCCTTTGTATGGAACAAGTTATGCCTCTGATTTTGCTCGACATGTAACCTGCACTCAAAACCGTTGAGCAACTAAACATTCATACTGTCGGCATCTTGACACCATGTATTGCGTCTCGAGGATCGAATCATCTCCACGTGTTCTTCATGTGTAATAAGAGCCAAAGTCTCTTCATCATAGTCACTAGCGGACTCATACCCACCATCCTCGGTAGCAATCATCTGCAGCTGAGATTGGCATTCTCTCATAAAATGTCCTCTTCCCTTACAAGCGGCGACAAATAATATCCTTGTGTGCCTGTTGGCGCCATGGAAGAAGAAGAGCTACATGTAGGCCAGCGGTGTACTCTTGGCGGATAGTGGTGGTTGTGCACTGCTTTCTTGTATCACGGTTGGAGGTGGCAGCCGGCGGAGGTGCGGTGTAGTAGAGCGTGTGGAAGTAGATGATGCGTGGTGTCCATGATGAAGGTCGACCTGCGGAAAAAGTTAGTCCGGCGCCAAGGCACATCGATCCTGCACTTCACGTTCAGCTTTACAAGCAAGATGGAATAATCGAGTGATATTATTATAATCCTTGTAGTCTAGAATGGTGCGAATCTCTCTATTTAATCCACCGGAAAGCGTGCAAGCATAGCTTCATTCTCCTCAACAATACCACATCTAATCAAGCCAGTTTGTAATTCACGATAATATTCTTCTACGAATTTTTCCTTGTCTTAAGCGCTGCAATTTTGAAGTAATTCACGCTGATAATATGGTGGAACCCGCAGTACGCATAGCAGTTTTCAAAGCAGCCCAAGTAGGCTGGAGCAGGATATAATCTACAATGTTGGACCACCAAACACATGCAAAGCTAGTGAAAGCACAAGCAGCGGCAGGAACCGTCTCTCCTCGGGATATTGTAAACATGTAAATCGTTGTTCAGGTTTCTAACTCCCAAGTAAGATATATATCGAGGAACATATCTACCCTCAAATGGTGGAATATTCAATTTCAGTTTAGGGAGATGGTCATGATCTCGTACTGAAGGGAGCGAACATTGCCATTATTTGCATGTGGGCGACACTGGTGGTTGTGGTGCTTGGTGGTTGCCGCGTAGTTACGATGTTGATCAACCTCATCCTCGTAGCTCTCACATAATCATCCTCCCCACTGGCGGCGGGAGCCACTGAAGTATCAGCAATGCACGACACCGGCAGCTTGGCGGTGAAGAGGACACAGGAGAAGCTTCGGCGGAGGGCTGTTCGCGATGTGGAGGTAGTCCGTGTTGTTGTAGTAGAGGTGCGTTAGGTGCAGCGGTGGTGGTGGTGGTAGGCAGCGCGAGCAATTCATTAAACTTGTTATCGAGCTTTGTTTGACAGCCTTCTCAATGCCATCTATCTTCTCCATGGCCTCTTCAAATCTATTTAGCACGTCTTCCACCTGCCCTCATCATTTGTTTGAAACTTATCATGTAGCGCTTTGTTTGTCATGTTCTCCCGGTCGGTCTAAATCGACATGTGATCCTGCCATGGTTAGCGACAATAGAAACACACAAGAATATGATTGACGAGACTACTAGGAAGTGGTGGTGGTGGTGTGGTGGGCGATCTACAAATCCGTCAAGCAAATCTCAAATTCTTACAGTTCTTACCCATGGCGGTGATAGGCAACCGATGTAGTCAAAACTCTCAAAGCTTGGATAGGCGATTACCGAGGGAGAGTCAAGCATACGATGTAGATGTATGTGGGCTAGGAAGGCTTATAATATGGTAGCAAAAGGGTTAGCAATAATCAATTGAGAGATGCAAAGTTGAATAAGCGCTCAGCGGCCAGATCTTGTCTTTGGTCCTAGGCTGGGCGTGCTAGAGAAAGCGAGCCTAGAACACTAACAAAATCTGCGCTGCTGCGTAAACAAGGGAAAAGCACACTCTGGATTTTTTTTTCGCTCTTTTTTTTTTTTTGCTGCTTTTTCTTGCTACTCTTTTTTTTTCTTGAAAATCACTATAATGGCGAGTGTCTCAAAACTCTTCGAGTCAAGCTGACAGGATGGGCCTGAAATTTTTCGACCAAATTTTTTTTTTTATTGCCGGACCCAAAAGCTGAAGCAGGTCAAAAAACTTTCTATAATGGCTGTCTCAATACACTTAGAAACACCTAAAAGCAGGATAGCGAAAAATTTTTTACGACAAGTGCGTTTTGAAAAATTTTGGGCCCTAAGCGGAGGTTTCAGGACTCTTTTTTTCGAAACCTACTCGGCAAGAAACACGAATCGGAAACTAGATGGATCTCGAAAACAACCCTAATATGCAAAGAACTCGATTGGATATATGGTGGTGGTATATGGCAGTGGTGGTGGTAGCGGTGGTAGTATGGATATGGATCGGTGGTGGTATATGGACCGATTGGTGGTGGTCTATGGATCTGGATTCGGAATGGTGGTGGTAGGTGGCGAGGCGATGATGATGGTGCGGTGGTGGCGTGACAACTTATGACCGAACTTCGAAACTCTAAAGACTAGACGCTAAGACCAGCAACTAGACCACGATGATGCAACATAAATTCAACAAAAGCAAAACCCTAAAAAGATTATCAAAAGGCTCAGTTGGTTGGGATATGATGAACTAACCTAATTTTTTGTGGCTTTTTCGTGGACTTTAGGTATGAAGAGCAGACTTCGATCTAATCTACGAAAAAGCTGTAAAATCTCACCGAAAGCAACTTTGAAAATCGATACCACTTGATAGAGGCAAAGGTGTCCGTCTTTTCGATGAGATGTTGGTTTACGCTTTGGAGGAAATCGACTTTGGCGATCCGACTCTGAGCGTCTTGAGGCGTCCGGCCTTAGCAATCGTAAACCAACTCCGAGAGGTTATTGACCACACGGAACACGATCAACGACCACGAGGGTGCATTTCCTGCGAGCAAGCGAAGAACAAGCAGAAACTGAGATTGCAATCTGGATATTGCGAATATAAGATGAAAGCTTTATTGATCAAGGTGGGGTTACTGGCGCCTTTATGCAGTCGTTGAACACAAGCGAAATGCAGTGAAGTTGCAGCTATGGCGAACTTTTAATCTAAACAAAACCCAAGGTCTAAGCGGTGCCCTAAGGGCTGTATATATGGAGGAAGAGGGGAATTTCGTGGCCCTTGGTGGAGGGTCAGAAATCAACCCTAACTCTTGTTCCCACACATACGGACTCTAAAACAGCCTATACTTAAGTATTTCGAAATTACATGGGCACTGGCCCAATAATAAGGTATATGACACCTAGAATAGCCTATAAGCGACATTTATGAAGTAGCATCTTGTATATTTCGTCCAAGGCTTCATGCACTCATTATGGTGGCTTCAAAGTCACGGAATCATCACTTGTAACTCCGTTCTTGTTCCCCTTGCATACCATTATCTCCATGCTTGTTCTTGCTCAATGTCCATCCTTCTCCATGCTAGGCCCTTCATTTGTAAGCAAAACAAATGTATCCAATTTAAGCGACATCATATTCTCATGAACATTAGAATCATTACCAAGCGAAAGTACACGATAATTTAATTGGCGTCTTGTGAGCTCTAGTAATTGGTCCGAGTATGTATAGCAATGAGGGCTGTGGGTGTAACAATGGTATTGATGTCCTCATCACCTATACTTAAATATTCGAAATTACATGGGCTTATTGCGCTAATAAGTGGCATAGCACTGAAATATATAAAGACGACATTTAGAAATGGCGTCATATTTAAATCCAGGCTTCATGCACTACCATTATGGTGGCTAAAGTCCTGAAATCATCACTTGTAACTCCGTTCTTGTTTCCTTAATGGCATTTATCTCCATGCTTGTTCTTATCAATGTCCATCCTTCTCAAGCTAGGGCCTTCATTTGTAAGCAAAACAAATGTAATTTAGGCAACATCATATTCTCATGAACATTAGAATCATTACAAGCAATGCACTGTAATTTAATGGCTCTTTATGACTCTAGTAATTGGTCCGATTATATGGCAGTGGGGGCTGTGGGTGTAACAATGGTATTGATGTCCTCATCAGCGAGAACGATCATCAACTTGCTCTTGTGGTGCTTGTCATGGCAGGTGCGAGATGCATAATGATCTTAGCGGCAACGGCTGGAAATCGAAGGTGTTCATTGACGGTACTTGAGTCGTGAAGGTGTAAAGTGAGATAATATGGACTTCGGCGGCTCCGTCTTGATGATGAAGAGTGGAATGATGCGTTTTCTCTCATCAACAGCGGATCTAAATCATTCTTGCATCATTCTCTTCCTTGTGAGCCTCGAACTTGTATGATAGTTCTTAGAATTTGCTCGGAAGTACTTAAGTGAATGTGAGTTGTCGATATCTTGTCGCTCATTGCTTGTTGTTCTTGGTGCAACAATTTGGCACAAAGAAAATTCGCTGTGAGGATAGCCTTCGTCTTGCTTTCGATGAAAAGAGTGGGTTGGTAGAAGAACTTGGCCTATCCATCATTCCAACAAAGATGTAGGTGGTGAAAGAGAAAGAACTTATACCAATGTACCTTTGACGATGTTGAAAATGAATCAAGTTCACTTTCAGTCGGAATGATGAAATAGCACTCTTGATGGAATTCTTGTGGGTTCTACTACAAATGAAAGCTTATGGTGGAGCTCAGTTAGGATGGTGGCACAAAATTTGTCACGATTATAAGTGAGACAATAAGGTTGAAAAAGATTCGCAAGTGTAAAATGTAACAAAGTATTCAAAGCAAGTAGTGGTACCCCGAAACACCTGCATAAATAGATAAGTGGGATTGTACAAACCAAAAGTGAGCCAAATGTGAAACCACGAGAATGCTCTTGTTTACAATACTAGAGGGCAGCTATACGATTGCACAATAAGTAGGATCTGGCAGAACTTGTGCACAACCTACTGAGCAAAAATCTGGCGATCTCTATCCCAAGTATGCTATATGTTTAGATTGCTATGATCCAAGATGATCGGATATGACAATCTTAATGTTGTATGATGCTATGGTTCTTGTATAAGCTCTTGCTTATCTCCTCTTTGCTTAAAAGCTTGGGTGGCTCTTTCACTTTTGAGCTCTTTTCTAATGCAAACTTCACGAACCAAGATAGCAATTGTGTTGTGACAACATTGTGACACACAAGTTGATCTCAAGATATGCACACTATGGTATGCTATGTATGCTTGTAGTATGATCACTAAGATTACAAGTCACGTTGCGGCAATATAATGGCTGATCTCGAAGTAGGTAAGCGCTTAAAAGGCTAACCATGGTTATCAATGCAATGCGAGAGATGACAAGATGTGGTCGAGGTTACCATCATGACGATGGAGTCTGGCGAAGATGGTGGTGGTGATGTTGTCGACAAAATTTTCTTATAATAAAACACAATGGACACGAGAACCACAACTCAAATTCTCAAAGACCAAAGCGAAAATGTGGTAGCGGAAAGTGGAGTGGTATAGCGGATGATGTGGTTTTAAGCCCTATAGCAAAAGATGCGATGTTAGGAAAATTTGGTGATATAAAGGTGGTGAAACCAAGGTGAGACTTGAACGTCGATGTAGCTTCAAAGCAGGCGAAGAACACTCAATCGAGTTCGAATTGAGTTATGATGAAAATGGTGAAAATCGGAAATGATAGTACATTTGGGGAGAAAGTAGTACCGTAAATGTCAGGATTACCGACTATTTAATTTGAGCAGAGGCTGGCATTGGTGGTAAAGTCTCAGCGATACCCGCTAAATGGTAAATCCGCTCGTGTAAAGGATTTTCTCGATTGTTCAGACGTTCTTGGCGATTTTGAAATGGAAATGGGTGATTCGAGGTCAAAATTGATGGAGTTTGTGGATGGAAAGAGGTGAAACTTGGGGAGTGCTAGATGACTGAAACCAAGCAAATCGGATCCAAAATCAACAAAATTTCATCACACTAACAAATCACAAAAAAAAAAATTGGGGCTATTTTTGTAGAATTTTCCGAATTAGGACAAAAACAACAAAATCAAGCTAGAAAGAGGTAGGGCTCCAATAGCGTGATCAACGTGGCTCATGATACCATGATGATGTGAAGCGGAACCCTCGTGGGCGATCTTTCACGTTGGAAGCGGATCCTCACGGGGAAATCACGAAGAAACGAGTGGAAGAACAGGGAAATCGAGGGAGGAACAAGGGACAACACTCGACGAAAAAAACAATCACTGAAGTGCTAGATTATCGAATACATAAGTGGCACAAGGTTCAAGATCAACAAAGTGAGATACTGATAGCCGTTCTTCAGGAAGGTTTGATGGTCCGCCCAGAAGAAGTCTTGGATCGCTTGGGATCTTCTCCGTGAAGATCCTGATCTCGAGGAAAGTAGCCAGGGGATGACAAAATCTCACAGAAATGTGAGCGTCAATAACCCTAGAAAGGATGGGGAAGGTCTATTTATAGTCTAGGACCTCCAAAGGGGTAAGTTGAGTGAAGCAGATACATGAGCCTCGGCGGCTTCTACTGCAGGCGGTGATGGTCTTAGTTCTCTGAAGTAGTGTCAGCTTTCATGTAATCCCTTGGTGAAGTGATGAAGTACCTTCGGCCTTCGTTCGATTCTGGAGTGTGTCGGGTTTTTGCGAGAAGTAGGCGGATGGATAGGTAGTACCGCTTAGCTCAGCTCAATGATGATACCGCTTAACAATGATAATGCCGCTTCGGCTGAAGTAATCACCGCTGCAAGCAGCGTGAAATACCGCTTCCTCCAGACTACAGCTCCTCCTCTTGCTCTTGGTGTCCATCTTGGGCTGCAACTTCTAGGTTGTTCCTTGGTACTATGCACAACATTCGGATTGAGGTTAAGCCATGTCTCGAGGGGGTCATATGATATTTCACTAAGGAGAAGTCACCTCGGTCTCGAGAGCTCGAGCTAGTGCTCTAGTCATGGGTCCTCTTGGCTCTTGATGAGAGCGGTTGTGGATGCATGGGGATGATGGTGGGATGCTGCATCAACCTTGGAAAGTTCAAGCATGGAGATGTTGGCATCTTGCAAAGAGAACAAGCGGAGTTACAAGTGATGATTCGAGGACTTTAAACCACCCTAATGAGTGCATGAGGCCTGGGCAAATATACAGATGCCACTTCATAATATTAGTCCATAGGCTATTATAGGTGCTCGTCACTGCCTTATTGGGCCAGGCCCATGTAATTACGAAATACTTAAGTATAGGTTGTTTTTTAGAGTGCAGTGTGTGTGGGGAAACAAGAGTTAGGGTTGATTTGGTTCCTCACCAAGACCCACGAAATTAACCTCTTCCTCATATATACAGCCTTAGAACACCGTTTAGACCTTGGGATTTGTTTGGTTAAGTTAGCCATTGCAACCCATGTACCGTTTGTGTCCAACGACCGGACCAAGACAACAGATCCCCACCATTATAATACATCATATATATTACATAATATTCAGATTGCTTTATCATATTCTTGCTGGTTCTTGTTGCTTGCGGGAATAGAATAACCTTGTTGAGTTGATGATGCTTCAAGCATAAGTGAGTAACCTCGGGAAGTTGGTTTAGCGATTGCTAAAGGCATAGCGTCGTGCATGTTTGTAGTCGGATGTCAAAGTCTACTCCTGCGTCGATAGTTATCATCTCATCGAAGATCGGGACACCTCGCCTCTATCACTGCTTGTCACTAACATTTTGCGGAGTTGACGTCTTCCCACAAGGCGTTACGGATACCACCTATTGATTGAGCATCAAATTGACTTAATTCCGGTGCATCGCTGTAACGCGCACCTCGTACCAATCGAGAGGAGGCAGAGAATTGCGTCAATCAGGGAGCTGCCCGACAAAGGTTATATGTGAATCTCTTAGTCTTTGCTGTTCCTATTATACTAGTGCCTAAAAGGATGATGCGTCGGCGTATGTGTGTTGATTGTAGAGGCATTAATAATATTACTATTCGTTATCGTCATCCTATTCCTAGGCTAGATGATATGCTTGATGAATTAGTGGCTCTACAATATTCTCCAAAGTTGATTTGCGTATGGATACCATCAAATTAAGTATGATATTGGAGATGAATGGAAAACACATTTAAAACTAAGTTTGGATTATATGAGTGGTTAGTCATGCCTTTTGGGTTAACTAATGCACCTAGTACTTTCATGAGATTAATGAGCGAAGTTTCGTGCTTTCATTGGACGATTTGTGGTAGTTCTTTGATGATATCTTGATTTATAGCAAATCTTTGGAAGAACATTTGGAACATTCGTGCTGTTTTTTAATGCTCTCGTGATGCGTTTGTTTGGTAACCTTAGGAAGTGCACCTTTTGCACCGAAAGGTATCTTTCTTGGCTATGTTGTTACTCCACAGGGAATTGAAGTTGATAAAGCCAAGATTGAAGCTATGAGTTGGCTTATTAGCGGTCACTGAGTGAGTTTTTTGGACTCGCTGGTTTCTATAGGCATTTTGTGAGAGACTTTAGCACCATTGCTGCACCTCTCAATGAGCTTACAAAGAAGGATGTGCCTTTTGTTTGGGGCCTTGGGGAAGAAGCCTTCCGGTATTGAAAGATAAGTTGACACATGCTCCTTTACTCAACTTCACGACTTTAATAAGACTTTTGAGCTTGAATGTGATGCTAGTGGAATTGGATTAGGAGGTGTGTTATTACAAGATGGAACCTGTTTTGTACTTTTGAAAAATTGAGTGGGCCTATTGAACTATTCTACTTATGACAAATAATTATATGCTCTTGTTGTTAGGACTTTAGAGACATGGCAACATTATTTATGGCCCAAAGAATTTGTTATACATTCGATCATGAATCTTTGAAACATATTAAAAGTCAAGCTAAACTGAATCGTGACATGCTAAATGGGTTGAATTCAAGACTTTCCTTATGTCATTAAACACAAGAAGGGTAAAGAAAATGTTATTCTTGATGCTTTGTCTAAATAAGCTACTATGCTTTCACAACTTGACTTCAAAATATTTGGTTTGGGACCATCAAAGATCAATATGTGCATGATGCTGATTTTAAAAGATGTAATGCAGAATTGTAAGAAGGAAGAACATGGAACAAGTTCGTTTATTAATGATGGTTTTGTGTTTAGTGCTAACAAGCTATGCATTCTGCTAGCTCTATTACGTCTTTTGTTGTTGCGGGAGGCATGGAGGAGGATTAATGGGACACTTTGGTGTCAAGAAGGCGGAGGATATACTTGCTACACATTTCTTTTGGCCAAAGATGAGGCGGGATGTTGAAGCGTTTTGTTGCTCCGCTGCACTACATGTCAAAAAGCTAAGTCGACTCAATCCTCATGGTTTATATATGCCTTTGCACTGTGCCTAGTGTTCCTTGGGAGGATATATCTATGGACTTTTTTTAGGTTTACCTCGAATAAAGAAGGGAGGATAGCATATTTGTTGTAGTGGATAGATTCTCGAAAATGGCACACTTTATACCATGTCATAAGCGATGATCTTGTTAATGTTGCTGATTTGTTCTTTAGAGGCTCTTTTTTTTTTTTGCTTTTTTTTTTTTTTCTGCTGCTCTTTTTTTTTTTTGAAAAATCACTATAATGGCGAGTGTCTCAAAACTCTTCCAGGTCAAAGCGACAGGATGGGCACGAAATTTTTTCGACCAAATTTTTTTTTTTTTGCCGGACCCAAAAACTGAAACTGGTCAAAAAACTTTCTATAATGCGATTGTCTCAATCCACTTAGAAACACCTAAAAATAGGGTAGCGGAAAATTTTTGACAAATGCGTTTTGGAAAATTTTGGGCCTAAACGGAGGGTGGTTTCCAGACTCTTTTTTTTTTTTCGAAACCTACTCCGGCAAGGAAACACGAATCGGAAACTAGATGGATCTCGAAAACAAACCTAATATGAGAAAACTCGGATTGGTGGTGGATATATGGTGGTGGTATATGACAACGGTGGTGGTATATGGTAGCGGTGGTGGTATATGGATACGGATTGGTGGTGGTAGATGGATACGGATTCAGAGCGGTGGCGGAAAAGCAATGGTGGTAGATGGCAAGGCGATGATGATGGTGCGGCAGCGGCGTGACAACTTATGACCAGAACTCGAAACTCTAAAAGACTAGACTCTAAGACCAGCAACTTGACACGACGATGCAACCGCAAATTCAACAAAGCAAAAACCCTAAAAAGATTATGCAAAGGCTCAGATTGGTTCGGATATGATGAACTAACCTAATTTTTTTTTGTGGCTTTTTCGTGGACAATAGGTATGAAGAAGCGGACTCGATCTAAACTACGAAAAAGCTGGAAAATCTCACCGAGCAACACGGAAATCTGATACCACTTGATAGAGGCAAAGGTGTCCGATGTTTCGATGAGATGGTGGCTATCGTTTACGTGGAGTCGACCTTGACGATCCGACTACGATCGTCGCGAGACGTCGCGCGCTTAGCAATCGCTAAACCAACTTCCGAGGGTTATTGACCACGCCGAGCACGATCAACGACCACGAGGGCCTGTTTCCTGCGAGCAAGCGAAGAACAAGCAAGAAACTGAGATTGCAATCTGGATATTGCGAATATAAGATGAAAGCTTTATTGATCAAGGTGGGGTTACTGTGGCGCCTTTGTGCAGTCGTTGAACACAAGCGAAATGCACGCGAAGTTGCAGCTATGGCGAACTTTTAATCTAAACAAAACCCAGGTCTAAGCGGTGCCCTAAGGGCTGTATATATGGAGGAAGAGGGGAATTTCGTGGCCCTTGGTGGGGGTCCGAAATCAACCCTAACTCTTGTTCCCCACACATCGGACTCTAAAACAGCCTATACTTAAGTATTTCGAAATTACATGGGCCTGGCCCAATAATAAGGTGACGTGAGCACCTAGAATAGCCTCGGGACGACATTTATGAAGTAGCATCTTGTATATTTCGTCCAAGGCTTCATGCACCCATTATGGTGGCTTCAAAGTCCTGAAATCATCACTTGTAACTCCGTTCTTGTTCCCCTTAGCATGGCATTATCTCCATGCTTGTTCTTGCTCAATGTCCATCCTTCTCCAAGCTAGGGCCTTCATTTGTAAGCAAAACAAATGTATCCAATTTAGGCAGCATCATATTCTCATGAACATTAGAATCATTACCAAGAAGCGAAAGTACACGATAATTTAATTGGCGTGCATGAGCTCTAGTAATTGGTCCAATATATGTAGCAGTGGGGATGTGGGTGTAACAATGGTATTGATGTCCTCATCGGCGGCGTGGTGGTATATGGATATGGATTCAGAGCGGTGGCGGATAAGCAATGGTGGAAGATGGCAAGGCGATGATGATGATGCGGTTGACGTGACAACTTATGACCGTAACTTCGAAACTCTAAAAGACTAGACTCTAAGACCATCAACTTGACACGACGATGCAACGCAAATTCAACAAAGCAAACCCTAAAAAAGATTATGCAAAGGCTCATTGGTTGGGATATGATGAACTAACCTAATTTTTTTTGTGGCTTTTTCGTGGACTATAGGTATGAAGAACAGACTCGATCTAAACTACGGAAAAGCATAAAATCTCACCGAGCAACTGAAAATCTGATACCACTTGATAGAGGCAAAGGTGTCCGTCTTTACGATGAGATGTTGGTTTTCGCTTTGGAGGAAGTCGACTTTGACGATCCGACTACGAGCGTCGCGAGACGTCGCGCCTTAGCAATCGCTAAACCAACTCCGAGAGGTTATTGACCACGCCGAGCCGATCAACTTGACCACAATTCTGTTTCCTGCGAGCAAGCGAAGAACAAGCAAGAAACTGAGATTGCAATCTGGATATTGCGAATATAAGATGAAAGCTTTATTGATCAAGGTGGGGTTACTGTGGCGCTTTGTCTGTCGTTGAACACAAACGAAATGCACGCGAAGTTGCAGCTATGGCGAACTTTTAATCTAAACAAAACCCAATGTTTAAGCGGTGCCCTAAGGGCTGTATATATGGAGGAAGAGGGGGAATTTCGTGGCCCTTGGTGGAGGGGTCCGAAATCAACCCTAACTCTTGTTTCCCCACACATACGGACTCTAAAAACAGCCTATTGATAGAGGCAAAAGTGTCCCGTCTTTCGATGAGATGTGGTTTTCGCTTTGGAGGAAGTCGACTTTGACGATCCGACTCTGAGCGTCTTGAGGGCGTCGCGCCTTAGCAATCGCTAAACCAACTCCGAGAGGTTATTGACCACGCCGAGCACGATCAACGACCACGAGGGTCTGCATTTCCTGCGAGCAAGCGAAGAACAAGCAAGAAACTGAGATTGCAATCTGGATATTGCGAATATAAGATGAAAGCTTTATTGATCAAGGTGGGGTTCTGTGGCGCTTTGTCCAGTCGTTGAACACAAGCGAACGGCACGCCAAGTTGCAGCTATGGTGAACTTTTAATCTAAACAAAACCCAAGGTCTAAACGGTGCCCTAAGGGCTGTATATATGGAGGAAGAGGGGGAATTTCGTGGCCCTTGGTGGAGGGGTCCAAATCAACCCTAACTCTTGTTTCCCCACACATACGGACTCTAAAAACAGCCTATACTTAAGTATTTCGAAATTACATGGGCCTGGCCCAATAATAAGGTGACGATCACCTAGAATAGCCTATGGACGAATATTATGAAGTGGCATCTTGTATATTTCGTCCAAGGCCTCATGCACTCATTAGGGTGGCTTCAAAGTCCTGGAATCATCACTTGTAACTCCGTTCTTGTTCCCCTTAGCATGCCAACATCTCCATGCTTGAACTTGCTCCAAGGTTCATCTTTCTTGTCCATGGTAGGCCCTTCATT
The DNA here is from genome assembly GCA_021605205.1 of Aegilops longissima. NCBI lineage: Eukaryota > Viridiplantae > Streptophyta > Magnoliopsida > Poales > Poaceae > Aegilops > Aegilops longissima. The sequence goes on along the minus strand of CM038678.1, from coordinate 325,254,839 downwards.
TGTAAGCAAAACAAATGTATCCAATTTAGGCAGCATCATATTCTCATGAACATTGGAATCGTTACCAAGAAATGAAAGTACGATAATTCAATTGGCGTGCGCGAGCTCTAGTAATTGGTCCAGTATGTATAGCAGCAGGGGCTGTGGGTGTAACAATGGTATTGATGTCCTCATCATCCTCCCCTTCTTGAAATGAAGTCGTCCTCGACGGAAGCTCATCTTCCTCACCCAAATAAGGCTTCAAATCTGCAATGTTAAAAGTGGGACTAACCCCAAAATCTGCAGGCAGCTCAAGTTTATATGCATTATCATTTATTTTTTCTAACACCTTAAATGGACCATCAGCACGTGGCATTAGCTTCGATTTGCGTAAATTAGGAAACCTATCCTTACGCAAATGTAACCAAACAAGATCTCCAGGTGCAAAGACAACATGTTTTCTACCCTTATCTCCAGCAAGTTTATATTTAGCATTCATACGCTCAATGTTTTCCTTAGTTATCTCATGCATTTTTAAAATCAATTCAGCACGTTCTTTAGCATCAAAATTAACCTTCTCCGAAGATGGAAGAGGCAACAAATCAATAGGTGCACGAGGTAGGAACCATACACAATTTCAAAAGGGCACATCTTAGTAGTAGAATGCAATGAACGATTATAAGCAAATTCAATATGTGGCAAGCATTCTTCCCACATTTTCTTATTATTCTTCAAAACAGCCCTAAGCATAGTAGACAATGTTCTATTGACTACTTCAGTTTGTCCATCAGTTTGGGGGTGACAAGTAGTACTAAAAAGCAGTTTAGTCCCCAACTTAGCCCATAAACATCTCCAAAAGTGGCTAAGAAATTTAGTATCACGATCTGAAACAATAGTATTTGGCACACCATGCAAGCGAATAATTTCACGAAAGAACAAATCAGCAACATTAACAAATCATCGCTTTTATGACATGGTATAAAGTGTGCCATTTTCGAGAATCTATCCACGACAACAAATATGCTATCCTCCCTTCTTTGTTCGAGGTAAACCTAAAACAAAGTCCATAGATATATCCTCCCAAGGAACACTAGGCACAGGCAAAGGCATATATAAACCATGAGGATTGAGTCGTGACTTAGCTTTTTGACATGTAGTGCAGCGAGCAACAAAACGCTCAACATCCCGTCTCATCTTTGGCCAAAAGAAATGTGTAGCAAGTATATCCTCCGTCTTCTTGACGCCAAAGTGTCCCATTAATCCTCCTCCATGCGCCTCCTGCAACAACAAAAGACGAACAGAGCTAGTAGGAATGCATAGCTTGTCAGCACGAAACACAAAACCATCATTAATAACGAACTTGTTCCATGTTCTTCCTTCTTTACAATTCTGCATTACATCTTTAAAATCAGCATCATGCACATATTGATCTTTGATGGTCTCCAAACCAAATATTTTGAAGTCAAGTTGTGAAAGCATAGTATAGCAACGAGACAAAGCATCAGCAATAACATTTTCTTTACCCTTCTTGTGTTTAATGACATAAGGGAAAGTCTCAATGAATTCAACCCATTTAGCATGTCTACGATTCAGTTTAGCTTGACTTTTAATATGTTTCAAAGATTCATGATCATAATGTATAACAAATTCTTTGGGCCATAAATAATGTTGCCATGTCTCTGAAGTCCGAACAAGAGCATACAATTCTTTATCATAAGTAGAATAGTTCAGACTAGGCCCACTCAATTTTTCAGAAAAGTATGCAACAGGTTTGCCATCTTGTAATAACACACCTCCTAATCCAATTCCACTAGCATCACATTCAAGCTCAAAAGTCTTATTAAAGTCGGGAAGTTGGAGTAAAGGAGCATGTGTCAACTTATCTTTCAATACCGTGAAGGCTTCTTCCTGTGTGGTACCCCAAACAAAAGGCACATCCTTCTTTGTAAGCTCATTGAGAGGTGCAGCAATGGTGCTAAAGTCTCTCACAAAACGCCTATAGAAACCAGGAGTCCAAGAAAACTCCTCACTTGTGTGACCGTTTTGGGCTGCGGCCAACTCTCAATAGCTTCAATCTTGGCTTTATCAACTTCAATTCCCTGTGGAGTAACAACATAGCCAAGAAAAGATACTCGGTCGGTGCAAAAGGTGCACTTCCCAAGGTTACCAAACAAGCGTGCATCACGTAGAGCATTAAAAACAACACGTAAATGTTCCAAATGTTCTTCCAAAGATTTGCTATAAATCAGTATATCATCAAAGTAAACTACCACAAATCGTCCAATGAAAGCACGTAAAACTTCGTTCATTAATCTCATGAAAGTACTAGGTGCATTAGTTAACCCAAAAGGCATGACTAACCACTCATATAATCCAAACTTAGTTTTAAATGTTGTTTTCCATTCATCTCCCAATTTCATACGAATTTGATGGTATCCACTCGCAAATCAACTTTGGAGAATATTGTAGAGCCACTCAATTCATCAAGCATATCATCTAGCCTAGGAATAGGATGACGATAACGAATAGTAATATTATTAATGCCTCTACAATCAACACACATACGCCGACGTACCATCCTTTTTGGCACTAGTATAATAGGAACAGCACAAGGACTAAGAGATTCGCGATATAACCTTTGTCGAGCAGCTCTGTGCTTGACGATAATCTCCTTCGTCTCCTCTGGATTGGTACGGTATGGTGCACGGTTGGGTAGCGATGCACCGGAATTAAGTCAATTTGATGCTCAATCCCTCGAATAGGTGGTAATCCGGTGGCACGTCTTGTGGGAAGACGTCAACGAACTCTGCAAAATGTTAGTGACAGCAGGGGGCAAAGAGGAAGGCACGTCCTCGAATGAAAATAATGCCTCTTTGCACACAAAAGCATAGCAAACAGATTTGCTAGAATCTAGCTCATCAATATCAGATTTGGTGGCAAATAAACATGCACTTTTCAGTTTAATTTCAGAAGCAACATTAGATGGTTTATTATTATTAGGCTTCATTTGTTGCTCAAATTCTTTTGCCACAATCTGATTTTCACTCTTATTTTTCTCCTGTTTTGCTTTATTAGCTCTATTAATATCATCTTTCAAAATGGAATCAGAGTCATAGGAAGCAAAGTAATATTTTTATCCTTGTGAACAAGAGTATACTGATTGTTTCTACCATGGTGTACAGAATTTTATCAAATTGCCATGGTCTACCAAGTAATAAGGAACATGCTTGCATAGGTACCACATCACAATCAACATAATCAGCATATGTAGAGATACTAAAATGCACACGAACAAAGACGTGTTACCTTAACCTTGCCGCTGTTGTTGAACCATTGGATGTAGTAAGGATGTGGATGTGGTCTTGTGGTGAGAGAAAGCTTCTCCACCATATCCATGCTAGCCAAGTTGTTGCAGCTCCCTCCATCTATGATGGCGCTAATAGAACGTTCCTTCACAACTCCCTTTGTATGGAACAAGTTATGCCTCTGATTTTGCTCAGCTTGTGTAACCTGCACACTCAAAACACGTTGAGCAACTAAACATTCATACCATCGGCATCTTCACAGCCATGTATTGCGTCTCAAGATCGAATCATCTCCACCATGTTCTTCATGTGTAATAAGAGCCAAAGTCTCTTCATCATAGTCACTAGCAGACTCATACCCACCATCCTCGGTAGCAATCATCACACGCTGAGATTGGCATTCTCTCATAAAATGTCCTCTTCCCTTACAACGACGACAAATAATATCACTTGTGTGCCTGTTGACGCCATGGAAGAAGAAGAGCTCTGTGTAGGCCCAAAGTGTACTCTTGGCGGATAGTGGTGGTTGTGCCTGCTTTCTTGTATCACGGTTGGAGGTGGCAGCCGATGGAGGTGCGGTGTAGTAGAGCGTGTGGAAGTAGATGATGCACGTGGTGTCCATGATGAAGGTCGACCTGCGTAAAAAGTTAGTCCGCGCCAAGGCCCATCGATCCTGCACTTCACGTTCAGCTTTACAAGCAAGATGGAATAATCGAGTGATATTATTATAATCCTTGTAGTCTAGAATGGTCTGAATCTCTATTTAATCCACCCGAAAACGTGCAAGCATAGCTTCATTCTCCTCAACAATACCACATCTAATCAAGCCAGTTTGTAATTCCGATAATATTCTTCTACGAATTTTTCCTTGTCTTAAGCGCTGCAATTTTTGAAGTAATTCACGCTGATAATATGGTGGAACCCAACGAGTACGCATAGCAGTTTTCAAAGCAGCCCAAGTAGCTGGAATAGGATATAATCTACAATGTTCGGACCACCAAACACATGCAAAGCTAGTGAAAGCACAAACAGCAGCGAGAACACGTCTCTCCTCGGGATATTGTAAACATGTAAATCGTTGTTCAGTTTCTAACTCCCAAGTAAGATATATATCAGAACATATCTACCCTCAAATGGTGGAATATTCAATTTCAGTTTAGGGAGATGGTCATGATCTCGTACTGAAGGGGAGCCCAACATTGCCATTATTTGCATGTGGGCGACCTGGTGGTTGTGGTGCTGGTGGTTGCACATAGTTCGATGTTGATCAACCTCATCCTCGTAAGCTCTTACATAATCATCCTCCCCACCGTGGCAGCAGGAGCCACGAAGTATCAACAGCAGCACCAGCAGCTTGGCCAGGTGAAGAGGGACACGGAAGCTCGGCGGAGGGCTGTTTCGCGATGTGGAGGTAGTCCGTGTTGTTGTAGTAGAGGTGCGTTAGGTGCAGCCGGTGGTGGTGGTGGTAGACGCACTTGAGCAATTCATTAAACTTGTTATCGAGCTTTGTTTCGAACGCCTTCTCAATGCCATCTATCTTCTCCATGGCCTCTTCAAATCTATTTAGCACAACTTCCACCTGCCCACTCATCATTTGTTGAAACTTATCATGTAGCGCTTTGTTTGTCATGTTCTCCCGGTCGATTCGTCGACATGATCCTGCCATGGTTAGCAGCAATAGAAACACACAAGAATATGATTGACAGACTACTAGGAAGTGGTGGTGGTGGTGTGGTGAGACGATCAAATCCGTCAAGCAAATCTCAAATTCTTACCAGTTCTTACCCAGCGAAGAAAGGTGATCAAGAACCGATGTAGTAAAAACTCTCAAAGCTTGGATAGAGCGATTACGGGGAGAGTCAAGCGCACGATGTAGATGTATGTGGAGCTGGGAAGGCTTATAATATGGTAGCAAAAGGGTCGAGCAATAATCAATTCAGAGATGCAAAGTTGAATAATCGCTCACGACGGCAGATCTTGTGCTGGTCCTAGGCTAGACCGTGCTAGAGACGCGAGCCTAGAACACTAACAAAATCACGGCTGCTGCACGAAACAACGGAAAAGCACACTGGAAATTTTTTTTTCGCTCTTTTTTTTTTTTTTTGCTTTTTTTTTTTTTCTTTTTTTTTGAAAAATCACTATAATGGCGAGTGTCTCAAAACTCTTCCGAGGTCAAACCGACAGGATGGGCATGAAATTTTTCGACCAAATTTTTTTTTCGATTGCCGGACCCAAAAGCTGAAACGGGTCAAAAAACTTTCTATAACGGCGATTGTCTCAATACACTTAGAAACACTTAAAAATAGGATAGCCAGAAATTTTTTTGACAAGTGCGTTTCGGAAAATTTTGGGCCTAAGCGGAGGGTGGTTTCAGACTCTTTTTTTCGAAACCTACATGAGCAAGGAAACACGAATCGAATTTAGATGGATCTCGAAAACAAACCTAATATGAGAAGAACTCAGATTGGTGGTGGATATATGGTGGTGGTATATGACAGCGGTGGTGGTATATGGTAGCGGTGGTGGTATATGGATACGGATTGGTGGTGGTATATGGATACGGATTCAGAGCGGTGGCGGATAAGCAAGGGTGGTAGATGGCAAGGCGATGATGATGGTGCGGCAGCGGCGTGACAACTTATGACCAGAACTCGAAACTCTAAAACACTAGACTCTAAGACCAGCAACTTGACACGACGATGCAACCGCAAATTCAACAAAGCAAACCCTAAAAAGATTATGCAAAGGCTCAGATTGGTTCGGATATGATGAACTAACCCTAATTTTTTTTGTGGCTTTTTCGTGGACAATAGGTATGAAGAACAGACTCGATCTAAACTACGAAAAACTGTAAAATCTCATCGAGCAACCTGGAAATCTGATACCACTTGATAGAGGCAAAAGTGTCCCGTCTTTCGATGAGATGTGGTTTTCGCTTTGGAGGAAGTCGACTTTGACGATCCGACTACTGAACGCGTCGAGGACGTCGCGCCTTAGCAATCGCTAAACCAACTCCGAGAGGTTATTGACCACGCGAGCACGATCAACATGACCACGAGGGTCTGCTTCCTGCGAGCAAGCGAAGAACAAGCAAGAAACTGAGATTGCAATCTGGATATTGCGAATATAAGATGTAAGCTTTATTGATCAAGGTGGGGTTCTGTGGCGCCTTTGTGCAGTCGTTGAACACAAGCGAAATCAGCGAAGTTGCAGCTATGGCGAACTTTTAATCTAAACAAAACCCAAGGTCTAAACGGTGCCCTAAGGGCTGTATATATGGAGGAAGAGGGGGAATTTCGTGGCCCTTGGTGGAGGGGTCCAAATCAACCCTAACTCTTGTTTCCCACATACGGACTCTAAAAACAGCCTATACTTAACTATTTCGAAATTACATGGGCCTGGCCCAATAATAAGGTGACGAGCACCTAGAATAGCCTATGGACGAATATTATGAAGTGGCATCTTGTATATTTCGTCCAAGGCCTCATGCACTCATTAGGGTGGCTTCAAAGTCCTGGAATCATCACTTGTAACTCCGTTCTTGTTCCCTTAGCATGCCAACATCTCCATGCTTGAACTTGCTCCAAGGTTCATCTTTCTTGTCCATGGTAGGCCCTTCATTTGTAAGCAAAACAAATGTATCCAATTTAGGCAGCATCATATTCTCATGAACATTGGAATCGTTACCAAGAAACGAAAGTACCTGATAATTCAATTGACGTGCGCGAGCTCTAGTAATTGGTCCAGTATGTATAGCAGCAGGGGCTGTGGGTGTAACAATGGTATTGATGTCCTCATCACCTATACTTAAGTATTTCGAAATTACATGGGCCTGGCCCGCTAATAAGGTGACGCAGCACCTAGAATAGCCTCGGGACGACATTTATGAAGTAGCGTCTTGTATATTTCGTCCAAGGCTTCATGCACCCATTATGGTGGCTTCAAAGTCCTGAAATCATCACTTGTAACTCGTTCTTGTTCCCCTTAAGCATGGCATTATCTCCATGCTTGTTCTTGCTCAATGTCCATCCTTCTCCAAGCTAGGGCCTTCATTTGTAAGCAAAACAAATGTATCCAATTTAGGCAGCATCATATTCTCATGAACATTAGAATCATTACCAAGAAACGAAAGTACCTGATAATTTAATTGGCGTGCGCGAGCTCTAGTAATTGGTCCAGTATATGTAGCAGTAGGGGCTGTGGGTGTAACAATGGTATTGATGTCCTCATCAATCAACTTGCTCTTGTGAATGCTTGTCATGTAGCGGGTTGCGAGATGCATGACGGTCTTGGCGCGCGGCTCGTCGAAGAGTGTTCGCTGACGGTGTACTTGAGTCGTAGAAGGTGTCGTCGGAATGTCGACTCGAGCGGCTCCGTCTTGATGATGAAGAAGTGGAATGATGCCGTTTTCTCATCAACGCGCGGATCTCGTCCATTCTTGCATCATTCTCTTCCTTGTGAGCCTCGAACTTGTAGTCGAAGTAGTCTCTTATGCGTTGCTCGGAGAGTCGCAAGTCGGTGGCGAGGTTGTCGATCTGATCGCTCATTGCTTGTTGTTCTTGGTGCAACGCTTTCGTTGTGCACCAAAGAGGTGGCTCTTGGTGACGTATGAGGACATGTCGTCGTCTTGCTCGATGAAGAGTGGGTTGGTAGAAGAACTTGGCCTATCCATCATTCCAAACAAGATGTGAGTGGTAGAACAGAAAAGAACTTATACCAATGTACCTTTGACCGATGTTGAAAATGAATCAAGTTCACTCAAATGCGGACAATGAAATAGCACTCTTGGTACCGATTCTTGTCGGTTCTCACACCTACACAAATGAAAGCTTATGGTGGAGCTCGGTTAGGATGGTGGCACAAAATTTGATGCGATTGTAAGTGAGACTCAATAAAGTTGAAAAAGATTCAGCAAATTCGCAAATGTAACAAGTAGACCAAGCAAGTAGTGGTACACGGAAACACACGCATAAATAGATAAGTGGGATTGTGCAAACCAAAAGTGAGCCAAAATGTGGAAACCACGAGAATGCTCTTGTTGCACAATACTAGAGAGACGCTATGCGATTGCACAATAATAGGCGGATCGCGAACTTGTGCACAACCTACTAGGCAAAAATGCAACGATCTCTATCCCAAGTATGCTATATGTATGATATTTCGGTGCTATGATCCAAGATGATCGGATATGACAATCTTAATGTTGTATGATGCTATGGTTCTTGCTTATAAGCTCTTTGCTTATCTTTCCTCTTTGCTTAAAAGCTTGGGTGGCTCTTTCACTTTTGAGCTCTTTTCTAATGCAAACTTCACGAACCAAGATAGCAATTGTGTATGCTATGACAACATTGTGACACACAAGTTGATCTCAAGATATGCACACTATGGTATGCTATGTATGCTATGGAGTATGATCACTAAGGTGCACAAGTCACGTTGCCGGCAATACTCAATGGCTAGTCTCGATGGGTAAGCAACGCAAAAGTAAGGCTATGTGGTTATCAATGCAATTGCGAGAGATGACAAAGATGTCGTCGAGGTTACCATCCTTGACGATGATGAGTCCTTGGCGAAGATGAGTGGTGGTGATGTTGACGTCGAACCGTACCTATATAGCCGAAACACAATAGGACACGAGAACCACAACTCAAATTCTCAAAGACCAAAAGCGAAAATGTGGTAGCGGAAAGTGGAGGTGGTATAGCGGATGATGTGGTTTAAGCCCTAGGCAAAGATGCCGATGTTCGGAAAATTTGATGGTGTCAAAAGGTGGTGAAACCAAGGTGAGGACTTCGAACACGTCGATAGCTTCAAACGCAGCCAAAGAACACTCAAATCGGAGTTCGGAGTGAAAAGTTATGATGAAAATGGTGAAAGTCGGAAGGCTGAAATCGCCAGGCGGTAGTACCATTGGGGAGGCGGTAGTACCGCTCGTGTCGGGATTTTTCGACTATTTCGGCTGAACGGGGCTGGCGGTAGTGCCGTGCTCAGCGGTAGTACCGCTAGGAGGGCGGTAGTACCGCTCGTGTCGGGATTTTCTCGATTGTTCGAATCGTTCTTGCGATTTTGGGGCGGAAATGGGTGATTTGGGGTCAAAATTGATGGATTTTGTGGATGGAAAGAGGTGAAACTTGGGGAGATGCTAGATCGACTCGAAACCAAGCAAATCCACGGATCAAAATCAACAAAATTTCATCACACTAACAAATCACAAAAAAAAAATTGGGGCTATTTTTGTGGGGAATTTTCGGAATTAGGACAAAAACAACAAAATCAAGCTAGAAAAAGAGGGGTAGGGGCTCCAATAACGTGATCAACGTGGCTCATGATACCATGATGATGTAGGGCGGAACCCTACGTGGGCGATCTTTCACGTTGGAGCGGATCCTACGGGGAAATCACGAAGAACGAGTGGAAGAACACGAGGAAATCACGGGGAGGAACAAGGGACAACACTCAACCGACAAGAAAACAATCACACAAGTGCTAGATTATCGAATACATAGAGTGGCACAAGGTTCAAGATCAACAAAGGTAAGGATACACGAGTAGCCGTTCTTCTCCGCGAGGAGGTCTTGATGGGGTCCGCCCTAGAAGGGGGTCTTGGATCCGCTTGGGGATCTTCTCCGTAGAGGTCCTGATCTCCGAGGAGAAGTAGCCAAGGGGATGAGCAAAGGCTCTCACACCGAAATATGAGCAAATCCAAAGCTAACCCTAGAAAGGATGAGGGGAAGGTCTATTTATAGTCTAGGACCTCCAAGGGGTAAGTTGGGGCGAAAGCAGTACATGGGCCTCGGCCCAAACGCTGCACACAGCAGGGCGGTAGTACCGTTCTCTGATGATGTAGTACCGCTTTCAGCCGATAATACCGCTTGGTGGGCGATAGTACCGCTCTGACGCTGCTTCGATTCTCGGAGTGTGTCGGGTTTTGCGGAGTAGGCGGATGGAGAGCGGTAGTACCGCTTGGCTCGGCTCAATGGTAGTACCGCTTGGCTTGAGCGGTAGTACCGCTCATTGGTGATAATGCTTGGCTTGAGCGGTAGTACCGCTTCCTCTGGACTCTGCAGCTCCTCCTCTTGCTCTTGGTGTCCATCTTGGGCTGCAGCTTCTCCTAGGTTGGTTCCTTGGTACCTAAGCATGCACAACATTCCGGATTGAGGTAGTAGCCATGTCTCGAGGGGGTCATATGATATTTCACTAAGGAGAGAAGTCACCTCGGTCTCGAGAGCTCGAGCTCGTGCTCTAGTCATGGGTCCTCTTGGCTCTTGATGAGACGGTTGTGGATGCATGGGGATGATGGTGGGATGCTCTGCATCAACCTTGGAGCAAGTTCAAGCATGGAGATGTTGGCATGCGCAAGGAGAACAAGAACGGAGTTACAAGTGATGATTCGAGGACTTTGAAGCCACCCTAATGAGTGCATGAGGCCTTGGACGAAATATACAAGATGCCACTTCATAATATTCGTCCATAGGCTATTATAGGTGCTGCGTCACCTTATTATTGGGCCAGGCCCATGTAATTACGAAATACTTAAGTATAGGTTGTTTTTAGAGTCTGTATGTGTGGGGAAACAAGAGTTAGGGTTGATTTCGGACCCCTCCACCAAGGGCCACGAAATTAACCCCCCTCTTCCTCCATATATACAGCCCTTAGGGCACCGTTTAGACCTTGGGATTTGTTTAGTTAAAAGTTAGCCATTGCAACTTCGTGTACTTCGTTTGTGTCCAACGACCAGACCAAGACCGCTTACAGATCCCCACCATTATCAATACATCATATATATTCGCAATATTCAGATTGCTTTATCATATTCTTGCTCGTTCTTGATTGCTTGCGAGGAATAGACCTTCGTGGTCGTTGATCGTGCTTCCGGCATCGCCAAGAACCTCGGGAGATTGGTTTAGCGATTGCTAAGGCGCAACGTCGTGCATGTTTGTAGTCGGATCGTCAAAGTCTACTCCACCAAATCGATAGTTATCATCTCATCGAAGATCGGGACACCTCGCCTCTATCACCTGCTTGTCACTAACATTTTGCAGGAGTTCGCCGACGTCTTCCCACAAGGCGTGCCACCGGATTACCACCTATTCGAGGATTGAGCATCAAATTGACTTAATTCCCGGTGCATCGCTACCCAACCGCGCACCATACGTACCAATCCAGAGGAGACGAAGGAGATTATCGTCAAGTCGAGGAGCTGCCCGACAAAGGTTATATCGCGAATCTCTTAGTCCTTGTGCTGTTCCTATTATACTAGTGCCTAAAAAGGATGGTACGTCGGCGTATGTGTGTTGATTGTAGAGGCATTAATAATATTACTATTCGTTATCGTCATCCTATTCCTAGGCTAGATGATATGCTTGATGAATTGAGTGGCTCTACAATATTCTCCAAAGTTGATTTATGAGTGGATACCATCAAATTCGTATGATATTGGGAGATGAATGGAAAACAGCATTTAAAACTAAGTTTGGATTATATGAGTGGTTAGTCATGCCTTTTGGGTTAACTAATGCACCTAGTACTTTCATGAGATTAATGAACGAAGTTTTACGTGCTTTCATTGGACGATTTGTGGTAGTTTACTTTGATGATATACTGATTTATAGCAAATCTTTGGAAGAACATTTGGAACATTTACGTGCTGTTTTTAATGCTCTCGTGATGCACGTTTGTTTGGTAACCTTGGGAAGTGCACCTTTTGCACCGACCGAGTATCTTTTCTTGGCTATGTTGTTACTCCACAGGAATTGAAGTTGATAAAGCCAAGATTGAAGCTATTGAGAGTTGGCCGCAGCCCAAAACGGTCACACAAGTGAGGAGTTTTCTTGGACTCGCTGGTTTCTATAGGCATTTTGTGAGAGACTTTAGCACCATTGCTGCACCTCTCAATGAGCTTACAAAGAAGGATGTGCCTTTTGTTTGGGGTACCGCATGTGAAGAAGCCTTCACGGTATTGAAAGATAAGTTGACACATGCTCCTTTACTCCAACTTCCTGACTTTAATAAGACTTTTGAGCTTGAATGTGATGCTAGTGGAATTGGATTAGGAGGTGTGTTATTACAAGATGGCAACCTGTTGCATACTTTTCTGAAAAATTGAGTGGGCCTAGTCTGAACTATTCTACTTATGACAAATAATTATATGCTCTTGTTCGGACTTTAGAGACATGGCAACATTATTTATGGCCCAAAGAATTTGTTATACATTCTGATCATGAATCTTTGAAACATATTAAAAGTCAAGCTAAACTGAATCGTAGACATGCTAAATGGGTTGAATTCATTGAGACTTTCCCTTATGTCATTAAACACAAGAAGGGTAAAGAAAATGTTATTGCTGATGCTTTGTCTCGTCGCTATACTATGCTTTCACAACTTGACTTCAAAATATTTGGTTTGGAGACCATCAAAGATCAATATGTGCATGATGCTGATTTTAAAGATGTAATGCAGAATTGTAAAGAAGGAAGAACATGGAACAAGTTCGTTATTAATGATGGTTTTGTGTTCCGTGCTAACAAGCTATGCATTCCTGCTAGCTCTATTCGTCTTTTGTTGTTGCAGGAGGCGCATGGAGGAGGATTAATGGGACACTTTGGTGTCAAGAAGACGGAGGATATACTTGCTACACATTTCTTTTGGCCAAAGATGAGACGGGATGTTGAGCGTTTTGTTGCTCGCTGCACTACATGTCAAAAAGCTAAGTCACGACTCAATCCTCATGGTTTATATATGCCTTTGCCTGTGCCTAGTGTTCCTTGGGAGGATATATCTATGGACTTTGTTTTAGGTTTACCTCGAATAAAGAAGGGGAGGGATAGCATATTTGTTGTCGTGGATAGATTCTCGAAAATGGCACACTTTATACCATGTCATAAAAGCGATGATCTTTATTAATGTTGCTGATTTGTTCTTTCGTGAAATTATTCGCTTGCATGGTGTGCCAAATACTATTGTTTCAGATCGTGATACTAAATTTCTTAGCCACTTTTGGAGATGTTTATGGGCTAAGTTGGGGACTAAACTGCTTTTAGTACTACTTGTCACCCCAAACCGATGGACAAACTGAAGTAGTCAATAGAACATTGTCTACTATGCTTAGGGTTGTTTTGAAGAATAATAAGAAAATGTGGGAAGAATGCTTGCCTCATATTGAATTTGCTTATAATCGTTCATTGCATTCTACTACTAAGATGTGCCCTTTTGAAATTGTGTATGGCTTCCTACCTCGTGCACCTATTGATTTGTTGCCTCTTCCATCTTCGGAAAAGGTTAATTTTGATGCTAAAGAACGTGCTGAATTGATTTTAAAATGCATGAGATAACTAAGGAAAACATTGAGCGTATGAATGCTAAATATAAACTTGTTTGGAGATAAGGGTAGAAAACATGTTGTCTTTGCACCGGAGATCTTGTTTGGTTACATTTATGTAAGGATAGGTTTCCCAATTTGCAAATCAAAGCTAATGCCACGTCTTGATGGTCCATTTAAGGTGTTAGAGAAAATAAATGATAATGCATATAAACTTGAGCTGCTGCAGATTTTGGGGTTAGTCCCACTTTTAACATTGCAGATTTGAAGCCTTATTTGGGTGAGGAAGATGAGCTTCCGTCGAGGACGACTTCATTTCAAGAAGGGAGGATGATGAGGACATCAATACCATTGTTACACCCACAGCCCCTGCTGCTATACATACTTGGACCAATTACTAGAGCTCATGACGCCAATTGAATTATCGGTACTTTCGCTTTCTTGGTAACGATTCCAATGTTCATGAGAATATGATGCTGCCTAAATTGGATACATTTGTTTTGCTTACAAATGAAGGGCCTACCATGGACAAGAAAGATGAACCTTGGAGCAAGTTCAAGCATGGAGATGTTGGCATGCATAGGGGAACAAGAACGGAGTTACAAGTGATGATTCCAGGACTTTGAAGCCACCCTAATGAGTGCATGAGGCCTTGGACGAAATATACAAGATGCCACTTCATAATATTCGTCCATAGTCTATTCTAGGTGCTGCGTCACCTTATTATTGGGCCAGGCCCATGTAATTTCGAAATAGTTAAGTATAGGCTGTTTTAGAGTCCGTATGTGTGGGAAACAAGAGTTAGGGTTGATTTGGACCCCTCCACCAAGGGCCACGAAATTCCCCCCTCTTCCTCCATATATACAGCCCTTAGGGCACCGTTTAGACCTTGGGTTTTGTTTAGATTAAAAGTTCGCCATAGCTGCAACTTCGCGTACTTCGTTTGTGTTCAACGACCAGACAAAGGCGTCACAGAACCCCACCTTGATCAATAAAGCTTTCATCTTATATTCGCAATATCCAGATTGCAATCTCAGTTTCTTGCTTGTTCTTCGTTTGCTCGCAGGAAATGACCCTCGTGGTCGTTGATCGTGTGCTCGGCGTGGTCAATAACCTCTCGGAGTTGGTTTAGCGATTGCTAAGGCGCGACGTCCTCGCACGTTCGTAGTCGGATCGTCAAAGTCGAATTCCTCCAAAGCGAAAACCACATCTCATCGAAAGACGGGACACCTTTGCCTCTATCACAGGTTGATCGTGCTCCAGCGTGGTCAATAACCTCTCGGAGTTGGTTTAGCGATTGCTAAGGCATGACGTCCTCGCACGTTCGTAGTCGGATCGTCAAAGTCGACTTCCTCCAAAGCGAAAACCAACATCTCATCGAAAGACGGGACACCTTTGCCTCTATCACATTCAACTACCGGCAAGTCCCCCTTCGAGCTCGTCTACGGTTTCAATCCGTTGTCCCCTTTGGACATTCTTCCTCTTCCACTTCAAGAGCGCACCAACATGGACACGAGTGCCCGAGCCAACCACCTCAAGAAGATACATGAAGATACAAGGCACACCATTGAGCGCCAAGTACAACGACTCGCGACCAAGCTCAACGTCAACAAGCAACCCATGATATTCAACATCGGAGATCTTGTGTGGCTACACCTTCGAAAGGAACGATTCCCGAATGAACGCAAGTCCAAACTCCTACCTCGCGCCAATGGACCCTTCAAGGTGCTAGCACGCTACAACAACAACGCTTACAAGATCGACCTTCCACGCGACAAGTACACCGTGAGCGACATCTTCAACATCAAGGACCTTTCGCCATACCATGGTGATGAGGATTTCGATCCGAGGTCGGATCTTTCCTAAGGGGGGAGGAGATGATGCGGAGCATCCCACGATCATCCCCATGGACACCACTTCAACTATCCAAGCTCCAAGTAGACCCATGACAAGAGCTAGGGCTCGTGCTATTCAATCTGAGGTGACATCTCTCCTACTTGAGTTTCCCTCATCTTCAAGTGAGACATGGTTACTGCCTAAGTCCGAGATGCTATGTGTGATCAGGTACAACACTCAAGACCCAGAACCGAGGACTGAGGAAGAAGAGACAGGCGTCAACACTCTGAACAGCCCGGACCTTCCGGTCAGAGCCCGGAACTTCCGGCCCCCGGACCCTCCGGCCAGCCCGGAGCTTCCGGCCTATGGCGTCTTCGACCAGACCGGACCTGCCTACTTTCTGGTTAGCCCGGAACCAGGCGCGGACCTTCTGGCCCCCAGAACCTCCGGCCAGCCCGGACCTTCCGGCCGCCGGAAGCCAAGCCAGCTTCTCTCACGCCCACACTCGGGTTAGGCCGGACCTTCCCGGAACCTCCGGCGCCCGGAACTTCCGGTCGTGCATGCGCACAGCGACTTGGGCCGAGGCCCGTGTACCCTTTCGTCACTTAGACTATAAATACTTTCCTCCTACCTAAGTTTTAGGGTTAGCATTGGTTTAGCTCATATTTTGTGTGAGAGCCTTGCTCATCCACTTGGTTACTTCTCCTCGGAGCCCAGGACCTCTTCGGTGAAGATCCCCCAAGCGGATTCAAGACCCCTTCAAGGGAAGACAATCAAGACCTCCTCATGGAGAAGAACGGCTACCTTTGTATCTTTCCTTTGTTGATTTTGAATCTTGTGCTACCTTATGTGTTCGATGATCTAGCCCTTGTGTGATCGATTCCTTGTCTGTTGAGTGTTTCTCTCGTTCCTCCCTGTAATTTCCCTTATGTTCTTCCGCGCGTTCTTCGTGTTTCCCTGTAGGATCCACTCAAAACGTGAAAGATCAACCCCATAGGGTTCCGCCCTACATCATCTTGGTATCATGAGCCACGTTGATCACGTTTTTGGAGCCCCTACCACGTGTTTTCTAGCTTGAATTTGTTGTTTTCGTCCTAAATCCGAAAATTCAGCATCATGCACATATTGATCTTTGATGGTCTCCAAACCAAATATTTTGAAGTCAAGTTGTGAAAGCATAGTATAGCGACGAGACAAAGCATCAGCAATAACATTTTCTTTACCCTTCTTGTGTTTAATGACATAAGGGAAAGTCTCAATGAATTCCACCCATTTAGCATGTCTACAATTCAGTTTAGCTTGACTTTTAATATGTTTCAAAGATTCATGATCAGAATGTATAACAAATTATTTGGGCCATAAATAATGTTGCCATGTCTCTGAAGTCCGAACAAGAGCATACAATTCTTTATCATAAGTAGAATAGTTCAGACTAGGCCCACTCAATTTTTCAGAAAAGTATGCAACATGTGTGCCATCTTGTAATAACACACCTCCTAATCCAATTCCACTAGCATCACATTCAAGCTCAAAAGTCTTATTAAAATCAGGAAGTTGGAGTAAAGGAGCATGTGTCAACTTATCTTTCAATACCGTGAAGGCTTCTTCCCAAAGCGGTACCCCAAACGAAAGGCACATCCTTCTTTGTAAGCTCGTTGAGAGGTGCAGCAATGGTGCTGAAATCTCTCAGAAAACGCCTATAGAAACCAGCGAGGCCAAGGAAACTCCTCACTTGTGTGACCGTTTTGGGTTGCGGCCAACTCTCAATAGCTTCAATCTTGGCTTTATCAACTTCAATTCCTTGTGGAGTAACAACATAGCCAAGAAAAGATACTCGGTCGATGCAAAAGGTGCACTTCCCAAGGTTACCAAACAAACGTGCATCACGTAGAGCAATAAAAACAGCACGTAAATGTTCCAAATGTTCTTCCAAAGATTTGCTATAAATCAGTATATCATCAAAATAGACTACCACAAATCGTCCAATGAAAGCACGTAAAACTTCGTTCATTAGTCTCATGAAAGTACTAGGTGCATTAGTTAACCCAAAAGGCATGACTAACCACTCATATAAACCAAACTTAGTTTTAAATGTTGTTTTCCATTCATCTCCCAATTTCATACGAATTTGATGGTATCCACTACGCAAATCAACTTTGGATAATATTGTAAAACACTCAATTCATCAAGCATATCATCTAGCCTAGGAATAGGATGACGATAATGAATAGTAATATTATTAATGTCTCTACAATCAACACACATACGCGACGTACCATCCTTTTTAGGCACTAGTATAAAAGGAACAGCACAAGGACTAAGAGATTCACGTATATAACCTTTGTCGAGCAGCTCCTGTACTTGACGCATAATCTCCTTTGTCTCCTCTAGATTGGTACGGTATGGTGCACGGGGAATTAAGTCAATTTGATGCTCAATCCCTCGAATAGGTGGTAATCCCGGTGGCACGTCTTGTGGAAAGACGTCAGCGAACTCCTGCAAAATGTTAGTGACAGCAGGAGGCAAAGAGGAAGGCACGTCCTCGAATGAAAATAATGCCTCTTTGCACACAAAAGCATAGCAAACAGATTTTCTAAAATCTAGCTCATCAATATCATATTTGGTGGCAAGTAAACATGCACTTTTCAGTTTAATTTCAGAAGCAACACCGGATGGTTTATTATTAGGCTTCATTTGTTGCTCAAATTCTTTTGCCACAATCTGATTTTACCTCTTATTTTTCTCCTGTTTTGCTTTATTAGCTCTATGAATGTCATCTTTCAAAATGGAATCAAGAGTCATAGGATGTAAAGTAATATATGCATCCTTCTGAACAAGAGTATACTGATTGTTTCTACCATGGTGTACGTAATTTTTATCAAATTGCCATGGTCTACCAAGTAATAAGGAACATGCTTGCATAGGTACCACATCACAATCAACATAATCAGCATATGTAGAGATACTAAAATTCACCCAAACAGTACGTGTTACCTTAACTGATGTAGGGTAGAACCCTAGTGACCCGATCTTTCACGTAAGGAGCGGATCCCTACAAGGAACGCGATGAACACGAGGGGGAACACGAGGAAAACGTGAGGGGAACACGGGAGAAATCACTCAACCAACAAGAATATATCACACATGTGCTAGATCGATGAACACAAAGGCAAGATACAAGATCCAAAGTCAACAACGGATGATACAAACGGTAACCGGTTCTTCTCCGTATAGGAGGTCTTGATGGGGCCACCCAAGAGGGGGTCTTGAATCCACGAGGATCTTCTCCGTAGAGGGGCCGCGGTCACTTTCGATGCTAACCCTAAAAATGGGGAGCAGGAGGACTATTTATAGTCCAAGGGGCGAAGGGGTAAGTGAGGAGACGAAACGGGTACACGGGCCTCGGCCCAAAGTCACGCACGCAGGCGGTGGCCGGATGATCCGGGAGTTGGTCCGGATGATCCGGGCTTCGGGGTGTCCGGATGAACCGGGACGGCATCCGGATGATCCGGAAGTGTTGGAGCAGCTGCGGGAGGGCCGGATGTCCGGGTCCTGGTCCGGACGTCCGGATGTGGCCGGATGATCCGGGACTGGGTCCGGATGATCCGGCTTCGAGGGGGCCGATTCTGTTGATTCTGTTGGCTTCGGGTGCAATTAGCCGGATCGTCCGGGCCGGGGTCCGGATCATCCGGGCTGAGGCCGGATCGTCCGGACGGCGGTCCAGATCGTCCGGGCTTCTGCTGACTTAGCCCTTTTCCTTCTCCGTCTTCACGTCCATCTTCCTCTTCGGATTCTCCTTGCTCCTTGGTGTCTGCATGGCTAACTCCTTGATACCTGAGTATACACAATGTCTCCGTTTGAGGTAGTAGCCATGTCTCATGGTCATCGAAGTGGAATTGTGAGAGGAGAGATGTCACCTCGGTCTCGAGAGCTCTTGCACGTGATCGAGTCATGGGTCCATTAGGCACTTGATGAGACGATGGTAGGTCCATGGGGATGACCTTGGGATGCTCCGCATCATCTCCCCTCCCTTGGGAAAGATCCGACCTCAGATTGAAATCTTCATCACCATGGTACGGGGAGAGATCTTTGACGTTGAAGATGTCGCTCACGGAGTACTTGTCACGTGGGATGTCGATCTTGTATGCGTTGTTGTTGTAGCGTGCAAGCACCTTGAATGATCCATCGGCTCGTGGTAGAAGCTTGGACTTGCGTTTGTTGGGGAAGCGTTCCTCGCGAAGGTGTAGACACACAAGATCTCCAATGTTGAATATCATGGGTTGCTTGTTGACGTTGAGCTTGGTCGCGAGTCGTTGTACTTGGCGCTCAATGGTGTACCTTGTATCTTCATGCGTGTTCTTGAGGTGGTTGACTCGGGCACTCGCGTCCATGTTTGTGCGTTCTTGGACTGGTAGGGGTAGGATGTCCAATGGGGACAATGGGTTGAAACCATAGACGACCTCGAAGGGGGACTTGCCGGTAGTCTTGTGTCTTGCTCGGTTGTAGGCGTACTCGGAGATAGGTAGGCACTCCTCCCTGATGTAGGGTGGAACCCTAGACAGCCGATCTTTCACGAAAGGAGCGGGATCCCTCGAAGAACACGACGAACACGGGGAAGAACGGAGAGAAATCACAAGGGGAAACACTCAAGAACAAGTCTAATCACACATCCACTAGACAATCAAACACAGAAGATCCACAAGGTACATGAACAACAAAGGGAAAGATACAAGGTAGCGTTCATCTCCATGAGGAGGTCTTGAAGGGGGCCGCCCAAGAGGGGGTCTTGATCGATATATCCCGCAGGATCTTCTCACATGGAGGTCTTGAACTCCATGGGAGTGGTGGTCTCTCTCTCTCTCAAGAGGAGAAGGTAGGAGCAAAGCTCACATACAAATGAGCTATCACTTTGCTTCCCCTAGAAAGGAGGTGGAGGAGGTCTATTTATAGTCTAGTGGGCGAAGGGGTACGTGAGGGGGCAAAACAGGTACATGGGCCTCGGCCCGGAGGCATGCACGCAGGCAAGGCCGGATGATCCGGATGGGGGTCCCGATGAGGACATCAATACCATTGTTACACCCACAGCCCCTACTGCTACATATACTGGACCAATTACTAGAGCTCGCGCACGCCAATTAAATTATCAGGTACTTTCGTTTCTTGGTAATGATTCGAATGTTCATGAGAATATGATGCTGCCTAAATTGGATACATTTGTTTTGCTTACAAATGCAGGCCCTAGCTTGGAGAAGGATGGACATTGGAGCAAGAACAAGCATGGAGATAATGCCATGCAAAGGAGAACAAGAACGGAGTTACAAGTGATGATTCCTGGACTTTGAAGCCACCCTAATGAGTGCATGAGGCCTTGGACGAAATATACAAGATGCCACTTCATAATATTCGTCCATAGGCTATTCTAGGTGCTGCGTCACCTTATTATTGGGCCAGGCCCATGTAATTTCGAAATACTTAAGTATAGGCTGTTTTAGAGTCCGTATGTGTGGGAAACAAGAGTTAGGGTTGATTTGGACCCCTCCACCAAGGGCCACGAAATTCCCCCTCTTCCTCCATATATACAGCCCTTAGGGCACCGTTTAGACCTTGGGTTTTGTTTAGATTAAAAGTTCGCCATAGCTGCAACTTCGCTGCATTGCCGTTTGTGTTCAACGACTGCACAAAGGCGTCACAGAACCCCACCTTGATCAATAAAGCTTTCATCTTATATTCGCAATATCCAGATTGCAATCTCAGTTTCTTGCTTGTTCTTCTTTTGCTCGCAGAAAATGACCCTCGTGGTCGAGTTGATCGTGCTCGGTGTGGTCAATAACCTTACGGAGTTGGTTTAGCGATTGCTAAGGCGCCGCGTCCTCGCCGTTAGAGTCGGATCGTCAAAGTCGACTTCCTCCAAAGCGAAAACCACATCTCATCGAAAGACGGGACACCTTTGCCTCTATCAAGTGGTATCAGATTTTCAGGTTGCTCGGTGAGATTTTACAGTTTTTCAGATTAGATCGAGTCTGTTCTTCATACCTAAAGTCCACGAAAAAGCCACAAAAAAAATTAGGGTTAGTTCATCATATCCGAACCAATCTGAGCCTTTGCATAATCTTTTTAGGGTTTTTGCTTTGTTGAATTTGCAGTTGCATCGTCGTGTCAAGTTGCTGGTCTTAGAGTCTAGTCTTTTAGAGTTTGAGTTACGGTCATAAGTTGTCACGCCGCGCCATCATCATCTGTATCCATATACCACCACCAATCCGTATCCAAATACCACCACCAATCCGTATCCATATACCACCACCGCTACCATATACCACCACCGCTGCCATATACCACCACCATATATCCACCACCATATATCCACCACCAATCCGAGTTCCTTGCATATTAGGTTTGTTTTCGAGATCCATCTAGTTTCCGATTCGTGTTTCCTTGCCGGAGTAGGTTTCGGAAAAAAAAAAGATGAGACGGGATGTTGAGCGTTTTGTTGCTCGCTGCACTACATGTCAAAAAGCTAAGTCACGACTCAATCCTCATGGTTTATATATGCCTTTGCCTGTGCCTAGTGTTCCTTGGGAGGATATATCTATGGACTTTGTTTTAGGTTTACCTCGAACAAAGAAGGGAGGATAACATATTTGTTATCGTGGATAGATTCTCGAAAATGGCACACTTTATACCATGTCATAAAAGCGATGATCTTTGTTAATGTTGCTGATTTGTTCTTTCGTGAAATTATTAAACTTGCATGGTGTGCCAAATACTATTGTTTCAGATCGTGATACTAAATTTCTTAGCCACTTTTGGAGATGTTTATGGGCTAAGTTGGGGACTAAACTGCTTTTAGTACTACTTGTCACCCCAAACTGATGGACAAACTGAAGTAGTCAATAGAACATTGTCTACTATGCTTAGGGCTGTTTTGAAGAATAATAAGAAAATGTGGGAAGAATGCTTGCCTCATATTGAATTTGCTTATAATCGTTCATTGCATTCTACTACTAAGATGTGCCCTTTTGAAATTGTGTATGGCTTCCTACCTCGTGCACCTATTGATTTGTTGCCTCTTCCATCTTGGAGAAGGTTAATTTTGATGCTAAAGAGCGTGCTGAATTGATTTTAAAAGTGCATGAGATAACTAAGGAAAACATTGGCGTATGAATGCTAAATATAAACTTCTTTGGAGATAAGGGTAGAAAACATGTTGTCTTTGCACAGGAGATCTTGTTTGGTTACATTTGCGTGAGGATAGGTTTCCTAATTTGCGCAAATCAAAGCTAATACCACGTCTTGATGGTCCATTTAAGGTGTTAGAAAATAAATGATAATGCATATAAACTTGAGCTGCCTGCAGATTTTGGGGTTAGTCCACTTTTAACATTGCAGATTTGAAGCCTTATTTGGGTGAGGAATATGAGCTTCCGTCGAGGGCGACTTCATTTCAAGAAGGGAGGATGATGAGGACATCAATACCATTGTTACACCCACAACCCCTCTTGCTACATATCTTGGACCAATTACTAGAGCTCGCATGCGCCAATTAAATTATCGGTACTTTCGTTTCTTGGTAATGATTCAATGTTCATGAGAATATGATGCTGCCTAAATTGGATACATTTGTTTTGCTTACAAATGAAGGCCCTAGCTTGGAGAAGGATGGACATTGGAGCAAGAACAAGCATGGAGATAATGCCATGCATAAGGAGAACAAACGGAGTTACAAGTGATGATTCCAGACTTTGAAGCCACCCTAATGAGTGCATGAGGCCTTGGACGAAATATACAAGATGCCACTTCATAATATTAGTCCATAGGCTATTCTAGGTGCTTTGCGTCACCTTATTATTGGGCCAGGCCCATGTAATTTCGAAATACTTAAGTATAGGCTGTTTTTAGAGTCCGTATGTGTGGGAAACAAGAGTTAGGGTTGATTTGGACCCCTCCACCAAGGGCCACGAAATTCCCCTCTTCCTCCATATATACAGCCCTTAGGGCACCGTTTAGACCTTGGGTTTTGTTTAGATTAAAAGTTAGCCATAGCTGCAACCCGCATACTTCGTTTGTGTTCAACGACCGGACAAAGCGTCACAGAACCCCACCTTGATCAATAAAGCTTTCATCTTATATTCGCAATATCCAGATTGCAATCTCAGTTTCTTGCTTGTTCTTCTTTTGCTCGCAGAAAAAGCACCCTCGTGGTCAGGTTGATCGTGCTCGGTGTGGTCAATAACCTCTCGGAGTTGGTTTAGCGATTGCTAAGGCGCGGCGTCCTCGCAAGACGTTCGTAGTCGGATCGTCAAAGTCGACTTCCTCCAAAGCGAAAACCACATCTCATCGAAAGACGGGACACCTTTGCCTCTATCAGGTCCGGATGATCCGGGCATCGTCCGGACGATCCGGGTCCTCTTCCGGATGATCCGGCTTCGCCGAGCAGATTCTGCGCGGTTCGGTCGCCGTGGCTGTGGGATTACCTGGATGATCCGGGGGGGGGGGGCATACGGATGATCCGGCTGAGTCCGGATGATCCAGACGGAGTTCCGGACGTCCGGGCTAACTCCGGCAGCCGCTCCATCTTCTTCTCCTTTCTTCCGTCTTCTCTTCCATGCTTCCCTCGCGGATGGTGTAGTTGTTCCTTGGCGCTTGCACTCCTCCTCGACATCCGTGAAGCTCCGACAATACCATGCACACGGGAGAAGTGTCAAGTAGTATACCATCCTCGAAGGGGTCAAGTGAGCACGTGTAAAGGAGATGATTCACCTTTATGTGTGTGAAGTAGATGTCGCATGTGTCACTTGCCAGATGGACTCTTGACATGGTGATGTGATAGAGGCAAAGGTGTCCCGATGTTTCGATGAGATGGTGGCTATCGTTTCTGTGGGAGTCGACCTTGACGATCCGACTACGAACGTGCGAGACGTCGCGCCTTAGCAATCGCTAAACCAACTTCCGAGGGTTATTGACCACGCCGAGCACGATCAACTCCGACCACGAGGGCCTGCTTCCTGCGAGCAAACGAAGAACAAGCAAGAAACTGAGATTGCAATCTGGATATTGCGAATATAAGATGAAAGCTTTATTGATCAAGGTGGGGTTCTGTGACGCTTTGTCCGGTCGTTGAACACAAACGGCACGCCAAGTTGCAGCTATGGCTAACTTTAATCTAAACAAAACCCAAGGTCTAAACGGTGCCCTAAGGGCTGTATATATGGAGGAAGAGGGGGAATTTCGTGGCCCTTGGTGGAGGGGTCCAAATCAACCCTAACTCTTGTTTCCCCACACATACGGACTCTAAAAACAGCCTATACTTAAGTATTTCGAAATTACATGGGCCTGGCCCACTAATAAGGTGACGAAGACCTAGAATAGCCTCGGACGACATTTATGAAGTAGCATCTTGTATATTTCGTCCAAGGCTTCATGCACCCATTATGGTGGCTTCAAAGTCCTGAAATCATCACTTGTAACTCCGTTTGTTCCCTATGCATGGCATTATCTCCATGCTTGTTCTTGCTCCAATGTCCATCCTTCTCCAAGCTAGGGCCTTCATTTGTAAGCAAAACAAATGTATCCAATTTAGGCAGCATCATATTCTCATGAACATTAGAATCATTACCAAGAAACGAAAGTACCGATAATTTAATTGGCGCATGCGAGCTCTAGTAAT
Organism: Aegilops longissima; assembly: GCA_021605205.1. Classification (NCBI taxonomy): domain Eukaryota; kingdom Viridiplantae; phylum Streptophyta; class Magnoliopsida; order Poales; family Poaceae; genus Aegilops; species Aegilops longissima. Next base: position 325,229,737 of record CM038678.1, on the reverse strand, counting down.
TGGCCCAAGATATGTAGCAAGAGGGGCTGTGGGTGTAACAATGGTATTGATGTCCTCATCATCCTCCCTTCTTGAAATGAAGTCGCCCTCGACGGAAGCTCATATTCCTCACCCAAATAAGGCTTCAAATCTGCAATGTTAAAAGTGGACTAACCCCAAAATCTGCAGGCAGCTCAAGTTTATATGCATTATCATTTATTTTCTAACACCTTAAATGGACCATCAAGACGTGGCATTAGCTTTGATTTATGCAAATTAGGAAACCTATCTCACGCAAATGTAACCAAACAAGATCTCCGTGCAAAGACAACATGTTTTCTACCCTTATCTCCAGCAAGTTTATATTTAGCATTCATACGCCAATGTTTTCCTTAGTTATCTCATGCATTTTAAAATCAATTCAGCACGCTCTTTAGCATCAAAATTAACCTTCTCCAAGATGGAAGAGGCAACAAATCAATAGGTGCACGAGGTAGGAAGCCATACACAATTTCAAAAGGGCACATCTTAGTTGTAGAATGCAATGAACGATTATAAGCAAATTCAATATGAGGCAAGCATTCTTCCCACATTTTCTTATTATTCTTCAAAACAGCCCTAAGCATAGTAGACAATGTTCTATTGACTACTTCAGTTTGTCCATCAGTTTGGGGTGACAAGTAGTACTAAAAGCAGTTTAGTCCCCAACTTAGCCCATAAACATCTCCAAAAGTGGCTAAGAAATTTAGTATCACGATCTGAAACAATAGTATTTGGCACACCATGCAAGCTTAATAATTTCACGAAAGAACAAATCAGCAACATTAACAAAGATCATCGCTTTTATGACATGGTATAAAGTGTGCCATTTTCGAGAATCTATCCACGACAACAAATATGTTATCCTCCCTTCTTTGTTCGAGGTAAACCTAAAACAAAGTCCATAGATATATCCTCCCAAGGAACACTAGGCACAGCAAAGGCATATATAAACCATGAGGATTGAGTCGTGACTTAGCTTTGTGACATGTAGTGCAGCGAGCAACAAAACGCTTAACATCCCGCCTCATCTTTGGCCAAAAGAAATGTGTAGCAAGTATATCCTCCGCCTTCTTGACGCCAAAGTGTCCCATTAATCCTCCTCCATGCGCCTCCTGTAACAACAAAAGACGAACAGAGCTAGCAGGAATGCATAGCTTGTTAGCACGGAACACAAAACCATCATTAATAACGAACTTGTTCCATGTTCTTCCTTCTTTACAATTCTGCATTACATCTTTAAAATCAGCATCATGCACATATTGATCTTTGATGGTCTCCAAACCAAATATTTTGAAGTCAAGTTGTGAAAGCATAGTATAGCGACGAGACAAAGCATCAAGAATAACATTTTCTTTACCCTTCTTGTGTTTAATGACATAAGGGAAAGTCTCAATGAATTCAACCCATTTAGCATGTCTACGATTCAGTTTAGCTTGACTTTTAATATGTTTCAAAGATTCATGATCGTAATGTATAACAAATTCTTTGGGCCATAAATAATGTTGCCATGTCTCTAAAGTCCGAACAAGAGCATATAATTCTTTGTCATAAGTAGAATAGTTCAGACTAGGCCCACTCAATTTTTCGTAAAAGTATGCAACAGGTTTGCCATCTTGTAATAACACACCTCCTAATCCAATTCCACTAGCATCACATTCAAGCTCAAAAGTCTTATTAAAATCAGGAAGTTGGAGTAAAGGAGCATGTGTCAACTTATCTTTCAATACCGTGAAGGCTTCTTCCCATGCGGTACCCCAAACAAAAGGCACATCCTTCTTTGTAAGCTCATTGAGAGGTGCAGCAATGGTGCTAAAGTCTCTCACAAAACGCCTATAGAAACCAGCGAGTCCAAGAAAACTCCTCACTTGTGTGACCGTTTTGGGCTGCGGCCAACTCTCAATAGCTTCAATATTGGCTTTATCAACTTCAATTCCTGTGGAGTAACAACATAGCCAAGAAAAGATACTCGGTCGGTGCAAAAGGTGCACTTCCCAAGGTTACCAAACAAACGTGCATCACGTAGAGCATTAAAAACAGCACGTAAATGTTCCAAATGTTCTTCCAAAGATTTGCTATAAATCAGTATATCATCAAAGTAAACTACCACAAATCGTCCAATGAAAGCACGTAAAACTTCGTTCATTAATCTCATGAAAGTACTAGGTGCATTAGTTAACCCAAAAGGCATGACTAACCACTCATATAATCCAAACTTAGTTTTAAATGCCGTTTTCCATTCATCTCCCAATTTCATACGAATTTGATGGTATCCACTACGCAAATCAACTTTGGAGAATATTGTAGAGCCACTCAATTCATCAAGCATATCATCTAGCCTAGGAATAGGATGACGATAACGAATAGTAATATTATTAATGCCTCTACAATCAACACACATACGCCGACGTACCATCCTTTTTAGGCACTAGTATAATAGGAACAGCACAAGGACTAAGAGATTCGCGTATATAACCTTTGTCGAGCAGCTCCTGATTTGACGATAATCTCCTTCGTCTCCTCCGGATTGGTACGGTATGGTGCGCGGTTGGGTAGCGATGCACCGAATTAAGTCAATTTGATGCTCAATCCCTCGAATAGGTGGTAATCCGGTGGCACGTCTTGTGGGAAGACGTCAACTCTGCAAAATGTTAGTGACAGCGAGGGGCAAAGAGGAAGGCACGTCCTCGAATGAAAATAATGCCTCTTTGCACACAAAAGCATAGCAAACAGATTTACTAGAATCTAGCTCATCAACATCAGATTTGGTGGCAAATAAACATGCACTTTTCATTTTAATTTCAGAAGCAACATTAGATGGTTTATTATTAGGCTTCATTTGTTGCTCAAATTCTTTTGCCACAATCTGATTTTCACTCTTATTTTTCTCCTGTTTTGCTTTATTAGCTCTATTAATATCATCTTTCAAAATGGAATCAGGAGTCATAGGAAGCAAAGTAATATTTTATCCTTATGAACAAGAGTATACTGATTGTTTCTACCATGGTGTACAGAATTTTATCAAATTGCCATGGTCTACCAAGTAATAAGGAACATGCTTGCATAGGTACCACATCACAATCAACATAATCAGCATATGTAGATATACTAAAATACACACGAACAGACGTGTTACCTTAACCTTGCCGCTGTTGTTGAACCATTGGATGTAGTAAGGATGTGGATGTGGTCTTGTGGTGAGAGAAAGCTTCTCCACCATATCCATGCTAGCCAAGTTGTTGCAGCTCCTCCATCTATGATGACGCTAATAGAACGTTCCTTCACAACTCCCTTTGTATGGAACAAGTTATGCCTCTGATTTTGCTCAGCTTGTGTAACCTGCACACTCAAAACACGTTGAGCAACTAAACATTCATACCATCGGATCTTCAGCAGCCATGTATTGCGTCTCAGGATCGAATCATCTCCACCGTGTTCTTCATGTGTAATAAGAGCCAAAGTCTCTTCATCATAGTCACTAGCAGACTCATACCGACCATCCTCGGTAGCAATCATCACACGCTGAGATGTGCATTCTCTGCAAAAATGTCCTCTTCCCTTACAACGACGACAAATAATATCACTTGTGTGCCCTGTTGACGCCATGGAAGAAGAAGAGCTCTGTGTAGGCCCAAGCAGGTGTACTCTTGGCGAGATAGTGGTGGTTGTGCCTGCTTTCTTGTATCACGGTTGGAGGTGGCAGCCGGCGGAGGTGCGGTGTAGTAGAACGTGTGGAAGTAGATGATGCTCGTGGTGTCCATGATGAAGGTCGACCTGCAGAAAAGTTAGTCCGCGCCAAGGCACATCGATCCTGCACTTCACGTTCAGCTTTACAAGCAAGATGGAATAATCGAGTGATATTATTATAATCCTTGTAGTCTAGAATGGTCTGAATCTCTATTTAATCCACCCGAAAACGTGCAAGCATAGCTTCATTCTCCTCAACAATACCACATCTAATCAAGCCAGTTTGTAATTCCTGATAATATTCTTCACCGAATTTTTCCTTGTCTTAAGCGCTGCAATTTTTGAAGTAATTCACGCTGATAATATGGTGGAACCCAACGAGTACGCATAGCAGTTTTCAAAGCAGCCCAAGTAGCTGGAACAGGATATAATCTACAATGTTCAGACCACCAAACACATGCAAAGCTAGTGAAAGCACAAACAGCAGCAGGAACACGTCTCTCCTCAGGATATTGTAAACATGTAAATCGTTGTTCAGTTTCTAATTCCCAAGTAAGATATATATCAGGAACATATCTACCCTCAAATGGTGGAATATTCAATTTCAGTTTAGGGAGATGGTCATGATCTCGTACCTGAAGGGGAGCCCGAACATTGCCATTATTTGCATGTGGACGACCTGGTGGTTGTGGTGCTGGTGGTTGCACGTAGTTCTGAGGTTGATCAACCTCATCCTCGTAAGCTCTCACATAATCATCCTCACCCGCCGCAGCAGCAGGAGCCACAGAAGTATCAACAGCAGCACCAGCAGCTTGGCCAGGCTGAAGAGGGACACGGGAAGCTCGGCGGAGGGCTGTTTCACGATGTGGAGGTAGTCCATGTTGTTGTAGTAGAGGTGCGTTAGGTGCAGCCGGTGGTGGTGGTGGTAGACACGCGAGCAATTCATTAAACTTGTTATCGAGCTTTGTTTCGAACGCCTTCTCAATGCCATCTATCTTCTCCATTGATAGAGGCGAGGGTGTCCCGATCTTTCGATGAGATGATAACTATCGATTTGGTGGAGACGACTTTGACGATCCGACTACAAACATGCACGACGTTGCGCCTTAGCAATCGCTAAACCAATCTCCACGAGGTTCTTGGCGATGCGGAAGCACGATCAGCGACCACGAAGGTCTATTCCTGCACGCAATCGAAGAACAAGCAAGAATATGATAATGCAATCTGAATATTGCGAATATATATGAAGTATTGATAAGCGTGGGGATCCGTAAGCGGTCTTGGCCTGGTCGTTGGACACAAGCGAAGTACACGGTTGCAATGGCTAACTTTTAACTAAACAAATCCCAAGGAAAAAGCTACTAGATGGATCTACTTATATAGGAGCAAGGGTGGCGGCCAAGGAGGTGGGAGGACGTCCCAAGGCAGCCTAAAACTAACCCTAGGTCGTACAAGGCCAATGGGCCCAATTGGAGGTGACGTAACACCTTTGGACTTGTAGTTTGACTCGGATTCTGCTGCAGCATCAGATTGTTTCGTCTATAACTCAATGCTCCGGACGGATTTTAAGGTGATTCCAATTGGGTTGGAAAATGCACGAAATCTATTTTCCAACAAAAAAAGAATCAACCAATTTGGAGTCCGTATGAAAAAGTTATAGACGTTTTGAGTCAGGTATGTCTGTGCAGTCCGAATCTGAGTCCGAACGTGAGAGACTTGGACTCTATCTTCTCTTGGGCCAAAAGTGACGTGAGAGAACTTTTTGAACAGCAGGTAAACATCTCTTTCTCCCTTATCTTCATATGTGGATTGTACAAATGTCCCATACACCTGCAATTAGACATGGCACAAAAGTTTGTGAAGTATTTTTGTCCTGGATAACATAAATATATTATTGAATAGTTTGCACTAGAAATCACCTGAGAAATATGCATGTATGCAATATTTTTGGTCTCATCCAAGGTAGTCATGTCCTCATCATCCATGGCCTCTTCAAATCTATTTAGCACATCGTCCACCTGCCCACTCATCATTTGTTGAAACTTATCATGTAGCGCTTTGTTTGTCATGTTCTCCCGGTCAGTCTAAATCGGCTTGTGATCCTGCCATGGTTAGCAGCAATAGAAACACACAAGAATATGATTCGACAGACTACTAGGAAGTGGTGGTGGTGGTGTGGTGGACAGTCACAAATCCGTCAAGCAAATCTCAAATTCTTACCAGTTCTTACCCAGCAGCAGGCGGTGATCGGCAACCGATGTAGTCAAAACTCTCAAAGCTTGGATAGAGCGATTACAAGGGAGAGTTAAACGCACGATGTAGATGTATGTGGAGCTGGGAAGGCTTATAATATGGTAGCAAAAAGGGTCAGCAATAATCAATTCAGAGATGCAAAGTTGAATAAGCGCTCACGACGGTGATCTTGTCTTGGTCCTAGGCTAGACCGTGCTAGAGACGCGAGCCTAGAACACTAACAAAATCACGGCGCTGCACGGAAACAACGGAAAAGCACACTCTGGAATAATTTTTTTTTCGCTCTTTTTTTTTTTTTCTTTTTTTTTTTGCGCTGCTTTTTTTTTTTGTGAAAAATCACTATAATGGCGAGTGTCTCAAAACTCTTCCCAGGTCAAACTGACAGGATGGGCACGAAATTTTTTCGACCAAAAAAAATTTTTTTTTTGACTGCCCGGACCCAAAAACTGGAAACGGGTCAAAAAAAACTTTCTATAATGGCGACTGTCTCAATACGCTTAGAAACACCTAAAAATAGGATAGCCAGAAAAATTTTCGACAACTGCGTTTTCCGAAAATTTTGGGCCTAAACGGAGGGTGGTTTCCAGACTCTTTCTTTTTTTTTCCGAAACCTACACAGGCAAGGAAAACACAAATCGGAAACTAGATGGATCTCGAAAACAAACCTAATATGCAAGGAACTCGGATTGGTGGTGGATATATGGTGGTGGTATATGACAGCGGTGGTGGTATATGGTAGCGGTGGTGGTATATGGATACGGATTGGTGGTGGTATATGGATACGGATTCAGAGCTGTGGCGGATAAGCAATGGTGGTAGATGGCAAGGCGATGATGATGGTGCGGCGGCGGCGTGACAACTTATGACCAGAACTCGAAACTCTAAAAGACTAGACTCTAAGACCAGCAACTTGACACGACGATGCAACCGCAAATTCAACAAAGCAAAAACCCTAAAAAGATTATGCAAAGGCTCAGATTGGTTCGGATATGATGAACTAACCCTAATTTTTTTGTGGCTTTTTCGTGGACTTTAGGTATGAAGAACAGACTCGATCTAATCTACGAAAAACTGTAAAATCTCACCGAGCAACCTGAAAATCTGATACCACTTGATAGAGGCAAAGGTGTCCCGATGTTTCGATGAGATGGTGGCTATCGTTTCTGTGGGAGTCGACCTTGACGATCCGACTACGAACGTGCGAGACGTCGCGCCTTAGCAATCGCTAAACCAACTTCCGAGGGTTATTGACCACGCCGAGCACGATCAACGACCACGAGGGCCTGTTTCCTGCGAGCAAACGAAGAACAAGCAAGAAACTGAGATTGCAATCTGGATATTGCGAATATAAGATGAAAGCTTTATTGATCAAGGTGGGGTTACATGGCGCTTTGTGCAGTCGTTGAACACAAACGGCACGCTGGAAGTTGCAGCTATGGCGAAATTTTAATCTAAACAAAACCCAAGGTCTAAACGGTGCCCTAAGGGCTGTATATATGGAGGAAGAGGGGGAATTTCGTGGCCCTTGGTGGAGGGGTCCAAATCAACCCTAACTCTTGTTTCCCCACACAAACGGACTCTAAAACAGCCTATACTTAAGTATTTCGAAATTACATGGGCCTGGCCCACTAATAAGGTGACGAGCACCTAGAATACCCTCGGACGACATTTATGAAGTAGCATCTTGTATATTTCGTCCAAGGCTTCATGCACCCATTATGGTGGCTTCAAAGTCCTGAAATCATCACTTGTAACTCCGTTCTTGTTCCCTTAGCATGGCATTATCTCCATGCTTGTTCTTGCTCCAATGTCCATCCTTCTCCAAGCTAGGGCCTTCATTTGTAAGCAAAACAAATGTATCCAATTTAGGCAGCATCATATTCTCATGAACATTAGAATCATTACCAAGAAACGAAAGTACCTGATAATTTAATTGGCGTGCGCGAGCTCTAGTAATTGGTCCAGTATATGTAGCAGTAGGGGCTGTGGGTGTAACAATGGTATTGATGTCCTCATCATGATGTCCGTAGGATGCTCCGCATCATCCCCTCCCCTTGGGAAAGACCCGACATTGGATCGAAATCCAAATCACCATGGGAAAGAGATGGCGTCGCCGTGTAGGAGTGGTCCATCACCAAGTTCTTGTCATCTTGAAGCTCGAAATGGGCACTCTCCAATGTCGCACCGTCTTGGGATTCCTACAAATGGGGTAAGGAGAACAAACACTTGGAAAAACAAATGCGGTTAGCGTTAGTGCAAAACCAAGCATTTAAGAGGTGATTCACCCAACAAGTGTCGTCATCATGCAAATCATATGGTGTGACAAAGGATTGTGACATAGCATGTAAGTATATGAATTGAGCACAAGCAAAGCTATCATGTGGACAAGCATGTAAAGGTGAGGTAGAGATGTGAATATGTTTGACAAGAGAATAGGCATCTACCTCAAGTTCATAGCGAGCATGCATAAAGCGCTCAACAAACGGTCTATGGTAAGCATAGGAAGCATTCAGCACACCAAATAAAATGAAGTGTCTAAACACATGAGTCAAGTGCAAGACAATCCAAGCATAACGTGCATAGGGTGTAGTGAAGATAGTATGGCACTCAACACAATAGAAAGAGCAATTGTTCATCATGTGTGAGGCAATCAAGTCAATCATGTGACAAGCAACGGGACATGGTATATGTGAAGAAGTGACATTATTGCAACCAAACATATGATAGGAGCAAGTAATCCAAGAATTGGATGCAACAAGGCAAGCAATAGTAATCAAGTCATGCAAACTAGTGGAGCGAAGATGCAACACACTAGAGGAAATCATGGCAATCATGTCATGTGAGCAAATAATAGGCATAGACAATGCACATGACATTTCGCAAGCACAAACACAAATCAAGATCATAGTATCATCATAGGCATGGGACACAAAGCAATCATGGCAATAACAAACAATATCTCCACCAAGCTTGCAAATACACATACAAGTACTAGAATCAATCATCATGTGTAATGCAAGGCATGGGTCACAAATGCATGGCAAAGGCATAGTAATGAGCATATCATGCAAAGTGAACATGGCAAGATGGGCATAGAGTGTGTAATGGACAATAACCCATAACCATGTGAGGGTCATGTATAAGAAATGTGCGAAGTTTTTGCGCGAAGTGAGCGGTGGGAAAGGTAATCCATGGTATCCCAAGTCATCATTGCTCTCTAGAGCTCGTTTTGTCAACTCGTGAAATTGCGAGGTTGACAAGTATTCATGGGTACCTACACAAAAGAGACACAAACCAAAGAAATTGTGCGCGTGGTAAATGTACACATCATCCATCATGATGTGCATGTGCATGTGTGAGTTAGCACAAGATAAGCATCGCTCAAAGAAATTTGATGCATGGTATAAGAACATGTCATCCATCATGAAAGAATAGTTATTGTGTATGACACGATGGGGATGCAAATTGAGCATACAATTATATGGCACATCAATAGCATGTTTATTCATGGCGAGCATATGGTGCACACAAGTATTGGGATCATGCAATGGATAGGATGAATCAAAATCTCCTAAAATGTATGAGGAAACTATGGGGGTCTCCTCATGAGCAATATTGTAAACATCACATGGAGAAAATGGACAACATCCAAAATAATGCATATCCAAAGCTAGGTGGTCATGGCATGGCATATGAGATAAATGATGCAAAGGGAGCATATCAATATCATCAGAAGAAAAACAAATGCCAATAACCATGGGCTTGTCATCTATGCCATTTGTGCAAATTGGGTTCATTTTAATGGCATATGCATAGTCACTATGAAGAGATTGCAAATATGACATATGATTGACCTCATGCATACCGTATGACAAGTCAAGTGGATTGTCAAACATGATGTGACCTAGAGAATTGTCACAAGAAATCCTATGTAACATTGCATCACAACTAATAGACTCCACATGAGAATCATGATACTCATCATAAATGGGCAAGAAATCATCACATAAGGAAGTCTCACTAGCATGAAGCATGGTAATAGGTTGATCAACATCATGCAAGCAATCAATGTCAAGAATGTCTACTAGTGGGACTCGAGCATCACCTTCACCTATGTTACCTTTGTCATTCCACTCAAGTGGTGTTGGTGAGGTGGTAAAGACCAAATGGTGGTCATCTTCATCTTGATGGAACCATGTGGGGGGGTGCATCATATTCCACCATGGCCATCGTCTTGTCTAAAGGAAGGACGAAGTCATCGAGTATCGGCGCGTCATCATATATGGAACCTAGCACCAAATGAGAAGACACAATAGAGGTAGAGGTCAAGTTGTTAGAAATGCAAATGGCCTCACTCTCTATATGTGGTGGCTCACTCACTCCCTCAATGTAGGTGCACTCAATCTCACGTATGGTGGAGTCACTCATCTCACTCAAGTGGTGGGGGTTGTGGCTCTCCTCACATGGGAATTGGGGCAACACATCATATATGTGGTAGTGGTGAAGTCACTCTCACTCTCAATATGGTGGCTAAAGTCACTCAAGTCATCATACGTCGCCGTGGTTGAGGTGAAATACTCAACCATCTCATCGCCGTCACCATGGATGAAGGCCGAAGATGGCACATCATCACTCTCCTCCATGACCGAAGGGAAAATCCCATGCTCGATCATCTCGTCATCGTCGCCGTGGATGAAGGCCGAAGATGGCACAACATCACTCTCGCCTCCTAAGATGGAAGCATCATCCTTGCTCGCCACCTTGTCATTCGCCTCCAAAGCTTGGTCCTCGAATGTCTTCGTAGTTGTACTCGTCGCCGCACCGTCTTGAAAAAGAGTCGAAGGAGACTCGGCACCATCAATGCCACAAAGAGGGATGGCGGTGAAGTCGAACTTGGGAGCATCGTCTTGGAGCTCGTCGGGCTTGGACATCTTGGTGGTGCTATCCTCATGCTCGTTCTCATGGAGCTTGGTCGTCACGAAGTGAGCTTGGGGTGGAGAAACCTTGGCCTTCATGAGTTCTTGTTCCGCCTTGAGAGCACCAATGTAGTTGTCCTCGAGGGACTTGTAGTTCTCGAGGAAGATCATCTTGGAGATGTCGTTGTGTAATCCCATCATGAAGTGGAACTTCATCGACATGGGGTTGTCCACGCCGGCTCGTCGCAAGGCAATCTTCATCTCCTTGAAGTACTCGTTGATGGACTTGGATCCTTGGGTGGTGTTCTCCAATTGGTGTAGAAGTTGTTCCGTGTAGGTTGGAGGCACAAACTCTCGCCGCAAAGCTCTCTTTGTCTTGGGCCTACTCATGTCATAGGTCTCCGAAGGTGTGTGAAGCCACCATGTCGAGGTGTAGTCGTGGAAGTTTCTTGTGGCGCACTTCACTTGATCTTCGGGACGAACTTGATGTAGCTTGAGGTAGTCGTCCATGAGGCACTCCCACTCGAGATACTCCTCGGGTTCTTGAGTCCCATAGAAAGGAATCGCGTGGTCGATGTCGAGGTCGTAGTAGCTCGTGGAAGTCGCGAACTTGAGCTTGGGGAGCTTCTCTTGAGCGTCGTCTTGAGGTGCTTGTTGGCAAAGATGTCGTATGTCCGTAGCCGAAGATGCCTTGAAGTCGCTTGGCAAAGATGCCAAGGGTGATGGTCAAGTCGTTGAGCGGTTGTTGGTGTTGAGCTCTTGACCTTCACGTTGTTGGTGGTGATGGTGTCGATGCCGATGTGATCTTGCCGGAGATGGTAGCTCGAAAGGATGTGCTCTTGAGCGTCTTCTCGAAGATGAGGAAGATCTCTTGTAGGACTTGATGAGGGCTTTGATGTCCTCCATTTGAGCTTGCATCTTGGCGTTGAAGTTGTTGTTCGTGGCATCGAACTCGTCGTTGTTGTTGTAGACCGAGGGTGAAATGCCTTGCCTATCCATCACAAGACTCAAGTAGAGGTGAGTAGGAAATGAGAGAAACAATACCAAGTTACCTTTTCCCAAAGTTGAGAATGTATCCCGTTTCACTCAATGTGAGATGAAAGAATAGTGGAATTGGTACCGGACTTGTTCACTCACCCCTATCAAGTAAAGCTATGGAGTAGCTTGGTGAGGATAGTGGCACAAAAATTTAATGCAAAATGTTAGCAAGAGTCAATAATGTTGAAAGTGATTCACAAATTCGCAAGTGAAACAAGTAGACCAATAGCAATGAATGGCACACGGAAACACACACATGGATAGATAAATGGGGCCGTGCAACCAAGGAATGAGCTCAAAATGTGGAATCCACCAAAACGCTCGTGTTGCACAACTCAAGAGAGACGCTAGCACGATTGCTCAATAGGTGGATACGACACTTGTGCACAACCTATAAGATGCAAAGATATATCAACTTTCTATCCCAAGTAAGCTATTATGTATGGTTCTCAGTGTTTTTCTCGAGATGATCGGATATGACAATCTTATGCAATGTGGTATGATGCTATGGCACTTGCTTACAAGCTTGTTTGCTCTTTTTCTTTTGCTTAAAAGCTTATTCTTTTTTTGTATGGCCAATTTGCACAATGCACAAACCAAGATAGCAATTGAGTATATGCGGGAACAAACTTGCGACACAAGATATGATACCAATATATGCACCATGATGATATGGTATGTATGCTATGGAAGGGATGATCACTAATGTGCACAAGTAACGTTGCCGGGCAATACTCAAATGGCTAGTCTCGATAGGCAAGTGACGCAAAAAGGGCTAGGGGTTATCAATGCAAATGCAAGGGGAATATCAATGGTGTCGTCGAGGTTACCGTCCTTTGCGATGATGAGTGGCGGTGTTCTTGATGAGGTTACCAAGATGATGCAGACTCGTCCCTAAGTAGCCGAAACACCTTAGGAAACGGGAAAACCACAACTCAAAATCTCAAGGACAAAAGTCAAATGGTGTTAGCAAAAAGCGGTGGTAGTTTTGCACTTGGAAATGCGGATGTGGAAAGATGGGTTATGCACGGTGTCGGAGTCGGAAGCACGGTCCCTAAGTATCCGAAACACCTTAGGAGACACAACTCACAACACAAACAAAAATGGGTTAAGTTGGGGTGGAAGTGTATGGTGGGCAATCCTATGCGGAAATGGTGGTGGTGGTTGATGAAGAAGCAACCGTCCCTAAGTAGCCGGAACACCAAAGGAGACTCAAATCACTAGTCAAGCAACCACATATACAATGGGGAACAAAATCGGTTAGGTTGCGGAAGTCGGTGGTGGTAATGCGGATGATATGGTGGTGGCCCAAGGCAAAGATGCCAAAATTCAGAAAATTTGATGGAGTCAAATGATGGTGGTAGTATTTTTGTGGGATGGGGGATGTCAAGAGCTTCAAAACGAGCTAAAGAACGTAAAAAACGGAGTTCAGATGAATTAGTTACGGCCAAAACAAGATTTCAGCCGAGTCAGTGTCAGGGTTAACCGGACATCCGGGACGAGGTCCGGATGATCCGGGTTCGTCAGCTCCGGTTCTGTTTTCTGGGTGCGTGGGGTATCCGGACGTCCGGGGGGGGGGGGGTCCAGCTGATCCGGGGAATGTCCGGATGATCCGGGAGAAGGTCCGGATGATCCGGGCAAGTCAACCCGCTCGGGATTTGCTCGTGGAGTCCGTTTTTGGGGCGGAAATGGAGGATTTTCGGGGCAAAATTGAGGAGATTTCGTGGATGGAAGGTGGGGAAACTTGGGGAGATGCTAGATCCACTCGAAACCAAGCAAATCCATGGATCAAAATTAACAAAACATCATCAAAACTAACAAATCACAAAAACAATTGGGGCTATTTTTGGTGGGGATTTTTCGAATTTAGGACGAAATCAAGCAAAAAAAGGCTAGAAAACGGTGGGCGAGGCTCCGAAATCTTGATCAACGTGGCTCATGATACCAAGATGATGTAGGGTGGAACCCTAGACGGCCGATCTTTCACGAAAGGAGCGAGATCCCTCGAAGAACACGGCGAACACGGGGAAGAACGGAGAGAAATCACAAGGGGAAACACTCAAGAACAAGTCCAATCACACATCCACTAGACAATCAAACACACAAGATCCACAAGGTACATGAACAACAAAGGGAAAGATACAAGGTAGCGTTCATCTCCATGAGGAGGTCTTGAAGGGGGCCGCCCAAGAGGGGGTCTTGATCGATATATCCCGCAGGATCTTCTCACATGGAGGTCTTGAACTCCATGGGAGTGGTGGTCTCTCTCTCTCTCTCTCTCAAGAGGAGAAGGTAGGAGGAAAGCTCACATACAAATGAGCTATCACTTTGCTTCCCCTAGAAAGGAGGTGCAGGAGGTCTATTTATAGTCTAGTGGGCGAAGGGGTACGTGAGGGGGCGAAACAGGTACATGGGCCTCGCCCCGGAGGCATGCTTGCAGGCAAGGCCGGATGATCCGGGTGGGGGTCCGGATGATCCGGGTCCTCGTCCGGATGATCCGGCTTCGCCGAGCAGATTCTGTGCGGTTCGGTCGCCGTGGCTGTGGGATTACCCGGATGATCCGGGGGGGGGGGCATCCGGATGATCCGGCTGAGTCCGGATGACCATCTTCTTCTCCTTTCTTCCGTCTTCTCTTCCATGCTTCCCTCGCGGATGGTGTAGTTGTTCCTTGGCGCTTGCACTCCTCCTCGATATCCGTGAAGCTACGACAATACCTATGCATGCACACGGGAGAAGTGTCAAGTAGTATACCATCCTCGAAGAGGTCAAGTGAGCATGTGTAAAGTAGATGATTCACCTTTATGTGTGTGAAGTAGATGTCGCATGTGTCACTTGCCAAATGGACTCTTGACATGGTGATGTCCGTAGGATGCTCCGCATCACTCCCACTCCTTGACGTTCCTCTTGATTAGCACGCGAAGAAGGGTGGAGAGCGTATGGTTTGTCACCTCCGTTTGGCCGTCGGTTTGTGGATGATTTGTCGTGGAGAATAGTAGCTTGATTCCGAGCTTGGCGCATAAGGTTTTCCAAAATTAACTCAAGAACTTGACGTCGCGGTCCGAGACAATCGTCTTTGGCACTCCATGAAGTCGCAAGATTTCCCTACAAAAAAGATTGGCAACATGTGAAGCATCGTCTATCTTGTTGCAAGGAATGAAATGAGCCATTTTGGAGAAACGGTCCACAACAACAAAAACGGAATCCTTGCCATTTCGAGTTCTAGGCAAACATCTTCCCATGGTTGATATGGAATTGGAAGTGGTGATAGAGGCGAGGGTGTCCCAATGTTTCGATGAGATGGTGGATATCGTTTCTGTGGGAGTCGACCTTGACGATCCGACTACGTACGTGCGAGACGTCGCGCCTTAGCAATCGCTAAACCAACTTCCGAGGGTTATTGACCACGCCGGAGCACGATCAACCTGACCACGAGGGCCTGTTTCCTGCAAGCAAACGAAGAACAAGCAAGAAACTAAGATTGCAATCTGGATATTGCGAATATAAGAGGAAAGCTTTATTAATGAAGGTGGGGTTCTGTGGCGCCTTGGTCAGTCGTTGAACACAAACGAAATGCTGCCGGTTGCTGCTATGGCGAACTTTTGATCTAAACAAAACCCAAGGTCTAAACGGTGCCCTAAGGGCTGTATATATGGAGGAAGAGGGGGGGGGGGGAATTTCGTGGCCCTTGGTGGAGGGGTCCGAAATCAACCCTAACTCTTGTTTCCCCACACATACACACTCTAAAAACAGCCTATACTTAAGTATTTCGAAATTACATGGGCCTGGCCCACTAATAAGGTGACGCAGCACCTAGAATAGCCTCGAGACGACATTTATGAAGTAGCATCTTGTATATTTCGTCCAAGGCTTCATGCACCCATTATGGTGGCTTCAAAGTCCTGAAATCATCACTTGTAACTCCGTTCTTGTTCCCCTTAGCATGGCATTATCTCCATGCTTGTTCTTGCTCAATGTCCATCCTTCTCCAAGCTAGGGCCTTCATTTGTAAGCAAAACAAATGTATCCAATTTAGGCAGCATCATATTCTCATGAACATTAGAATCATTACCAAGAAACGAAAGTACCTGATAATTTAATTGGCGTGCGCGAGCTCTAGTAATTGGTCCAGTATATGTAGCAGTAGGGGCTGTGGGTGTAACAATGGTATTGATGTCCTCATCAAGTGGCATATAGAGGCCATGAGATTGGGCTTTAGACTTAGCTTTGCGACATGTAGAACATCGGTTGGTGAAGCGATTGATGTCGCGATGCATCTTGGGCCAAAAGTAGTTCTTTGAGAGCGTAGCAAATGTCTTGTCGCGTCCAAAGTGTCCCATGAGTACGCCTCCATGAGATTCCTGCAAAAGCAATAAGCGAAGAGAGGACTCGGGTATGCAAAGTTTGTTAGCTCTCATGAGATATCCATCTTTGATGTAGTATCGATGCCAAGAAGTATGCGTCAAACACTTGGCATAAGGAATAGCAAAAGTAGGATCATTTTCATACAAGTCTTTTATGTTGTCAAAACCAATAACATTTAACTCAAGTGTAGTGACAAGCGTGCATATGCGTGAAAGTGCATCCGCAACTACATTTTTCTTACCCTTAATGTACTTGATCACATACGGGAAAGATTCAATAAATTCACTCCATTTGGCATGACGCTTGTTCAACTTAGTTTGACCTTTTAAGTACTTAAGTGTTTCATGATCGGTATGTATGACAAACTCATGAGGTCTAAGATAATGTTCCCAAACATGTAGCACACGTACTAAAGCATACAATTCTTTGTCATAGATGGGATAGTTAATTTGAGCACCGGATAGTTTTTCACTAAAATATGCAATGGCTCGTTTTTCTTGCATCAAAACTCCGCCAATTCCGGTACCACTTGCATCACAATGAACCTCAAAAGTTTTGTCAAAATTGGGCAAAGCAAGAATCGGAGCATGCGTAAGCAAAGACTTGATGATGTAGGGCGGAACCCTATGTGGACGATCTTTCACGTTTGGAGAGGATCCCTATGAGGAACACGAAGAACGAGCGGAAGGACACGAGGGAAATCACGGGGAAAAACACAAGAGAATCACTCAAACCAACAAGATCAATCACACATGTGCTAGATCGACGAACACAAAGGGAGATACATGATCCAAACTCAACAACGGACGATACAAGTGGTGGTAGCTCATCTCCGAGAGGAGGTCTTGAATCCACGAGGGATCTTCCCGTAAAGGGGTCTTGAATCCATGGTGGATCTTCTCCGAAGTGGCCGCGGTCTTTCACGAGGAGGAGATCCGATATGGATGAGCGAAGCTCTATCTAACAATGAGCTAAATCAATGCTAACCCTAACTAGGAGGAGGTGGAGGAGTATATATAGTCATGGGCCACGAAGGGGTAAGTGGGGATACATTGACTCGGTCCAATACACTGTGCGCAGACAGGCGTCGGACGTCCGGAGGGTTCCGGTCGTCCGGAGGCTCGGGAAGGTCCGGACGTCCGGTGCTCTTGGACTTCGTGATTCAGCTCGGTGCGCTTGATCCGGACGTCCGGAGGGCGGTCGTCCGGTGCTCGAGTTCGTCGGACGTCCGGTCTGGTCGGACGTCCGGCCATGTAACATTGATGGCCTGGTTTCCTTGGGCTGTTGTGACCTCTGAGGGCGGACGTCCGGCTGGGCCGGTCGTCCGATGGCTGTAGCCGGCAACTTCTTCTCTTGGTCCTTGTACTTGGTGTCCTCGCCGTCTTGTCCATGGTCTTCCTCCTTGTTCCTGGTCATGCATAGCACATATATTTGAGGTAGTAACCATGTCTCACATGTGGGAAGTGAAGGTTCGGAGAGGAGCGAGTTCACCTTGTGTCCAATGGCATTTGTTCGAGGTCTCGTCATATGTCCACTTGGGGCTTGGAGAGTAGTGGGAGTGTACATGGGGATGAACGTGGGATGCTCCGCATCATCTTCCCCTTGGGAAAGATCCGACCTCGGATCGTGATCCTCATCACCATGGAAACGGTTGTCGTAGACGAACTTGTAGTTGGACGAAGATGAAGACATGGCGCAATCCAAGTAGTCCAAGGTGTCGCCGGAGTGATAGACATACAAAAAGAGCAAATACAAGCAATACTCGGAAATACAATGGTTAGCGCACACAAAGTGTCCATCGTGTAAGAATGAGTCCGTGCGGCAAGATTGGTCGTGGCAAAGCGCATGAAGCTTATCGAGGTGATCTAGAATGAGATGCAAAGAATTCATGGGAACAAAAGCATGGTGCACAAAGCGAGAAATTCTACCATTGTGCAAAATGATGTCATAGAGAGACGGTTCATCAATAGCATGAATATGGTAATGGATGCTCAATATGATTATGTTATCATGCAATTGATGATAGGCAATATGATCATGATGTATGAATATGCCATCAAGAAAGACCACAACAAATTTGCTAAGAAAATGCACGAGCTCATATATCATGGATGACATTGAAATTGAAGATGCAACAAGGCAATCATAATGTGGGTCAATCCATGTATAAGATGCAAATTTGTTATGTGTGGTGTTGTACCATAGCTCAATGTCGTGGTGGAAATGGTGGTCCGTTGGTGAATCCACTTAGTCCAAGCACTCCTTAACTTGAAGGTCCATAGGGTCCATCTCCAATGCCGGTCCTCCATCCAATAGATGTATCATGTAGACAACAAGAAGGAAACAACAATGAAAGAATGGCCCATCCAATATGCGTATTTGAGGATGGCTCAAAGGGAAGGAGGTCACCTTTAGGAGTTTCTCAAGGATGATGGAGTTGCACATCTTGTATGCCTTCACATAACCAATATGTCTCATGACGGTATCGCCTTGTGAATCCTTCAAAATGAACGAACATGACAAACACTCGGAAAAACAAATGAGGTTAGCGTAAATGCAAAACCTAACATTCGTGTGGTAAGGTACCAAAAAGTGTATGCATCATGCTCATCATAAGAAATAACAAGGGAGCATTTCATAGTATGGAGGCATATGATGTGAGAACAACCAAATACAATAGGCTCAATCAAACAAGCATGCATCACAAGTAAAGTGTCAAAGTCTCCAAGATCAATAAGCATAGATGCAACAATTGGAGGCAATCGACAATGAACAAGATATATCATGTGAGAGGCATGAACATATATGTCATCAACCCAAGAAAGCGAGTAATAGTGGAACATGGGTGATGCAACATATCAAGCAATCATAGCGATCAAGTCAAGCAACCTAGTAGTGCGAAGATGCAACATACTAGAGGGTATCATGGCAATCATGTCATGTGTGCAAATAGTGGGCATGAGTAAATCACATGACATAGCACAAACATGAAAGCAAAATGTGAGGCAAATAGCATCAATTTATTGGCGAGAGACCATATGTAAATAGCAATGGGACATCATGACTCTCCCAACACAACAAGCATCGATAGCATGGGGCACATGATAAACATGGCGATAGCAACAAGGATCTCCACCAAGCATGCAAATACACATAGGGTCAATCATGGGTAGATGCAAGCAAGGGTCACAATTGCATGGCAAAGGCATAGAAGCAAGTATAACATGCAAAGTGAACACGGTAAAATGAGCATAAGGGGACAAATGGTATATAGCCCATAGCCGTGTGAGAGCCAAGTAGAAGAGATGCGCGTAGTCCTTGCGCTAAGGGAACGGTGGTAAGGATAGTCCACGGGATCCCAAAGCATCGTTGCTCTCCAGAGCTCGTTTCGTCAACTCTTGGGATTGAGATGTTGACGAGTATACATGAGTACCTACACAAAACAAAGACAAAGGGAAGATTGTGTGTGCGTGGTAGATGTACGCATCATCCATCATGATGCATACGTGCATGTGTCGGTTAGCACAAAATATCCAATGCTCAAATAAATGAGATGCGTGATATAGAAACATGTCATCCATCATTATAGGTTTGTTGTTATGTATAGCATAATGGAGACTCAAATTGTGTAATGCATCATGGGAAATATCTAGAGCATTGTTATTCATGGAATGCATATGGTGTACACTATCATGGGAATCATGCAAAGTATGAAATGCATCAAGATCTCCTAATATGTATGAGGAAACTATGGGGGTCTCCTCATGAGCATTAATGGAAACATCACATGGAGAATATTGACAACATCCAAAACAATGCATATTCGGAACAATGTGATCATGGCATGACATAGTAGATGAATTGCGCAAATCATGTAAAGGAAGCATGGCAATATCATCACAAGAGAAGCAAAAGCCAATGACCATCATCTCGTCATCTATGCCATAAGTGCAAATGGGATTGATTTTAATGGGGCATGCATAGTTACTATGTTGAGATTGAAATGAGGCTATATGGGAGATCTCACTCATAGCATATGACAAGTTCAATGGATTGTCAAACATGAAGTGACCAATAGAATTTTCACATGATATCCTATGGAGAATAGCATCACAGCTAGGCAACTCAACATGCTCATCATCATATTCATCATAAATAGGTAAGTCAAGGCATGAAGAAGTTTCACTAGCATGAAGCATGGTAATAGGTGTGTCAACATAATGGGAGCAATCGATGGTAATAGAGTCCACTAGTGGGACAAGAGAAGCATTGTCACCTATGTTACCTTTGGAGCATCGCTCATGTGTTGTAGGTGACATTGTAACTTGATGGTACCATGTGGGGGGTTCATCATCGTCCATCATGGCCATCGTCATCTCCGTTGGAGGTATGGACTCGTCGAGGGTAGGCATGTCGTCATGTAGGAGACCTAGTACCAAAGAAGAAAACACACTAGGAGTAGAGGTTAAGTCATTAGAAAACATAGTGGCCTCACATGCCGTGTCAACTACCTCACTCACTCCCTCAAGGATGCTCTCACTCATATGGTTGGTGGAGTCACTCAAATGGAGCTCAACCTCACATAGGACATGTGGCATGCTCTCAAGTGTGGGGCTAGTTGTGGTCACACTCATCCTCTCATAGGAAATGCACTCAATGTCACATATGGTGGAGTCACTCATATCACTCATGGTGGGGTGGCTCTCCACACATGGGAATTGGGTCATCTCTTTTTATGTGGGTGTCGGAGAGATGTAGGTGCAAATGTCTCCATGCTCAATTCCTATCACCGTGGTCGAAGGGGATGGCCCTTGCTCGACCTTCTTGTCACCGTCTTGGTGTGGGAGGCCCATATGATGTGGCACCTCGTAGCTCATCTCCATGACCGAAGGGAATGTCCCATGCTCGGCCATCTTCCTTGAGGGGCTTCCGAAGATGGAAGTGTCGCCCTCGCTCGTAGGTGGTCGCCTTGGACTTGATGAAGTCGATGTAGGCGTACTCGTGGGAAGTAGGCGAAGATGACGTACATCCAAAGGCGAAGATGCCTTGATAGCACTTGGCGAAGATGCCGAAGTGGTTGTTGTAGTCGTAGCACCGTCTTGGTGGTGGTCGTCTCGCGGTCTTCTTTTGTGCTCATGAAGCATCGACTTGGCGTGAAGTAGGGCTTGTTGGGACTTGTGCACTTGCGCTTGTGGAGCATCTTCATGATGATGGTGTCATTGTCGTGCTTGAGCTTGTAGTAGTTGTCGTTCGTCGTCGTCGTGCACATAATGCTTGGAGGTGACTTGCCCTTCATGACGATGTGGATCACAAACGTGATGGTGGTCACCATGGAGATGTGGATGTGGACGACTTGCGCTTGCATCGTTTCCGCGCTCCGAAGACTTGTGTTTTGAATGTCGCCGTCTTGAAGATGATGAACGGGAAGAAGACTTGAGCAAGGTCTGAATCTCCTCCATCCTTGCATCTTGCTCCTCTTTATGTGCGGCAAGCTTCTTGTCGATGTAGTCCCTTCTCCTTGCTTCGGAGTGACGAATGTTGATGGAGATGTTCTCGATGCGCTCTCGCAATCTTGATTGTGCGCCTTGCACTTGTCATTGTAGATCGAACATAGACGCTTTGGTGATGTAGTTGTTCACGCCGTCGTTGTTGTCGAAGACCGGAGAGGGATTGCCTTGCCTATCCATCACAAAACTCGAGCAAATATGAGTGGGAGAGAGAGTAGAACTAGACCAAATGTACCTTGACCGATGTTGAAGATGGATCAATGATCACTCAAATGTGTAACAAGGAAATAGCACAATTGGTACCAATTCTTGTCGGTTCTCACACCTACACAAGTAAGGCTTATGGTGGAGCTCGGTGAGGATAGTGGCACAAAAATTTGTTGCAAAATGTTAACAAGAGTCAATAATGTTGAAAGAGATTCACAAATTCACAAGTGAAACAAGTAGACCAATAGCAATGAATGGCACACCGAAACGCACACACGGATAGATAATGGGGCCGTGCAACCAAGGAATGAGCTCAAAATGTGGAATCCACCAAAACGCTCGTGTTGCACAACTCAAGAGAGACACTAGCACGATTGCTCAATAGGTGGATACGACACTTGTGCACAACCTATAAGATGCAAAATGTATAAACTTTCTATCCCAAGTATGCTACGTATGTATGGTTCCCGGTGTTTCTCAAGATGATCCAAGATGATCGGATATGACAATCTTATGTGCAATGTGGTTATGATGCTATGGCACTTGCTTACAAGCTTCTTTGCTCTCTTTCTTTTGCTTAAAAGCTTTATTTCTTTTTTTTTTCTACGGCCACTTTTGCACAGTGCACAAACCAAGATAATTATTGTGTATATGCGGGAACGATATTGTGACACAATGGATGATATGATACAAATATGATATGGTATGTATGCAATGGATGGTGTAGATCAATGATCACTAATGTGCACAAGTAACGTTGCCGGCAATACTCAAATGGCTAGTCTCGATAGGCAAGTGACGCAAAATGGGCTAGGGTTATCAATGCAATTGCAAGGGGAATATACAATGGTGTCGTCGAGGTTACCGTCCTTTGCGATGATGAGTGGCGGTGTTCTTGATGTAGAAACCAAGATGATGGAGACTCGTCCCTAAGTAGCCAAAACACCTTAGGAAAGGGAAAAACCGCGAACTCAAAATCTCAAACGTCAAATGTCATATGGTGGTAGCGGAATGCGGTGGTGGTTGCGGAAGCTCAATGGGATTGCGTAAATGCAATGATGGGTTATGGAATACGCAATGCGGAAGTGGAGGGTAAGATGGTGAACTATACTCGGTGTCGGAGTTGGAAGCACGGTCCCTAAGTAGCCGAAATACCTTAGGAGACACAACTCACAACACAAACAAAATTGGGTTAAGTTGAGGTGGAAGTGTATGGTGGGTAAGCCTATGCGGAAGTGGCGGTGGTGGTTGATGAGGAAGCAACCGTCCCTAAGTAGCCGAAACACATTAGGAGATTCGAATCACAACTCAAACAACTATGAGGAACAAAATTGGTTATGTTGCAGAAGACGATGGTTGAGTAGCGGAGGATGTGGTGGAAGCCCTAGGCAAAGATGCCAAAATTCACAAATTTTGATGGAGTCAAATGGTTTTGGTGGTATTTTTGTTGGAAGGGGGATGTCAATAGCTTCAAAACGAGCTAAAGAACGCGAAAATCGGAGTCCGGATGAATTAGTTATGTACAAAACAAAAAATCAGCCGAAGTGGGAATGTGCAGGTTACGGACGTCCGTAAAGGTCGGATGTCCGGGGCGTCGGACGTCCAGGAAAGTCGGAAATCCGTAAATTCGGTTCGGGATAGGGGTTCCGGTCGTCCGGAAAGGTCGGACGTCCGGTCGTTCCTGGGGCTCCGGACGTCCGTAAAGCGTCGGTCGTCCGGTGGGTCGGGGTCAACGCGAGATGCGATTTCGGGGGCGCGATTTTGAGAGGAAAATGGAGATTTCGGGGTCAAAATGGACGAGATTTTGTGGATGGAAGATGGGGAAACTTGGGGAGATGCTAGATCCACTCGAGACCAAGCAAATCCATGGATCAAAATCAACAAAACATCATCAAACCAACAAATCATAAAAAACAATTTGGGGCTATTTTTGGTGGGCATTTTCAGATTTAAGACGAAATCAACAAAATCAAGCTAGAAAAAGACGGGTAGGGGCTCCAAAAACGTGATCAACGTGGCTCTGATACTAAGATGATGTAGGGCGGAACCCTAGGGGCCGATCTTTCATGTTTGGAGTGGATCCTACGGGGACACATGAAGAATGAGCAGAAGAGCACGAGGAAAATCACGGGGGAAAACACAAGAGAATCACTCAAACCAACAAGATTTGATTACACATGCGCTAGATCGATGAACACAAAGAGGCATACATGATCCAAAGTCAACAACGGACGACACAATTGGCGGTAGCTCATCTCCGAGAAGAGGTCTTGAATCCACGAGGGATCTTCCCGTAAAGGGGTCTTGAATCCATATCGGATCTACTCCACGAGAGAGACCGCGGCCCCTCTTCGGAGAAGATCCACCTTGGATTCAAGACCTCCTTTGCGGAGAAGACCATCATCAAGACCTCCTCACGGAGAAGAACGGCCACCGTTTGTATCGTCCTTTGTTGACTTTGGATCATGTATCTCCCTTTGTGTTCATCGATCTAGCACATGTGTGATTGATCTTGTTGGTTTGAGTGATTCTCTTGTGTTTTTCCCCATGATTTCCCTCGTGTTCTTTCGCTCGTTCTTCGTGTTCCTCGTTGGGATCCTCTCCAAACGTGAAAGCTCGTCCACATAGGGTTCCGCCCTACATCACTTGAGCTCATCAAAAGCGGTGGATTGTAAAGATCCCCAAACAAAAGGAGTATTCTTCTTACTCAAGGCATGCAAAGGAGCGGCAATAGTGCTAAAATCTTTCACAAAGCGACGATAAAAACCCGCAAGACCAAGAAAGCTACGCACTTGTGGCAAATTGGTGGGTTGGGGCCAAGTTTTAATTGCTTCAATCTTAGATTCATCAACATGGACACCCTTTGAGGATACAACGAAACCCAAGAAAACCACTTTGTCAACACCAAATGTGCATTTTTTTCATGTTTGCATAAAGACATTCCTTGCGAAGGGTTTGCAAAACAGCCCTAACATGATGAAGATGCTCTTTCATGGTTTTGCTAAACACAAGGATATCATCAAAGTAAACCACAACAAAGACTCCAATATAAGGGCGAAGCACATAATGCATAGGACGCACGAAAGTACCGGGAGCTTCCGATAAACCCATAGGCATGACTAACCACTCGTATAAGCCAAATTTGGTTTTGAAAGTAGTTTTCCATTCATCACCCTCTTGAATGCGGATTTGGTAATAACCAATTTTAAGATCAATTTTTGAGAAAAAGTTGGCTCCACTAAGTTCATCAAGCATATCATCTAAGCGAGGAATGGGATGCCTATAGCGAACGGTAATAGCATTTATAGGTCTACAATTGGAACACAAGCGGAAACTTCCATCGGGCTTAGGCACAAGTATAACGGGAACGGCACAAGGGCTTAGGCTTTCACGTACATGACCATTGTCGATGAGTTGTTGTACTTGCCGTTGAATCTCCTTGGTTTCTTCTGGAT
Organism: Aegilops longissima; assembly: GCA_021605205.1. Lineage (NCBI taxonomy): Eukaryota > Viridiplantae > Streptophyta > Magnoliopsida > Poales > Poaceae > Aegilops > Aegilops longissima. The sequence goes on along the minus strand of CM038678.1, from coordinate 325,204,294 downwards.
TGACTCGGTATGGAGCTTTGTTTAGGAGAGGCGCTCCAGGGATGAGGTCGATTCGACGCTCAATGCCTCGAAGAGGAGGTAGACCCGGAGGTAGCTCATTAGGGAAAACATCTTGGAATTCCTGCATAAGAGATTGAAACACTAAAGGTAGCTCATGAGAGGTGTTAGTTGTTGGCTCTCCATCCTTGCACACAAGGACAAAGTGCATCACACTCTATGGGTTCTCACACACTTCTCTCATCTCACTTTTTGTGGCAAATAGTATGAGGTTTTTCTCTCTAGGCGAAGAGGCGCTCAAGTTTGGCTTGTGGCTCTCACTCACTTTTTGGTGGATCACTTTCTCACTCTTCTCTCCATGATGGGTGGCTTGCTTGTCGGCTATCACTTGACTAGGACATAGGTCGTAGCACATATTTCTTCCCTTTCATCTTGAAGCTATAGTGATTGGTACGCCCGTTGTGGAAGACACCACGGTCGAATTGCCATGGTCGACCAAGAAGGAGGTGGCAAACGGTCATTGGGACCACATCACACTCCAAAGTGTCCTCGTATGCACCAATTTTGAAGGAGACTTGGACCGTATGCTCAACTCGTATAGTGCCGGAGTCACTTACCCATTGAACCTTGTAGGGGTGCGGGTGCTTCCTCTTGACCAATTGAAGCTTGGGGCATAGTTCTGCATTTGCCAAGTTGTGGCAACTACCTCCGTCGATGATGACCTTGACGGACCTTCCATTGATGCCGGCCTTTGTGTGGAAGATATGGCATCGTTGGTCTTCTTCTTGTTGATGTTGAAGAGTCAAGACCTTGGAGACAACAAGAGCGGGACTTGAATCTTCATCACAAAAGACTTGATCATCTTCGTCTTTGTTGTTCACTTGTCGGTGCATGGCCACTTGCTCAATGGATTCCATTTCTCCTTCACTCATGGAGTCGTACGTGCCGTCGTCGTTGAGGATCATGGTGCGCTTGTTTGTGCATTCAAAGGAGTTGTGGCCTCGGCCACCCAAGTGAAACACTTGAAGGAGCTTGTCTTGACGGTCTCATCGGTCGGAGTAGAGGACGAAGCACGCGGCTTGAAGTTGCTTTTAGTAGGAGGACGACTTGAGCTTGTCGAAGCTTTCTTGGAAGTTGACTTGTCGCCGTTGCTTGTAGATGGCTTGGTTGAGTGATGGAGGGTGGAACCCTATGTGGACGATCTTTCACGTTTGGAGAGGATCCCTACGAGGAACACGAACAACGAGCGGAAGAGCATGAGGGAAATCACGGAGGAAAACACAAGAGAATCACTCAAACCAACAAGATTCGATTACACATGCGCTAGATCGATGAACACAAAGAGAGGTACACGATCCACGATCAACAAAGGACGATACAAGAGGTAACCGGGTTCTTCTCTGTGAGGAGGTCTTGATTGTCTTCCCTTGAAGGGGTCTTGAATCCGCTTGGGGGGATCTTCTCCGAAGAGGCACTGAGCTCCGAGGAGAAGTAACCAGGTGGATGAGCAAGGGCTCTCACACAAAATATGAGCTAAACCAATGCTAACCCTAACTGGGAGGAGGTGGAGGAGTATATATAGTCTAGAGCCACGAAGGGGTAAGTGAGGGTGAAGGGGTACATGGGCTCGGCCCGTTACACTGTGCGCAGACAGGCCGGTTGTACCGGTCACGGGGGCGGTTATACCGCTGGTAACTCATGCAGGGTGGAAGTACCGGACGTGAAGGCGGTACTACCGTGGGGAGGTCAGGTGCTGGCTTCTGGAGATGGACGTCGGAGGGGCCAGCGGTTGTACCGGTCGTCGGGGCGGTAGTACCGGTCATTTGGTAATTACCGGTACATCCGGTGCAGTACCGGCCTTGCACCGCACGATCACAGAAAGGTGGCCGGTTGTTGGGCGGTAGTCGACCGGTTGTACCTCTCGGGAGGTTGTTGGGCGGTTGTTCCGGTCCTTCCAGGCTGGGCAGATCGCCTCCTTGAACTTCACGATCGATGTCCTCGCCGTCTTGTCCATGGTCTTCCTCCTTGTTCCTGGTCATGCATAGCACATACATTTGAGGTAGTAACCATGTCTCACATGTGGAAAGTGACGGTTCGGAGAGGAGCGAGTTCACCTTGTGTCCCATGGCGTATGTTTGAGGTCTCGTCATATGTCCTTTTGGGGTTTGGAGAGTAGTCGGAGTGTACATGGGGATGAACGTGGCATGCTCCGCATCATCTCCCCCCTTAGGAAAGATCCGACCTCGGATCTTGATCCTCATCACCATGGAAACGGTTGTCGTGGACGGACTTGTAGTTGGACGGAGTTGAATACATGGCACAATCCAAGTAGTCCAAGGTGTCGCCGGAGCGATAGACATGCAAAAAGAGCAAACACAAGAAACACTCGGGAATACAATGGTTAGCGTACACAAATTGTCCATCATGTAAGAATGAGTCCGTGAGGCAAGATTGTTCATGACAAAGCACATGAAGCTTAGCAAGATGATATGGAATGAGATGTAAAGCATTCATGGGAGCAAAAGCATTCATTATGCACACAAATGTGTTGTGAATATGATGAATGCAACCACGGTGCAAAATGCTGTCATAGTGAGACGGTTTATCAATAGCATGAATATGGCAAGGGATGCTCCATATGATTATGTTATCATGCAATTGATGGTAGGCAATATGATCACGATGTATGAATATGCCATCAAGAAAGATCACAACAAATTTGCTAAGGAAGTGCACAAGCTTATATATCATGGTTGACATGGAAATAGATGCAACAAGACAAGCATAATTTGAGTCAATCCATGCATAGGGTGCAAACTTGTGGTGAGTATGATATGTCAATCGAGCATGACATGTATGAGCACAAACAACAAACATGGAGGTGGTGGTATACCAATGCTTGATGCCGTGGCATGAGTGGAGTTCTGAAGGTGCATCCAATAAGTGCGAGCGCTCCTCAATGTGAAGGTCCATAGAGCCAATCTCCAATGTCGCTCCTCCATCCAATATATGTAACATGTACACAACAAGAAGGAAACAACAATGAAAGAGTGACCCATCCAATATGCGTATTTGAGGATGGCTCAAAGAGAAGGAGTTCACCTTTATAAGAATGTCAAAAATGTTGGTGTCGCACATCGTGTATGCCTTCACATAACCAAATTGTATTTTTATGGTACCGCCTTGTGAATCCTTCAAAATAAAAGAACATGACAAACACTCGGAAAAACAAATGAGGTTAGTGCAAATGCAAGACCTTTCATTCGAGGGGCGAGATACCCAACAAGCGTGTTCATCTTATCATAAGAAAGAACAAGGTGTGGTATGGTATGAAAGCATATGATGCAACTACAACCAAAGAGAATAGGCTCAAGTAAGCAAGCATGCATCACAAGTAATATGTCCAAGTCTCCATGATCAATAAGCATAGCAAGTTGGCACTCAACACAAGGTGATATGAGAGATGCAACTAATGGAGACAAGAGACAATGATCAAGACAAATCAAGTGAGAGGCATGAACATATATGTCATCAACCCAAGAAAGCAAGTGATAGTGGAACATGGGTGATGCAACATAGCAAGCAATCATAGCGATCAAGTCAAGCAAGCTAGTAGTGCGAAGATGCAACATACTAGAAGGAATCATGGAAAGCATGTCATGTGTGCAAATAGTGGGCATGAGTAAATCACGTGACATAGCACAAACATGAAAGCAAGATATGAGGACAATAGCATGAATGTATTGGTGAGGAGCCATATGTAAATAGCAATGGGTCATCATGGCTCTCCCAACACAACAAGCATCAATAGCATGGGGCACAAAGAAATCATGACAATAGCTACTAGGATCTCCACCAAGCATGCAAATACACATAGGAGTAGCATAATGGTGAATCATGGGTAGATGCAAGCAAGGGTCACAATTGCATGGCATAATAATCATGTAAAGAGGCATAACATGCAAAGTGAACACGATAGTATGGTCATAAGGTGACAAGTGGTAAATAGCCCATAGTCGCGTGAGAGCCAAGTAAAAGAGATGCGCATAGTCCTTGTGCGAAGGGAACGGTGGTAAGGATAGTCCACGGGATCCCAAAGCATCGTTACTCTCAAGAGCTCGTTTCGTCAACTCTTGGGATTGAGAAGTTGACGAGTATACATGAGTACCTACAAAAACAAAGACAAAGAGAAAATTGTGTGTGCATGGTATATGTACACATCATCCATCATGATGCGCACGGACATGTGTCGGTTAGCACAAAATATCCAATGCTCAAATAAATGAGACGCGTGATATAAGAACATGTCATCCATCATGAGAGGTTTGTTATGATGCTTGTCATAATGGAGACTCAAAAGATGTAAAGCGTCATGAGAAATATGTAGAGCATCGTTATTCATGGAATGCATATGGTGCACGCAATCATGGGAATCATGCAAAGTATGTGATAGAGGCAAAGGTGTCCCGATGTTTCGATGAGATGGTGGCTATCGTTTCTGTGGGAGTCGACCTTGACGATCCGACTACGAACGTGCGAGACGTCGCGCCTTAGCAATCTCTAAACCAACTTCCAAGGGTTATTGACCACGCCGGAGCACGATCAACCTGACCACGAGGGCCTGTTTCCTGCGAGCAAACGAAGAACAAGCAAGAAACTGAGATTGCAATCTGGATATTGCGAATATAAGATGAAAGCTTTATTGATCAAGGTGGGGTTCTGTGGCGCCTTTGTCCGGTCGTTGAACACAAACGGCACGCGAAGTTGCAGCTATGGCGAACTTTTAATCTAAACAAAACCCAAGGTCTAAACGGTGCCCTAAGGGCTGTATATATGGAGGAAGAGGGGGAATTTCGTGGCCCTTGGTGGAGGGTCCAAATCAACCCTAACTCTTGTTTCCCACACATACGGACTCTAAAACAGCCTATACTTAAGTATTTCGAAATTACATGGGCCTGGCCCACTAATAAGGTGACGCAGCACCTAGAATAGCCTCGGGACGACATTTATGAAGTAGCATCTTGTATATTTTGTCCAAGGCTTCATGCACCCATTATGGTGGCTTCAAAGTCCTGAAATCATCACTTGTAACTCCGTTCTTGTTCCCCTTAGCATGGCATTATCTCCATGCTTGTTCTTGCTCCAATGTCCATCCTTCTCCAAGCTAGGGCCTTCATTTGTAAGCAAAACAAATGTATCCAATTTAGGCAGCATCATATTCTCATGAACATTAGAATCATTACCAAGAAACGAAAGTACTGATAATTTAATTGGCGTCTTGAGAGCTCTAGTAATTGGTCCAAGATATGTAGCAAGAGGGGCTGTGGGTGTAACAATGGTATTGATGTCCTCATCATCCTCCCTTCTTGAAATGAAGTCGTCCTCGACGGAAGCTCATATTCCTCACCCAAATAAGGCTTCAAATCTGCAATATTAAAAGTGGGACTAACCCCAAAATCTGCAGCAACTCAAGTTTATATGCATTATCATTTATTTTCTCTAACACCTTAAATGGACCATCAAGACGTGGCATTAGCTTTGATTTATGCAAATTAGGAAACCTATCCTTACGCAAATGTAACCAAACAAGATCTCCGGTGCAAAGACAACATGTTTTCTACCCTTATCTCCAGCAAGTTTATATTTAGCATTCATACGCTCAATGTTTTCCTTAGTTAACTCATGCATTTTAAAATCAATTCAGCACGTTCTTTAGCATCAAAATTAACCTTCTCCGAAGATGGAAGAGGCAACAAATCAATAGGTGCACGAGGTAGGAAGCCATACACAATTTCAAAAGGGCACATCCTAGTAGTAGAATGCAATGAACGATTATAAGCAAATTCAATATGAGGCAAGCATTCTTCCCACATTTTCTTATTATTCTTCAAAACAGCCCTAAGCATAGTAGACAATGTTCTATTGACTACTTCAGTTTGTCCATCGGTTTGGGGTGACAAGTAGTACTAAAAAGCAGTTTAGTCCCCAACTTAGCCCATAAACATCTCCAAAAGTGGCTAAGAAATTTAGTATCACGATCTGAAACAATAGTATTTGGCACACCATGCAAGCGAATAATTTCACGAAAGAACAAATCAGCAACATTAACAACATCATCGCTTTTATGACATGGTATAAAGTGTGCCATTTTCGAGAATCTATCCACGACAACAAATATGCTATCCCTCCCCTTCTTTGTTCGAGGTAAACCTAAAACAAAGTCCATAGATATATCCTCCCAAGGAACACTAGGCACAGGCAAAGGCATATATAAACCATGAGGATTGAGTCGTGACTTAGCTTTTTGACATGTAGTGCAGCAAGCAACAAAACGCTCAACATCCCGTCTCATCTTTGGCCAAAAGAAATGTGTAGCAAGTATATCCTCCGTCTTCTTGACGCCAAAGTGTCCCATTAATCCTCCTCCATGCGCCTCCTGCAACAACAAAAGACGAACAGAGCTAGCAGGAATGCATAGCTTGTTAGCACGGAACACAAAACCATCATTAATAACGAACTTGTTCCATGTTCTTCCTTCTTTACAATTCCGCATTACATCTTTAAAATCAGCATCATGCACATATTGATCTTTGATGGTCTCCAAACCAAATATTTTGAAGTCAAGTTGTGAAAGCATAGTATAGCGACGAGACAAAGCATCAAGAATAACATTTTCTTTACCCTTCTTGTGTTTAATGACATAAGGAAAGTCTCAATGAATTCAACCCATTTAGCATGTCTACGATTCAGTTTAGCTTGACTTTTAATATGTTTCAAAGATTCATGATCGAATGTATAACAAATTCTTTGGGCCATAAATAATGTTGCCATGTCTCTAAAGTCCCAACAAGAGCATATAATTCTTTGTCATAAGTAGAATAGTTCAGACTAGGCCCACTCAATTTTTCGTAAAAGTATGCAACAGGTTTGCCATCTTGTAATAACACGCCTCTAATCCAATTCCACTAGCATCACATTCAAGCTCAAAAGTCTTATTAAAGTCGGGAAGTTGGAGTAAAGGAGCATGTGTCAACTTATCTTTCAATACCGTGAAGGCTTCTTCCCGTATGCGGTACCCCAAACAAAAGGCACATCCTTCTTTGTAAGCTCATTGAGAGGTGCAGCAATGGTGCTAAAGTCTCTCACAAAACGCCTATAGAAACCAGCGAGTCCAAGAAAACTCCTCGCTTGTGTGACCGTTTTGGGCTGCGGCCAACTCTCAATAGCTTCAATCTTGGCTTTATCAACTTCAATTCCCTGTGGAGTAACAACATAGCCAAGAAAAGATACTCGGTCGGTGCAAAAGGTGCACTTCCCAAGGTTACCAAACAAGCGTGCATCACGTAGAGCATTAAAAACAGCACGTAAATGTTCCAAATGTTCTTCCAAAGATTTGCTATAAATCAGTATATCATCAAAGTAAACTACCACAAATCGTCCAATGAAAGCACGTAAAACTTCGTTCATTAATCTCATGAAAGTACTAGGTGCATTAGTTAACCCAAAAGGCATGACTAACCACTCATATAATCCAAACTTAGTTTTAAATGCTGTTTTCCATTCATCTCCCAATTTCATACGAATTTGATGGTATCCACTACGCAAATCAACTTTGGAGAATATTGTAGAGCCACTCAATTCATCAAGCATATCATCTAGCCTAGGAATAGGATGACGATAACGAATAGTAATATTATTAATGCCTCTACAATCAACACACATACGCGACGTACCATCCTTTTTAGGCACTAGTATAATAGGAACAGCACAAGGACTAAGAGATTCGCGTATATAACCTTTGTCGAGCAGCTCCTGTACTTGACGCATAATCTCCTTCGCCTCCTCTGGATTGGTACGGTATGGTGCGCGGTTGGGTAGCGATGCACCGGGAATTAAGTCAATTTGATGCTCAATCCCTCGAATAGGTGGTAATCCCGGTGGCACGTCTTGTGGGAAGACGTCAGCGAACTCCTGCAAAATGTTAGTGACAGCAGGGGGCAAAGAGGAAGGCACGTCCTCGAATGAAAATAATGCCTCTTTGCACACAAAAGCATAGCAAACAGATTTGCTAGAATCTAGCTCATCAATATCAGATTTGGTGGCAAATAAACATGCACTTTTCAGTTTAATTTCAGAAGCAACATTAGATGGTTTATTATTAGGCTTCATTTGTTGCTCAAATTCTTTTGCCACAATCTGATTTTCGCTCTTATTTTTCTCCTGTTTTGCTTTATTAGCTCTATTAATATCATCTTTCAAAATGGAATCAGGAGTCATAGGAAGCAAAGTAATATTTTTATCCTTGGTAACAAGAGTATACTGATTGCTTCTACCATGGTGTACAGAATTTTTATCAAATTGCCATGGTCTACCAAGTAATAAGGAACATGCTTGCATAGGTACTGAAGGAAATATGCCCTAGAGGCAATAATAATGTTATTATTTATTTCCTTATATCATGATAAATGTTTATTATTCATGCTAGAATTGTATTAACCGGAAACATAATACATGTGTGAATACATAAACCTACAGAGTGTCACTAGTATGCCTCTACTTGACTAGCTCGTTAATCAAAGATGGTTATGTTTCCTAACCATGAACAAGGAGTTGTTATTTGATTAACGGGATCACATCATTGGTTGAATGATCTGATTGACATGACCCATTCCATTAGCATAGCACCTGATCGTATAGTTTGTTGCTAGTGCTTTTCTTCATGACTTATACATGTTCCTATGACTATGAGATTATGCAACTCCCGTTTGCCGAGGAACACTTTGGGTGCTACCAAACGTCACAACGTGAATCGGGTGATTATAAAGGTACATTACAGGTGTCTCCGAAGGTACATGTTGGGTTGGCATATTTCGAGATTAGGATTTGTCACTCCGATTGTCGGAGAGGTATCTCTGGGCCCTCTCGGTAATGCACATCACATAAGCCTTGCAAGCATTGCAACTAAATGTGTTAGTTGTGAGATGATGTATTACGGAACGAGAAAAGAGACTTGCCAATGCGAGATTGAACTAGGTATTGGATACCGACGATCGAATCTCGGGCAAGTAACATACCGATGACAAAGGGAACAACGTATGTTGTTATGCGGTCTGACCGATAAAGATCTTCGTAGAATATGTAGGAGCCAATATGGGCATCCAGGTCCCGCTATTGGTTATTGACCGAGAGGTGTCTCGGTCATGTCTACATAGTTCTCGAACCCGTAGGGTCCGCACGCTAACGCTTCGATGATGCTTATTATGAGTTTATATGATATTGATGTACCAAGGTTGTTCGAGTCCGGATGAGATCACGGACATGACGAGGAGTCTCGAAATGGTCGAGACATAAAGATTGATATATTGGAAGCCTATGTTTGGACTCGGAATCACTCCGGGTGAAATTGGGAATTTTACCGAGTACAGGGGTTACCGAACCTCCCGGGGTCAATGGGCCTTGATGGGCCTTAGTGGAAAGGAAGAAAGGGGCCCAAGTGCTGGCAGACCTTCCCCTTCCCTAGTCCTATTAGGACTAGGAGAAGGGTGGCGCCTCTCTCCCTTCCCACTTGGCCAATCCTAGTTGGACTAGGATTGGGGAGGAATCCTACTCCGGTGGGAGTAGGACTCCCAGCGCAGCCCTTGGTGGCCGCCAGCCCCTCCCTTCCCTCCTTTATATCTGAGGGCAGAGGGCACCCCATGACACACAAGTTGATCATTGAGATCGTTCCTTAGCCGTGTGCGGTGCCCCTTCCACCAAACTACACCTCGAATATACCGTTGCGGAGCTTAGGCGAAGCCCTGCGCCGGTGGAACATCATCATCGTCCACCACGCCGTCGTCTTGTGAAACTCTCCCTCAACACTCGGCTGGATCGGAGTTCGAGGGACGTCATCGAGCTGAACGTGTGCAGAACTCGGAGGTGCCGTCGTTCGGTACTTGGATCGGTTGGATCGGGAAGAAGTACGACTACTTCCTCTACGTTATGTCAACGCTTCCGTTCTGGTCTCTGAGGGTACGACAACACTCTCATCTCGTTGCTATGCATCACCATGGTCTTGCGTGATCGTAGGAAAATTTTTGAAATTACTCGTTCCCCAACAAAGGCATCCGAGCCAGGTTTTATGCGTTGATGTCATGTGCACGAGTAGAACACAAGTGAGTTGTGGACGATACAAGTCATACTGCCTACCAGCATGTCATACTTTGGTTCAGCGGTATTGTGAGATGAAGCGGCCCGGACCGACATTACGTGTACGCTTACGCGAGACTGGTTTCACCGCTCCGAGCACTCGTTGCTTAAAGGTGACCGGCGGTGTCTGCTCTCTCACTTTAGTTGAATCGAGTGTGGCTACGCCCGGTCCTTGAGAAGGTTAAAACGGAGTCTATTTGACGAAGTATCGTTGTGGTTTTGATGCGTAGGTAAGAACGGTTCTTGCTCAGCCCGTAGCAGCCACGTAAAATTTGCAACAACAAAGTAGAGGACGTCTAACTTGTTTTTGCAGGGCATGTTGTGATGTGATATGGTCAAGACATGATGCTGAATTTTATTGTATGAGATGATCATGTTTTGTAACCGAAGTTATCGGCAATCGGCAGGAGCCATATGGTTGTCGCTTTATTGTATGAAATGCAATCGCATACTGTAATGCTTTACTTTATCACTAAGCGGTAGCGATAGTCGTAGAAGCATAAGATTGGCGAGGCGACAACGATGCTACGATGGAGATCAAGGTGTCGCGCCGGTGACGATGGTGATCATGACGGTGCTTCGGAGATGGAGATCACAAGCACAAGATGATGATGGCCATATCATATCACTTATATTGATTGCATGTGATGTTAATCCTTTATGCATCTTATTTTGCTTTGATTGACGGTAGCATTATAAGATGATCCCTTACTAAATTATCAAGAAGTGTTCTCCCGAGTATGCACCGCTATGAAAGTTCTTCGTCTTTGAGACACCACGTGATGATCGGGTGTGATAGGCTCTACGTTCAAATACAACGGGTGCAAAACAGTTGCACACGCGAATACTCAGGTTATACTTGACGAGCTATGCATATAAGATATGACCTCGGAACACGGAGACCGAAGGTCGAGCGTGAATCATATAGTAGATATGATCAACATATTGATGTTCACCATTGAAACTACTCCATCACACGTGATGATCGGTCATGGTGTAGTTGATATGGATCACGCAATCACTTAAAGAATTGGAGGATATTTTTCTAAGTGGGAGTTCTTAAGTAATATGATTAATTGAACTTTAATTTATCATGAACTTAGTCCCGGTAGTATTTTGCAGATTATGTTGTAGATCAATAGCTCGCGTTGTTGCTTCCCTGTGTTTTTATATGTGTTCCTAGAGAAAATTGTATTGAAAATGTTAGTAGCAATATTGCGGATTGGATCCGTGATCTGAGGTTTATCCTCATTGCTGCACGTAAGAATTATGTCCTTGATGCACCGCTAGGTGACAGACCTATTGCAGGAGCGGATGCGACGTTATGAGCGTTTGGCTAGCTCAATATGATGACTACTTGATAGTTTAGTGCACCATGCTTAACGGCTTAGAATCGGGACTTCAAAGACGTTTTGAACGTCATGGACCATATGAGATGTTCCAGAATTGAAGTTAATATTTCAAGCAAATACCGAGTTGAGAGATATGAAGTCTCCAACAAGTTCTATAGCTAAAAGATGGAGGAGAATCGCTCAAACTAGTGAGCATGTGCTCAGATTGTCCGAGTACTTCAATCGCTTGAATCAAGTGGGAGTTAATCTTCCGATAAGATAGTGATTGACAAATTCTCTAGTCACCATCACTAAAGTTACTAGAACTTCGTGATGAACTATAATATGCAAGGGATGACGAAAACAATTCCCAAGCTCTTCGCGATGCTAAAATCGGCGAAGGTAGAAATCAAGAAAACATCAAGTGTTGATGGTTGACAAGACCACTAGTCTCAAGGAAAAGGGCAAAGGGAAGAAAGGGAACTTCAAGAAGAACGGCAAGCAAGTTGCTGCTCGAGTAAAGAAGCCCAAGTCTGGATCTAAGCCTGAGACTAAGTGCTTTTGCTACAATGGAACTGGTCATTTGAGCGGAACTACCCCAAGTATTTGGCGGATAAGAAGGTTGGCAAAGTGAACAAAGGTATATTTGATATACAAATTATTGATGTGTATTTTACTAGTGTTCGTAGCAACCCCTCGGTATTTGATACTGGTTCAGTTGCTAAGAGTAGTAACTTGAAACAGGAGTTGCGTAATGAATGAAAACTAGTTGAAAGGGAAGTGACGATGAGTGTTGGAAGTAGTTCCAAGATTGATATGATCATCATCGCACACTCCCTATACTTTCGATTAGTGTTAAACCTAAATAAATGTTATTTGGCGTTTGCGTTGAGCATGAATATGATTTGATCATGTTTATTGCAATACGGTTATTCATTTAAATAAGAGAATAAATTGTTGTTCATTTACATGAATAAAACCTTATATGGTTACACACCCAATGAAAATGGTTCGTTGGATCTCGATCGTAGTGATACACATATTCATAATATTGATGCCAAAAGATGCAAAGTTAATAATGATAGTGCAACTTATTTGTGGCACTTGCCGTTTAGGTCATATTGGTGTAAAGCGCATGAAGAAGATCCATGCTGATGGGATTTTGGAATCACTTGATTATGAATCACTTGATGCTTGCGAACCATGCCTTATGGGCAAGATGACTAAAGACTCGTTCTCGGAACAATGGAGCGAGCAAATGACTTATTGGAAATAATACATACTGATGTATGCGGTCCGATGAGTGTTAAAGCTCACGGCAAGTATCGTTATTTTCGACCTTCACAAATGATTTGAGCAGATATGGGTATATCTACTTGATGAAACACAAGTCTGAAACATTTGAAAAGTTCAAAGAATTTCAGAGTGAAGTGAAGAATCATCGTAACAGAAAATAAAAGTTTCTACGATATGATCGCAGAGGAAAAATATTTGAGTTACGAGTTTGGCCTTCAGTTAAAACAATGTGAAATAGTTTCACTACTCACGCCACCTGGAACACCACAGCATAATGGTGTGTCCGAACGTCAGAAACCGCACTTTATTGGATATGGTGCGATTTATGATGTATCTTACCGATTTACCACTATCGTTTTGGGGTTATGCATTAGAGACAGCTGCATTCACGTTTAAAAGGGCACCATCAAAATCCGTTGAGATGACACCGTATGAACTATGGTTTAGCAAAGAAACCTAAGTCGTCGTTTCTTAAAGTTTGGAGTTGTGATGCTTATGTGAAAAAGTTTTCACCTGATAAACTCGAACCCAAATCGGAGAAATGCGTCTTCATAGAATACCCAATGGTAACTATTGGGTACACCTTCTATCACAGATCCGAAAGCAAGATATTTGTTGCTAAGATGGATCCTTTCTAGAGAAGAAGTTTCTCTCGAAAGAAGTGAGTGGGAGGAAAGTAGAACTTGATGAGGTAATAGTACCTTCTCCCTTATTGGAAAGTTGTTCATCACAGGAATCAGTTCCAGTGATTCCTACACCAATTAGTGAGGAAGTTAATGATGATGATCATGAAACTTCAGATCAAGTTGCTACCAAACCTCGTAGGTCTTCCAGAGTAAGATCCGCACCAGTGTGGTACGGTAATCCTATTCTAGAAGTCATGTTACTAGACCATGATGAACCTACGAACTATGAGGAAGCGATGATGAGCCCAGATTCCACGAAATGGTTTGAGACCATGAAATCTGAGATGGGATCCATATATGAGAACAAAGTGTGGACTTTGATGGACTTGCTCGATGATCGCAAGCCATGTTAAATAAATGGATCTTCAAGAGGAAGACGGACACGATAGTAGTGTTACTATCTACAAAGCTCAACTTGTCACAAAAGGTTTTCGACAAGTTCAAGGAGTTGACTACAAATGAGATTTTCTCAACTGTAGCGATGCTTAAGTCTGTCCGAATCATGTTAGCAATTGCCACATTTTATGAAATCGGCAAATGGATGTCAAAACTACGTTCTTTAATGGATTTATTAAAGAAGAGTTGTATATGATGCAATCCGAAGGTTTTGTCAATTCTAAAGGAGCTAACAAAATGTGCAAGCTCCAATGATCCATCTATGGACTGGTGCAAGCATCTCGGAGTTGGAATAAACGCTTTGATAGTGTGATCAAAGCATATGGTTTTATGAGACTTTTGGAGAAGCCTGTATTTACAAGAAAGTGAGTGGGAGCACTACAACATTTCGATAAGTATATGTGAATGACATATTGTTAATCGGAAATAATGTAGAATTATTCTGCAAAGCATAAAGGAGTATTTGAAAGGAGTTTCTCAAAGAAGGACCTCAGTGAAGCTGCTTACATATTGAGCATCAAGATCTATAGAGATAGATCAAGACGCTTGATAAGTTTTTTAATAAGTACATACCTTGTCAAGATTTTGAAGTAGTTCAAAATGGAACAGCCAAAGAAAGAGTTCTTGCCTGTGTTACAAGGTGTGAGATTGAGTAAGACTCAAAATTCCGACCACGGCAGAAGATAGAAAGAGAATGAAAGTCATTCCCTATGCATCAGCCATAGGTTCTATAAAGTATGTCATGCTGTGTACCAGATCTATTGCATACCCTACCACTATGCTTGGCAAGGAGTGCAATAGTGATCTAGGAGTAGATCAATGGACAGCGGTCAAAATTATCCTTAGTAGAATAAGGATATGTTTCTCGATTATAGGAAGTGAAAAAGGTTAGTAAGTAAAGGGTTACGACGATGCAAGTTTTGACACCGATCTGGATGACTCTAAGTCACGATCTAGATACATATTGAAAGTGGGAGCAATTAGCTAGAGTAGCTCCGTGCGAGCATTGTAGACATAGAGATTTGCAAAATACTTACGGCTCTGAATGTGACAGACCGTTGACTAAAATTATCTCACAAGCAAAACATGATCACACCTTAGTACTCTTTGGGTGTTAATCACATGGCGATGTGAACTAGATTATGACTCTAGTAAACCCTTTGGGTGTTGGTCACATATCGATGTGAACTATGGGTGTTAACCACATATAGATGTGAACTATTGATGTTGAATCACATGGCGATGTGAACTAGATTATTGACTCTAGTGCAAGTGGGAGATCAAGGAAATATGCCCTAGAGGCAATAATAATGTTATTATTTATTTCCTTATATCATGATAAATGTTTATTATTCATGCTAGAATTGTATTAACCGGAAACATAATACATGTGTGAATACATAAACCTACAGAGTGTCACTAGTATGCCTCTACTTGACTAGCTCGTTAATCAAAGATGGTTATGTTTCCTAACCATGAACAAGGAGTTGTTATTTGATTAACGGGATCACATCATTGGTTGAATGATCTGATTGACATGACCCATTCCATTAGCATAGCACCTGATCGTATAGTTTGTTGCTAGTGCTTTTCTTCATGACTTATACATGTTCCTATGACTATGAGATTATGCAACTCCCGTTTGCCCGAGGAACACTTTGGGTGCTACCAAACGTCACAACGAATCGGGTGATTATAAAGGTACATTACAGGTGTCTCCGAAGGTACATGTTGGGTTGGCATATTTGAGATTAGGATTTGTCACTCCGATTGTCGGAGAGGTATCTCTGGCCCTCTCGGTAATGCACATCACATAAGCCTTGCAAGCATTGCAACTAAATGTGTTAGTTGTGAGATGATGTATTACGGAACGAGAAAAGAGACTTGCCAAGAATTTAGATTGAACTAGGTATTGGATACCGACGATCGAATCTCGGGCAAGTAACATACCGATGACAAAGGAACAACGTATGTTGTTATGCGGTCGACCGATAAAGATCTTCGTAGAATATGTAGGAGCCAATATGGGCATCCAGGTCCCGCTATTGGTTATTGACCGAGAGGTGTCTCGGTCATGTCTACATAGTTCTCGAACCCGTAGGGTCCGCACGCTTAACGTTCGATGATGTTATTATGAGTTTATATGATATTGATGTACGAAGGTTGTTCGAGTCCGGATGAGATCACGGACATGACGAGGAGTCTCGAAATGGTCGAGACATAAAGATTGATATATTGGAAGCCTATGTTTGGACTCGGAATCACTCCGGGTGAAATTGGGAATTTTACCGAGTACAGGGGTTACTGAACCTCCCGGGGTCAATGGGCCTTGATGGGCCTTAGTGGAAAGGAAGAAAGGGGCCCAAGTGCTGGCCGCACCTTCCCCCCTTCCCTAGTCCTATTAGGACTAGGAGAAGGGGGTGGCGCCCCCTCTCTCCCTTCCCACTTGGCCAATCCTAGTTGGACTAGGATTGGGGGGGAGGAATCCTACTCCCGGTGGGAGTAGGACTCCCAGGCGCAGCCCTTGGTGGCCGGCCAGCCCCTCCCCTTCCCTCCTTTATATACAGGGGCAGAGGGCACCCCATGACACACAAGTTGATCATTGAGATCGTTCCTTAGCCGTGTGCGGTGCCCCCTTCCACCAAACTACACCTCGAATATACCGTTGCGGAGCTTAGGCGAAGCCCTGCGCCGGTGGAACATCATCATCGTCACCACGCCGTCGTGCTGACGAAACTCTCCCTCAACACTCGGCTGGATCGGAGTTCGAGGGACGTCATCGAGCTGAACGTGTGCAGAACTCGGAGGTGCCGTACGTTCGGTACTTGGATCGGTTGGATCGGGAAGAAGTACGACTACTTCCTCTACGTTGCGTCAACGCTTCCGTTGCTGGTCTACGAGGGTACGTAGACAACACTCTCATCTCGTTGCTATGCATCACCATGGTCTTGCGTGATCGTAGGAAAATTTTTGAAATTACTACGTTCCCCAACAGGTACCACATCA
This sequence comes from Aegilops longissima, assembly GCA_021605205.1. Classification (NCBI taxonomy): domain Eukaryota; kingdom Viridiplantae; phylum Streptophyta; class Magnoliopsida; order Poales; family Poaceae; genus Aegilops; species Aegilops longissima. The sequence continues at coordinate 325,187,394 of CM038678.1, read as the reverse complement.
CAATCAACATAATCAGCATATGTAGAGATACTAAAATGCACACGAACAGTACGTGTTACCTTAACCTTGCCGCTGTTGTTGAACCATTGGATGTAGAAAGGATGTGGATGTGGTCTTGTGGTGAGAGAAAGCTTCTCCACCATATCCATGCTAGCCAAGTTGTTGCAGCTCCCTCCATCTATGATGACGCGAATAGAACGTTCCTTCACAACTCCCTTTGTATGGAACAAGTTATGCCTCTGATTTTGCTCAGCTTGTGTTACCTGCACACTCAAAACACGTTGAAGAACTAAACATTCATACCTGTCAGCATCTTCAGCAGCCATGTATTGCGTCTCAAGATCAGAATCATCTCCACCGTGTTCTTCATGTGTAATAAGAGCCAAAGTCTCTTCATCATAGTCACTAGCGGACTCATACCCACCATCCTCAGTAGAAATCATCACACGCTGAGATTGGCATTCTCTCACAAAATGTCCTCTTCCCTTACAACGACGACAAATAATATCACTTGTGTGCCCTGTTGACGCCATGGAAGAAGAAGAGCTCTGTAGGCCCAGCAGGTGTGCTCTTGGCGAGATAGTGGTGGTTGTGCCTGCTTTCTTGTATCACGGTTGGAGGTGGCAGCCGGCGGAGGTGCCGTGTAGTAGAACGTGTGGAAGTAGATGATGCACGTGGTGTCCATGATGAAGGTCGACCTGCAGAAAAGTTAGTCCGCGCCAAGGCCTGTCGATCCTGCACTTCACGTTCAGCTTTACAAGCAAGATGGAATAATCGAGTGATATTATTATAATCCTTATAGTCTAGAATGGTCTGAATCTCTCTATTTAATCCACCCAGAAAACGTGCAAGCATAGCTTCATTCTCCTCAACAATACCACATCTAATCAAGCCAGTTTGTAATTCCTGATAATATTCTTCTACCGAATTTTTTCCTTGTCTTAAGCGCTGCAATTTTTGAAGTAATTCACGCTGATAATATGGTGGAACCCAACGAGCACGCATAGCAGTTTTCAAAGCAGCCCAAGTAGCTGGAACAGGATATAATCTACAATGTTCAGACCACCAAACACATGCAAAGCTAGTGAAAGCACAAACAGCAGCAGGAACACGTCTCTCCTCAGGATATTGTAAACATGTAAATCGTTGTTCAGTTTCTAACTCCCAAGTAAGATATATATCAGAACATATCTACCCTCAAATGGTGGAATATTCAATTTCAGTTTAGGGAGATGGTCATGATCTCGTACTGAAGGGGAGCCCTAACATTGCCATTATTTGCATGTGGGCGACCTGGTGGTTGTGGTGCTGGTGGTTGCACGTAGTTCGATGTTGATCAACCTCATCCTCGTAATCTCTCACATAATCATCCTCCCCACCGCAGCAGCAGAGCCACGAAGTATCAACAGCAGCACACCAGTAGCTTGGCCAGTGAAGAGGGACACGGGAAGCTCGGCGGAGGGCTGTTTCGCGATGTGGAGGTAGTCCTTGTTGTTGTAGTAGAGGTGCGTTAGGTGCCGCCGGTGGTGGTGGTGGTAGACGCGAGCAATTCATTAAACTTGTTATCGAGCTTTGTTTGAACGCCTTCTCAATGCCATCTATCTTCTCCATGGCCTCTTCAAATCTATTTAGCACATCTTCCACCTGCCCACTCATCATTTGTTGAAACTTATCATGTAGCGCTTTGTTTGTCATGTTCTCCCGATCGATCCGTCGGCTTGTGATCCTGCCATGGTTAGCAGCAATAGAAACACACAAGAATATGATTGACAGACTAGTAGGAAGTGGTGGTGGTGGTGTGGTGGACGATCACCAATCCATCCAGCAAATCTCAAATTCTTACCAGTTCTTACCCAAAGCAGAAAGGTGATCGGCAACCGATGTAGTCAAAACTCTCAAAGCTTGGATAGAGCGATTACCGGGAGAGTCAAGCGCACGATGTAGATGTATGTGGAGCTGGGAAGGCTTATAATATGGTAGCAAAAGGGTCAGCAATAATGAATTCAGAGATGCAAAGTTGAATAAGCGCTCAACGACGGTCTCTGGTTGGTCCTAGGCTAGACCGTGCTAGAGACGCGAGCCTAGAACACTAACAAAATCACGGCGCTGCACGGAAACAACGGAAAAGCACACTCTGGAATTTTTTTTGCTCTTTTTTTTGCGCTGCTTTTTTTTTATTGCTCTTTTTTTTTTTGAAAAATCACTATAATGGCGAGTGTCTCAAAACTCTTCCGAGGTCAAACCGACAGGATGGGCACGAAATTTTTTGACCAAAAAATTTTTTTTTTCGATCGCCCACCCAAAAACTGAAGCGGGTCAAAAAACTTTCTATAACGGCGATTGTCTCAATACGCTTATAAACACCTAAAAATAGGATAGCCAAAAAATTTTGACAAGTGCGCTTTGGAAAATTTTGGGCCTAAGCGGAGGGTGGTTTCGAAACCTCACGCAGCAAGGAAACACGAATCGAATTTAGATGGATCTCAAAACAAATCTAATATGAGAAGAACTTCGGATTGGTGGTGGATATATGGTGGTGGTATATGGCAGCGGTGGTGGTATATGGTAGCGGTGGTGGTATATGGATACGGATTGGTGGTGGTATTTGGATACGGATTGGTGGTGGTATATGGATACGGATTCAGAGCGGTGGCGGATAAGAAGGGTGGTAGATGGCAAGGCGATGATGATGAAAGCGCGGCAGCGTGACAACTTATGACCAGAACTCGAAACTCTAAAAGACTAGACTCTAAGACCAGCAACTTGACACGACGATGCAACCGCAAATTCAACAAAGCAAAAACCCTAAAAAGATTATGCAAAGGCTCAGATTGGTTCGGATATGATGAACTAACCCTAAATTTTTTTGTGGCTTTTTCGTGGACTTTAGGTATGAAGAACAGACTCGATCTAATCTACGAAAAACTGTAAAATCTCACCGAGCAACCTGAAAATCTGATACCACTTGATAGAGGCAAAGGTGTCCCGATGTTTCGATGAGATGGTGGCTATCGTTTCTGTGGGAGTCGACCTTGACGATCCGACTACGAACGTGCGAGACGTCGCGCCTTAGCAATCGCTAAACCAACTTCCGAGGGTTATTGACCACGCCGGAGCACGATCAACCTGACCACGAGCTGCGAGCAAACAAAGAACAAGCAAGAAACTGAGATTGCAATCTCGATATTGCGAATATAAGATGAAAGCTTTATTGATCAAGGTGGGGTTCTGTGACGCCTTTGTCTGGTCGTTGAACACAAACGAAGTACGCGAAGTTGCAGCTATGGCGAACTTTTAATCTAAACAAAACCCAAGGTCTAAACGGTGCCCTAAGGGCTGTATATATGGAGGAAGAGGGGGGAATTTCGTGGCCCTTGGTGGAGGGGTCCGAAATCAACCCTAACTATTGTTTCCCCACACATACGGACTCTAAAAACAGCCTATACTTAAGTATTTCGAAATTACATGGGCCTGGCCCACTAATAAGGTGACGCAGCACCTAGAATAGCCTCGGGACGACATTTATGAAGTAGCATCTTGTATATTTCGTCCAAGGCTTCATGCACCCATTATGGTGGCTTCAAAGTCCTGAAATCATCACTTGTAACTCCGTTCTTGTTCCCCTTGCGCATGGCATTATCTCCATGCTTGTTCTTGCTCCAATGTCCATCCTTCTCCAAGCTAGGGCCTTCATTTGTAAGCAAAACAAATGTATCCAATTTAGGCAGCATCATATTCTCATGAACATTAGAATCATTACCAAGAAACGAAAGTACCGATAATTTAATTGGCGTCTTGTGAGCTCTAGTAATTGGTCCAAAGATATGTAGCAGTAGGGGCTGTGGGTGTAACAATGGTATTGATGTCCTCATCAGTATGGAATGCATCAAGATCTCCTAATATGTATGAGGAAACTATGGGGGTCTCCTCATGAGCATTAATGGAAACATCACATGGAGAATATAGACAACATCCAAAACAATGCATATTTGGAACAATGTGATCATGGCATGGCATAGTAGATGAATTGTGCAAATCATGTAAAGGAAGCATGGCAATATCATCACATGAAAAACAAAAGCCAATGACCATCATCTCGTCATCTATGCCATAAGTGCAAATGGGATTTATGTTAACGGGGCATGCATAGTTACTATGTTGAGATTGAAATGAGGCTATATGGGAGATCTCACTCATAACATATGACAAGTTCAATGGATTGTCAAACATGAAGTGACCAATAGAATTTTCACAAGATATCCTATGAAGCATAGCATCACAACTAGGCAACTCAACATGCTCATCATCATATTCATCATAAATAGGTAAGTCAAGACATGAAGAAGTCGCACTAGCATGAAGCATGGGAATAGGAGGATCAACATCATGCAGCAATCATTGTCAAGAGAGTCCACTAGTGGGACAAGATAAGTACCATCACCTATGTTACCTTTGGAGCATCGCTCATGTGTTGTAGGTGAGGTGTTGAAGATCCAATGTTGTCATCTTCATCTTGATGGTACCATGTGGGGGGTGCATCATTGTCCACCATGGCCATCGTTGTCTCCATTGGAGGGATGGACTCGCCGAGGGTAGGCATTTCATTATGTAGGAGACCTAGCACCAAAGAAGAAAACACACTAGGAGTAGAGGTTAAGTCGTTAGAAATCATGGTGGCCTCACATGCCGTGTCAACTACCTCACTCACTCCCTCTTGGATGCTCTCACTCATATGGTTGGTGGAGTCACTCAAATGGCGCTCAACCTCACATAGAATGTGTGGCATGCCATCATGTGTGGGGCTAGTGGTGGTCACACTCATCCTCTCATAGGAAATGCTCGCAATGTCACGTATGGTGGAGTCACTCATCTCTCTCATGGGGTGGTGGCTACCCTCACATGACAAATGGGGCAGCTCAACATATGTGGGTGTGATGAGGACATGATTACCTTGGATACTACCAAAAATAATGCATACATGTATATTTGTGAGGTGATTTCTAATGCAAACTATGCAATAATTTATTTATGTTATCTGGGACAAAAATACTTCACAAACTTTTGTGCCATGTCTAATTGCAGGTGTATGGGACATTTGTACAATCCACATATGAAGATAAGGGAGAAAGAGATGTTACCTGCTGTTCAAAAAGTTCTCTCACGTCACTTTTGGCCCAAGAGAAGATAGAGTCCAAGTCTCTCACGTTCTGGACTCAGATTCGGACTGCACAGACATACCTGACTCAAAACGTCAATAACTTTTCATACGGACTCCAAATTGGTTGATTCTTTTTTTGTTGGAAAATAGATTTCGTGCATTTTCCAACCCAATTGGAATCACCTTAAAATCCGTCCGGAGAGTTGAGTTATGGACGAAACAATCTGATGCTGCAGCAGAATCCGAGTCAAACTACAAGTCCAAAGGTGTTACGTCACCTCCGCTTGGGCCCATTGGCCTTGTACGACCTAGGGTTAGTTTTAGGCTGCCTTGGGACGTCCTCCCACCTCCTTGGCCGCCACCCCTTGCTCCTATATAAGTAGATCCATCTAGTAGCTTTTTCCTGGGGATTTGTTTAGTTAAAAGTTAGCCATTGCAACTTCGTGTACTTCGTTTGTGTCCAACGACCAGGCCAAGACCGCTTACGGATCCCCACATTTATCAATACTTCATATATATTCACAATATTCAGATTGCATTATCATATTCTTGCTTGTTCTTCGATTGCGTGCAGGAATAGACCTTCGTGGTCAGGCTGATCGTGCTTCCGGCATCGTCAGTAACCTCAAGAGATTGGTTTAGCGATTGCTAAGGCGCAACGTCGTGCATGTTTGTAGTCGGATCGTCAAAGTCGTCTCCACCAAATCGATAGTTATCATCTCATCGAAACATCGGGACCCTCGCCTTTATCAAGTGGTATCAGTTTTCAGGTTGCTCGGTGAGAATTTCCAATTATCCCTAGATTAGATTTATTTTCTTACCAATTGTCCAAGAAAAAGCCACAAAAAAAAGTTAGATCTATTCATCCTTTGTCCAAGCCAGTCTGAGCCTTTGCAGTTTTCTTTTCATTGTTTGCATTATTGAATTATCGGTTGCATCGTCGTGTCGAGTTGCTGGTCTAAGTGTCTAGTTTGTTTAGAGTTTCGAGTTCTGTTCACATTAGTCACGCCGCCGCTGCATCGTTATCCCTTCCGTTGACCACCATCCATCCATCAATTTCCACCACGTGCTACCCACCGTTCATTGTCATAACCATAGTTGAGATCGTTCACATCTTCATTTGATCCAATCTGCATCTTATCTAGTTTGTTTGGAAAGAGGGAGAGAGAAAAAAAAGAGAGAAAAAAGTAAAAGAAAAAAGTCAGAGAAAAAAAAGAGAGAAAGAAAAAGAAAAAATAAGTGTGAGAAAAAAAAAGAGGAAAAAAACAAAGTTCGGATCTATCTAGACTCAATCTCGTAGCTGAATTCGGATTGGAATCTGTTTTGTGCACTGTTCAGTAAAACAGGCATAACTTCCTCATACGAAGTCCGTTTTGGCTCCGCGAGTACTCAAATTAAAGCTAAAGACGAGCCGCATCTAAATAGTTGCAGAAGCTTGTTCAATATTTGGCACCTCAAAATCGGCTCCTAAATAGGTCTTTTTGCCCTCCGAAGTTCATGAACACAGCTTATTCCAGTTTTTCAAATCAGTTTTAGAATTTTTTGACTCCCCATATCAACTCGGAATTGAGTGATTCTTTTTGAATTGGAAAGCTTGAGTTAGTAGCATTCTTTTAAAAAAGTTATCAGAAAATTGGCTCAAACTTTTCAAGAGGAAAATTGGAGAGTTGTTGTATATCCTGCTTGGCGCTTGTTCTTCATCATTATCTTTCTTGCCGTTGTGATCTTCACTTATATCTTGCTGTCCAGAGCAACTTATTATCCTTCATTGATGCTAGTTGTGCTACGCCGTGACCTCATTAGTGTTCTAGGCTCGCGTCTCTAGTCTTGTCTAGCCTAGGACCAGCACAGTACCGTCGTTGAGCGTTTATTCAACATTGCATCTATGAATTGATTATTGCTAATTTTTTGCTACCATATATAGCCAACCCAGCTCCACATATTTCTACACCGTGTATCGTCGTTCCCGGCAATCGCTTTACACAATCTTGAGTTACTTGACACCGCTAGTTGCCTGTCACCACCGCCGCATGGTAAGAACTTGTAAGATATTGATATTTGCTTTACTATGAGCACTTTACAACCACATCCTAGTAGTTCATAGGAACATTATTCTCGAATTTTGTTTCTTGTTTCTACTAATCATGACAGGTTCGGAGATAGAAGTTCTTGGACGACGGACACATCTTCATCATCACGAGAGTTGGGACAACACACACAAGCATATGGTCGGGTATGTCTTTACCATCATTTGAGGTAGATTTAATCCTGCTATTTATCTAGCTTGGGAGCTTGAATTAGAAGAAGTTTTAGTCACCATGATTTTTCTGAACTTGAGAGAGTACGAGCTACCACTAGAGCATTTACTGGTTTTGCTTCATTTGGTGGAGTGTACATTGTAAGAAAAACATTGATAACCAACCCACAACTTGGAAAGTTTTGAAAGCTGTAATGAGACAACAATTTTTTCCTCCTTACTATCGTCGTGAATTGCTTTGCAAATTTGAACAATTAAAACAAGGCAGTAACACTGTTCATGCTTACTACAAAGAGTTCAAATCTTATATGCATCATTGTGACATAGAAGAATCTGAGGATGATACAATGAATAGATTTTTTGGTGGTTTGAACCATGATATCCGTGCAAGATTTCACTATATTCCTCGTTCCATTATTGCTATGTATGTTCGCGCTTGTACCTTTGAGAGACAGCTACAGGAGGATGCATTGGGTGACTACAACAACTACTATTCCAGTTCATGCTCACCATCGTCAGTTGGTTCCTCCACCGTGGCACCTACTAGAGCAGCCCCACCCCAGATTGTGAGCGCGACATCGTCTCAAGTGTATGGTGCATTATCAAGGCCCGTACCTACATCAGCTACGTCTTTGCGACAAGGTAACAGTAAAGGTATTAATGATATAACTTCACATGAGAATGATGCATCCTAGTTAACTTGAATGCATCATGTGTTGAGTTAACTGGTGATTTGAGCACATCACCTATTTTAGAGAATCTTGATACTATCATGAATCGTCATGTGATCAAACAACTGAAATACCAACAATTTTGAGTGCACCCATTGAATTAACTATTGATGCAAAAGAATCAATGTTTAATCATTTTGATATGACCTCTAATCTTGGTGATGATTCTGTGTCGAATGACTTATTGCATGTTTGCTTATTTAAGCATGTTGTAGCATGTAAACTTGATGCAAGTAAGGTTTATTCACCAATGTTGGGATGGTTTAATGATGAACATTGTCAATCTTTTGAAATGAATAAGAGCTTCACTTATATGTGCAAACTGAGTTGTAATATTTTCATGCCTTCTACTTCTTGTGATAATGTTTTGGCTTTAGATTTTATGAACTATGCAAGTTACTCATCTATTCATGTGTCATATGTGCAAAAATCAAGGGAAGTAAAAATGGATGACATATACATATACAACATGTACACCTTGTCTCTTTTGTTAGCCATATTTCAGACTAAGCAACGCCGAGGACGGCTTTGTTTTCAAGAAGGGGAGGATGATGAGGACATGATTACCTTGGATACGACCAAAAATATTGCATACACGTATATTTGTGAGGTGATTTCTAATGCAAACTATGCAATAATTTATTTATGTCATCTGGGACAAAAATACTTCACAAACTTTTGTGCCATGTCTAATTGCAGGTGTATGGGACATTTGTACAATCCACATATGAAGATAAGGGAGAAAGAGATGTTTACCTGTTGTTCAAAAAGTTCTCTCACGTCACTTTTGGCCCAAGAGAAGATAGAGTCCAAGTCTCTCACGTTCGGACTCAGATTCGGACTGCTGCAGACATACCTGACTCAAAACGTCAATAACTTTTCATACGGACTCCAAATTGGTTGATTCTTTTTGTTGGAAAATAGATTTCGTGCATTTTCCAACCCAATTGAATCACCTTAAAATCCATCCGGAGCGTTGAGTTATGGACGAAACAATCTGATCTTTGCAGCAGAATCCGAGTCAAACTACAAGTCCAAAGGTGTTACGTCACCTCCGCTTGGGCCCATTGGCCTTGTACGACCTAGGGTTAGTTTTAGGCTGCCTTGGGATGTCCTCCCACCTCCTTGGCCGCCACCCCTTGCTCCTATATAAGTAGATCCATCTAGTAGCTTTTTCCGGGATTTGTTTAGTTAAAGTTAGCCATTGCAACCCGTTCGTGCTTCGTTTGTGTCCAACGACCAGGCCAAGACCGCTACGGATCCCCACGTTTATCAATACTTCATATATATTCACAATATTCAGATTGCATTATCATATTCTTGCTTGTTCTTCGATTGCGTGCAGGAATAGACCTTCGTGGTCGCTGATCGTGCTTCCGCATCGTCGGTAACCTCGGGAGATTGGTTTAGCGATTGCTAAGGCGCAACGTCGTGCATGTTTGTAGTCGGATCGTCAAAGTCGTCTCCACCAAATCGATAGTTATCATCTCATCGAAAGATCGGGACCCTCGCCTCTATCAGGGTGTCGGAGAGATGTTGGTGCAAATGTCTCCATGCTCAACTCCTATCGCTGCCTTGGTTGAAGGGATAGTCCCATGCTCAACCTTCTTGTCACCATCTTGGTGTTGGAGGCCCATATGATGTGGCACCTTGTAGCTTGTCTCCATGACTGAAGGGAATTTCCCATGCTCGGCCGTCTTCCTTGAGGGGCTTTCGAAGATGGAAGTGTCGCCCTCGATTGTAGGTGGTCGCCTTGGACTTGATGAAGTCGATGTAGGCGTACACGTGCGAAGTAGGCGAAGATGTCGTACGTCCAAAGGCGAAGATGCCTTGATAGCACTTGGCGAAGATGCCGAAGTGGTTGTTGTAGCCGTAGCGCCGTCTTGGTGGTGCTCATCTCGCGGTCTTCTCTTGTGCTTATGAAGCTTCAACTTGGCACGATGTAGGGCTTGTTGTGACTTGTGCATTTGCGCTTGTGGAGCATCTTCATGATGATGATGTTGTTTCCATGCTTGAGCTCGTAGGCGTTCGTCGTCGTCGTGCACATGATGCTTGGAGGTGACTTGCCCTTCATGACGATGTGGATCACGAATGTGATGGTGGTCGCCATGTAGATGTGGACGAGGACGATTTGCACTTGCATCTTTTTCGCGCTCCGAAGACTTGTGGCTTGAATGTCGCCGCCTTGAAGATGATGAAGGGGAAGTAGACTGATAGAGGCAAAGGTGTCCCGATGTTTCGATGAGATGGTGGCTATCGTTTTTGTGGGAGTCAACCTTGACGATCCGACTACGTACGTGCGAGACGTCGCGCCTTAGCAATCGCTAAACCAACTTCCGAGGGTTATTGACCACGCCGAGCACGATCAACGACCACGAGGGCCTGTTTCCTGCGAGCAAATGAAGAACAAGCAAGAAACTAAGATTGCAATCTGGATATTGCGAATATAAGAGGAAAGCTTTATTAATGAAGGTGGGGTTACTGGCGCTTTGTGCAGTCGTTGAACACAAACGAACTCGCGAAGTTGCGAGTTATGGCGAACTTTTAATCTAAACAAAACCCAAGGTCTATCTGGTGCCCTAAGGGCTGTATATATGGAGGAAGAGGGGGAATTTCGTGGCCCTTGGTGGAGGGTCCAAATCAACCGTAACTCTTGTTTCCCCACACATACGGACTCTAAAAACAGCCTATACTTAAGTATTTCGAAATTACATGGGCCTGGCCCAATAATAAGGTGACGCAGCACCTAGAATAGCCTATGGACGAATATTATGAAGTGGCATCTTGTATATTTCGTCCAAGGCCTCATGCAATCATTAGGGTGGCTTCAAAGTCCTGGAATCATCACTTGTAACTCCGTTCTTGTTCTCCTTGCGCATGCCAACATCTCCATGCTTGAACTTGCTCCAAGGTTCATCTTTCTTGTCCACGGTAGGCCCTTCATTTGTAAGCAAAACAAATGTATCCAATTTAGGCAGCATCATATTCTCATGAACATTGGAATCGTTACCAAGAAACGAAAGTACCTGATAATTCAATTGGCGTGCGCGAGCTCTAGTAATTGGTCCAGTATGTATAGCAGCAGGGGCTGTGGGTGTAACAATGGTATTGATGTCCTCATCATCCTCCCCTTCTTGAAATGAAGTCGTCCTCGACGGAAGCTCATCTTCCTCACCCAAATAAGGCTTCAAATCTGCAATGTTAAAAGTGGGACTAACCCCAAAATCTGCAGGCAGCTCAAGTTTATATGCATTATCATTTATTTTCTCTAACACCTTAAATGGACCATCAACACGTGGCATTAGCTTTGATTTGCGCAAATTAGGAAACCTATCCTTACATAAATGTAACCAAACAAGATCTCCGGTGCAAAGACAACATGTTTTCTACCCTTATCTCCAGCAAGTTTATATTTAGCATTCATACGCTCAATGTTTTCCTTAGTTAACTCATGCATTTTAAAATCAATTCAGCACGTTCTTTAGCATCAAAATTAACCTTCTCCGAAGATGGAAGAGGCAACAAATCAATAGGTGCACGAGGTAGGAAGCCATACACAATTTCAAAAGGGCACATCCTAGTAGTAGAATGCAATGAGCGATTATAAGCAAATTCAATATGAGGCAAGCATTCTTCCCACATTTTCTTATTATTCTTCAAAACAGCCCTAAGCATAGTAGACAATGTTCTATTGACTACTTCAGTTTATCCATCGGTTTGGGGGTGACAAGTAGTACTAAAAAGTAGTTTAGTCCCCAACTTAGCCCATAAACATCTCCAAAAGTGGCTAAGAAATTTAGTATCACGATCTGAAACAATAGTATTTGGCACACCATGCAAGTGAATAATTTCACGAAAGAACAAATCAGCAACATTAACAAAGATCATCGCTTTTATGACATGGTATAAAGTGTGCCATTTTCGAGAATCTATCCACGACAACAAATATGCTATCCTCCCTTCTTTGTTCGAGGTAAACCTAAAACAAAGTCCATAGATATATTCTCCCAAGGAACACTAGGCACGAGCAAAGGCATATATAAACCATGAGGATTGAGTCGTGACTTAGCTTTTTGACATGTAGTGCAGCGAGCAACAAAGCGATCAACATCCGTCTCATCTTTGGCCAAAAGAAATGTGTAGCAAGTATATCCTCCGTCTTCTTGGCGCCAAAGTGTCCCATTAATCCTCCTCCATGCGCCTCCTGCAACAACAAAAGACGAAACAGAGCTAGCAGGAATGCATAGCTTGTTAGCACGAACACAAAACCATCATTAATAACGAACTTGTTCCATGTTCTTCCTTCTTTACAATTCTGCATTACATCTTTAAAATCAGCATCATGCACATATTGATCTTTGATGGTCTCCAAACCAAATATTTTGAAGTCAAGTTGTGAAAGCATAGTATAGCGACGAGACAAAGCATCGGCAATAACATTTTCTTTACCCTTCTTGTGTTTAATGACATAAGGAAAGTCTCAATGAATTCAACCCATTTAGCATGTCTACGATTCAGTTTAGCTTGACTTTTAATATGTTTCAAAGATTCATGATCAGAATGTATAACAAATTCTTTGGGCCATAAATAATGTTGCCATGTCTCTAAAGTCCGAACAAGAGCATATAATTCTTTGTCATAAGTAGAATAGTTCAGACTAGGCCCACTCAATTTTTCGAAAAGTATGCAACAGGTTTGCCATCTTGTAATAACACGCCTCTAATCCAATTCCACTAGCATCACATTCAAGCTCAAAAGTCTTATTAAAGTCGGGAAGTTGGAGTAAAGGAGCATGTGTCAACTTATCTTTCAATACCATGAAGGCTTCTTCCCATGCGGTACCCCAAACAAAAGGCACATCCTTCTTTGTAAGCTCATTGAGAGGTGCAGCAATGGTGCTAAAGTCTCTCACAAAACGCCTATAGAAACCAGCGAGTCCAAGAAAACTCCTCGCTTGTGTGACCGTTTTGGGCTGCGGCCAACTCTCAATAGCTTCAATCTTGGCTTTATCAACTTCAATTCCCTGTGGAGTAACAACATAGCCAAGAAAAGATACTCGGTCGGTGCAAAAGGTGCACTTCCCAAGGTTACCAAACAAGCGTGCATCACGTAGAGCATTAAAAACAACACGTAAATGTTCCAAATGTTCTTCCAAAGATTTGCTATAAATCAGTATATCATCAAAGTAAACTACCACAAATCGTCCAATGAAAGCACGTAAAACTTCGTTCATTAATCTCATGAAAGTACTAGGTGCATTAGTTAACCCAAAAGGCATGACTAACCACTCATATAATCCAAACTTAGTTTTAAATGCTGTTTTCCATTCATCTCCCAATTTCATACGAATTTGATGGTATCCACTACATAAATCAACTTTGGAGAATATTGTAGAGCCACTCAATTCATCAAGCATATCATCTAGCCTAGGAATAGGATGGCGATAACGAATAGTAATATTATTAATGCCTCTACAATCAACACACATACGCCGACGTACCATCCTTTTTAGGCACTAGTATAATAGGAACAACACAAGGACTAAGAGATTCGCGATATAACCTTTGTCGAGCAGCTCCAGTACTTGACGCATAATCTCCTTCGTCTCCTCTGGATTGGTGCGGTATGGTGCGCGGTTGGGTAGCGATGCACCGAATTAAGTCAATTTGATGCTCAATCCCTCGAATAGGTGGTAATCCGGTGGCACGTCTTGTGGGAAGACGTCGTGAACTCCTGCAAAATGTTAGTGACAGCGAGGGGCAAAGAGGAAGGCACGTCCTCGAATGAAAATAATGCCTCTTTGCACACAAAAGCATAGCAAACAGATTTGCTAGAATCTAGCTCATCAATATCAGATTTGGTGGCAAATAAACATGCACTTTTCAGTTTAATTTCGAAGCAACATTAGATGGTTTATTATTAGGCTTCATTTGTTGCTCAAATTCTTTTGCCACATTCTGATTTTCACTCTTATTTTCTCCTGTTTTGCTTTATTAGCTCTATTAATATCATCTTTCAAAATGGAATCAGAGTCATAGGAAGCAAAGTAATATTTTATCCTTGTGAACAAGAGTACACTGATTGTTTCTACCATGGTGTACAGAATTTTATCAAATTGCCATGGTCTACCAAGTAATAAGGAACATGCTTGCATAGGTACCACATCACAATCAACATAATCAGCATATGTAGAGATACTAAAATACACATGAACAGATCGTGTTACCTTAACCTTGCCGCTGTTGTTGAACCATTGGATGTAGTAAGGATGTGGATGTGGTCTTGTGGTGAGAGAAAGCTTCTCCACCATATCCATGCTAGCCAAGTTGTTGCAGCTCCTCCATCTATGATGACGCTTGAATAGAACGTTCCTTCACAACTCCTTTGTATGGAACAAGTTATGCCTCTGATTTTGCTCAGCTTGTGTAACCTGCACACTCAAAACACGTTGAGCAACTAAACATTCATACCTGTCGGCATCTTGACAGCCATGTATTGCGTCTCATGATCGAATCATCTCCACCGTGTTCTTCATGTGTAATAAGAGCCAAAGTCTCTTCATCATAGTCACTAGCGGACTCATACCCACCATCCTCGGTAGCAATCATCACACGCTGAGATTGGCATTCTCTCGCAAAATGTCCTCTTCCCTTACAACGACGAAAATAATATCACTTGTGTGCCTGTTGACGCCATGGAAGAAGAAGAGCTCTGTAGGCCCAGCGGTGTGCTCTTGGCGGATAGTGGTGGTTGTGCCTGCTTTCTTGTATCACGGTTGGAGGTGGCAGCCGACGGAGGTGCCGTGTAGTAGAACGTGTGGAAGTAGATGATGCACGTGGTGTCCATGATGAAGGTCGACCTGCAGAAAAGTTAGTTCGCGCCAACGCCTGTCGATCCTGCACTTCACGTTCAGCTTTACAAGCAAGATGGAATAATCGAGTGATATCATTATAATCCTTGTAGTCTAGAATGGTCTGAATCTCTCTATTTAATCCACCCAGAAAACGTGCAAGCATAGCTACATTCTCCTCAACAATACCACATCTAATCAAGCCAGTTTGTAATTCCTGATAATATTCTTCTACCGAATTTTTTCCTTGTCTTAAGCGCTGCAATTTTTGAAGTAATTCACGCTGATAATATGGTGGAACCCAACGAGTACACATAGCAGTTTTCAAAGCAGCCCAAGTAGCTGGAACAGGATATAATTTACAATGTTCGCACCACCAAACACATGCAAAGCTAGTGAAAGCACAAACAGCAGCAGAACACGTCTCTCCTCGGGATATTGTAAACATGTAAATCGTTGTTCAGTTTCTAACTCCCAAGTAAGATATATATCGGAACATATCTACCCTCAAATGGTGGAATATTCAATTTCAGTTTAGGGAGATGGTCATGATCTCGTACTGAAGGGGAGCCCAACATTGCCATTATTTGCATGTGGGCGACCTGGTGGTTGTGGTGCTGGTGGTTGCACGTAGTTCGATGTTGATCAACCTCATCCTCGTAATCTCTCACATAATCATCCTCCCCACCGCAGCAGCAGGAGCCACGAATATCAACAAAGAGCACCAAAGAGCTTGGCCAGTGAAGAGGGACACGGGAAGCTCGGCGGAGGGCTGTTTCGCGATGTGGAGGTAGTCCTTGTTGTTGTAGGAGAGGTGCGTTAGGTGCAGCCGGTGGTGGTGGTGGTAGACGCGAGCAATTCATAAAACTTGTTATCGAGCTTTGTTTGAACGCCTTCTCAATGCCATCTATCTTCTCCATGGCCTCTTCAAATCTATTTAGCACATCTTCCACCTACCCACTCCTCATTTGTTGAAACTTATCATGTAGCGCTTTGTTTGTCATGTTCTCCCGATCATCACGCTCGGCTTGTGATCCTGCCATGGTTAGCAGCAAATAGAAACACACAAGAATATGATTCGACAGACTACTAGGAAGTGGTGGTGGTGGTGTGGTGGACGATCACAAATCCGTCAAGCAAATCTCAAATTCTTACCAGTTCTTACCCAGCAGCAGGCGGTGATCGGCAACCGATGTAGTCAAAACTCTCAACGCTTGGATAGAGCGATTACCAGGGAGAGTCAAACACACGATGTAGATGTATGTGGAGCTGGGAAGGCTTATAATATGGTAGCAAAAAGGGTCAGCAATAATCAATTCAGAGATGCAAAGTTGAATAAATGCTCATCGACGGTACTGTGCTGGTCCTAGGCTAGACCGTGCTAGAGACGCGAGCCTAGAACACTAACAAAATCACGGCGCTGCACGTAAACAAGGGAAAAGCACACTCTGGAATTTTTTTTTTCTTTTCGCTTTTTTTTTTGCGCTGCCTTTTTTTTTGCGCTGCTCTTTTTTTTTTGCGCTGCTCTTTTTTTTTGCGAAAAATCACTATAATGGCGAGTGTCTCAAAACTCTTCCCAGGTCAAACTGACAGGATGGGCAAATTTTTCGACCAAAAATTTTTTTTTTCGAACGCCGGACCCAAAAACTGAAACGGGTCAAAAAACTTTCTATAACGGCGATTGTCTCAATACACTTAGAAACACCTAAAATAGGATAGCGAGAAAATTTTTTCGACAAGTGCGTTTTGGAAAATTTTGGGCCTAAACGGAGGTGGTTTCAGACTCTTTCTTTTTTTCCAAACCTACTCCGCAAGGAAACACGAATCGGAAACTAGATGGATCTCAAAACAAACCTAATATGCAAGGAACTCGGATTGGTGGTGGATATATGGTGGTGGTATATGGCAGCGGTGGTGGTAGCGGTGGTAGTATATGGATATGGATCGGTGGTGGTATACGGACACGGATTGGTGGTGGTCTATGGATACGGATTCGGAGCGGTGGTGGTAGGTGGCAGGGGCGATGATGATGGTGCGGTGGCGGCGTGACAACTTATGACCAGAACTCGAAACTCTAAAAGACTAGACGCTAAGACCAGCAACTAGACACGACGATGCAACCGCAAATTCAACAAAGCAAAACCCTAAAAAGATTATGCAAAGGCTCAGATTGGTTCGGATATGATGAACTAACCCTAATTTTTTTGTGGCTTTTTCGTGGACTTTAGGTATGAAGAACAGACTCGATCTAATCTATGAAAAACTGTAAAATCTCACCGAGCAACCTGAAAATCTGATACCACTTGATAGAGGCAAAGGTGTCCCGATGTTTCGATGAGATGGTGGCTATCGTTTCTGTGGGAGTCGACCTTGACGATCCGACTACGTCGTCGCGAGACGTCGCGCCTTAGCAATCACTAAACCAACTTCCGAGGGTTATTGACCACGCCGGAGCACGATCAACCTGACCACGAGGGCCTGTTTCCTGCGAGCAAGCGAAGAACTAGCAAGAAACTAAGATTGCAATCTGGATATTGCGAATATAAGAGGAAAGCTTTATTAATGAAGGTGGGGTTCTGTGGCGCCTTTATGCAGTCGTTGAACACAAGCGAAATGCGCCAAGTTGCAGCTATGGCAAACTTTTAATCTAAACAAAACCCAAGGTCTAAACGGTGCCCTAAGGGCTGTTTATATGGAGGAAGAGGGGGGGGGGGGGGGATTTCGTGGCCCTTGGTGGAGGGGTCCGAAATCAACCCTAACTCTTGTTTCCCCACACATACGGACTCTAAAAACAGCCTATACTTAAGTATTTCGAGATTACATGGGCCTGGCCCAATAATAAGGTGACGCAGCACCTAGAATAGCCTATGGACGAATATTATGAAGTGGCATCTTGTATATTTCGTCCAAGGCCTCATGCACTCATTAGGGTGGCTTCAAAGTCCTGGAATCATCACTTGTAACTCCGTTCTTGTTCTCCTTGCGCATGCCAACATCTCCATGCTTGAACTTGCTCCAAGGTTCATCTTTCTTGTCCATGGTAGGCCCTTCATTTGTAAGCAAAACAAATGTATCCAATTTTGGCAGCATCATATTCTCATGAACATTGGAATCGTTACCAAGAAACGAAAGTACCTGATAATTCAATTTGGCGTGTGCGAGCTCTAGTAATTGGTCCAGTATGTATAGCAGCAGGGGCTGTGGGTGTAACAATGGTATTGATGTCCTCATCATAGACTTGAGCAAGGTCCGAATCTCCTCCATCCTTGCATCTTGCTCCTCTTTATGTGCGGTGAGCTTCTTGTCGATGTAGTCCCTTTTTCTTGCTTCGGAGTGACGAATGTCGATGGAGATGTTCTCGATGCGCTCTCGCAATCTTGATTGTGCGCCTTGCACTTGTCGTTGTAGATCGAAGATAGACGCTTTGGTGATGTAGTTGTTCACGCCGTCGTTGTTGTCGTAGACCGGAGAGGAAATGCCTTGCCTATCCATCACAAGACTCGAGCAAATATGAGTGGGAGAAAGAGAAGAATTTATACCAATGTACCTTGACCGATGTTGAAAATGGATCAATGATCACTCAATGTGTAACAAGGAAATAGCACAATTGGTACCAATTCTTGTCGGTTTCTCACACCTACACAAATAAGGCTTATGGTGGAGCTTGGTGAGGATAGTGGCACAAAAATTTGATGCAAAAATGTTAGCAAGAGTCAATAATGTTGAAAGAGATTCACAAATTCGCAAGAGAAACAAGTAGACCAATAGCAATGAATGGCACACGGAAACACACACACGGATAGATAAATGGGGCCGTGCAACCAAGGAATGAGCTCAAAATGTGGAATCCACCAAAATGCTCGTGTTGCACAACTCCAGAGAGACGCTAGCACGATTGCTCAATAGGCGGATACGACACTTGTGCACAACCTATAAGATGCAAAATGGATAAACTTTCTATCCCAAGTATACTATGTATGTATGGTTCCCGGTGTTTCTCTCAAGATGATCCAAGATGATAGGATATGACAATCTTATATGCAATGTGGTATGATGCTATGACACTTGCTTACAAGCTTCTTTGCTCTTTTTCTTTTGCTTAAAAGCTTATTTTTTTTATTGTATGGCCACTTTTGCACAATGCACAAACCAAGATAGCAATTGTGTATATGCGGGAACAATCTTGTGACACAAGATATGATACCAATATATGCACCACGATGATATGGTATGGATGCTATGGGAAGTATGATCACTAATGTGCACAAATAACGTTGCCGGCAATACTCAAATGGCTAGTTTCGATAGGCAAGTAACGCAAAATGGGCTAGAGGTTATCAATGCAATGACAAGGGAATATACAATGGTGTCGTCGAGGTTACCTTCCTTTGAGATGATGAGTGGCGGTGTTCTTTATGTAGATACCAAGATGATGGAGACTCGTCCCTAAGTAGCCGAAACACCTTAGGAAACGGAAAAACCACAACTCAAAATCTCAAATGACAAATGTCAAATGGTGGTAGTGGAAATGCGGTGGTGGTTGCGGAAGCTCAATGGGATTGCGGAAATGCAATGGTGGTTTTCGAGTACGCAATGCGGGAGTGGAGGGTAAGGTGGTGAACTATACTCGGTGTCGGAGTTGGAAGCACGGTCCCTAATTAGCTGAAACACCTTAGGAGACACCACTCACAACACAAACAAAATTTGGTTAAGTTGGGTTGGTGGAAGTGTATGGTGGGTACGACACCTGTGCACACCCTATAAGATGCAAAATGGATAAACTTTGTATCCCAATTATGCTATGTATGTATGGTTCCCAGTGTTCCTCTCAAGATGATCTAAGATGATCGGATATGACAATCTTATATGCAATGTGGTATGATGCTATGGCACTTGCTTACAAGCTTCTTTGCTCTTTCTCTTTTGCTTAAAAGCTTTTTTTATGGCCACTTTTGCACAATGCACAAACCAAGATAGCAATAGTGTATATGCGGGAACAAACTTGTGACACAAGATATGATACCAATATGATATGGTATGTATGCTATGGATGGTGTAGATCACTAATGTGCACAAGTAACGTTGCCGGCAATACTCAAATGGCTAGTCTCTATAGGCAAGTGACGCAAAAATGGGCTAGGGTTTAACAATGCAATTTGCAAGGGGAATATACAATGGTGTCGTCGAGGTTACCGTCCTTTGTGATGATGAGTGGCGGTGTTCTTGATGTAGATACCAAGATGATGGAACTCGTCACTAAGTAGCCGAAACACCTTAGGAAACGCAAAGACCGCGAACTCAAAATCTCAAATGACAAATGTCAAATGGTGGTAGCGGAAAAGCGGTGGTGGTTTGCACTTGGCGATGTGGAAGTGGAATGATGGGTTATACACGTGTCGAAGTTGAAGTTGCCGTCCCTAAGTAGCCGAAACACCTTAGGAGACACAAGCCGCAACTCAAAAAGCTCAAACAAAATTGGTTTAAGTTGGGGTGGAAGTGTATGGTGGGTAAGCCTATGCGGAAGTGGTGGTGGTGGTTGATGAAGAAGCAATTGTCCCTAAGTAGCTGAAACACCTTAGGAGACTCGAATCACTACTCAAGCAACCACTAATGCTATATGGAACAAAATGGGTTATGTTGCGGAAGTCGGTGGTGACTATGCGGATGATATGGTGGAAGGCCTAGGCAAACTTGCCAAATTTCGGAACATTTGATGGAATCAAATGGTGTTGGAACCTATCTATAGGGATGGGGGATGTGAATAGCTTCTCAACGAGCTAAAGAACGCGAAAATCGGACTCTGGATGTGGAAGTTATGGCCGAAACGGTAAAACTCGGAACGCAGAAACTGGGAGGGGCGGTAGTACCGCTTGGGGGGGCGGTAGTACCGCTTGTGGTACCCAGCGGTTGTACCGCCTGGAGGGGCGGTACTACCGCTCGTGTCGGGATTTTTCGCAGATCGAATCGGGGCGCGATTTTGGGGCGGAAATGGATGATTTCGGGGGAAAATTGGATGGATTTCGTGGATGGGAAGAGGGGAAACTTGGAGGAATGCTAGATCCACTTGAAACCAAGAAAATCCATGGATCAAAATCAACAAAACATCATCAAGCCAACAAATCATAAAAAATTTTGGGGGCTATTTTTGTGGGGATTTTCGGATTTAGGACGAAAACAACAAAATCAAGCTAGAAAACACGGGGTAGGGCTCCAAAAACTTGATCAACGTGGCTCATGATACCAAGATGATGGAGGGTGGAACCCTATGTGGACGATCTTTCACGTTTGGAGAGGATCCCTATGAGGAACTCGAAGAACGAGCGGAAGAGCACGAGGGAAATCACGGAGGAAAACACAAGAGAATCACTCAAACCAACAAGATTCGATTACACATGCGCTAGATCGATGAACACAAAGAGAGATATACGATCCATGATCAGCAAAGGATGATGCAAGAGGTAACTGGGTTCTTCTCCGTGAGGAGGTCTTGATTGTCTTCCCTTGAAGGGGTCTTGACTCCGCTTGGGGGGATCTTCTCCGAAGAGGCACTGAGCTCCGAGGAGAAGTAACCAAGTGGATGAGCAAGTGCTCTCACACAAAATATGAGCTAAACCAATGCTAACCCTAACTAGGAGGAGGTGGAGGACTATATATAGTCTAGAGCCACGAAGGGGTAAGTGAGGGTGAAGGAGTACATGGGCTCGGCCCGTTACATTGTGCGCAGACAGGCCGGTTGTACCGGTCACGGGGGGCGGTTGTACCACTGGTAACTCATGCAGGGCGGAAGTACCGGACGTGGAGGCGGTACTACCATGAGGAGGTCAAGCGCTGGCTTCTGGAGATGGACGTCGGAGGGGCAAGCGGTTGTACCGGTCGTCGGGGCGGTAGTACCGGTCATTTGGTAATTACCGGTACATCCGGTGCAGTACCGGCCTTGCACCGCACGATCACAGAAAGGTGGCCGGTTCTTGGGCGGTAGTCGACCGGTTGTACTGCTCGGGCCGTTGTTGGGCGGTTGTTCCGCTCCTTCAAGGCTGGGCAGATCGCCTCCTTGAACTTCACGGTCGGTGTCCTCGCCGTCTTGTCCATGGTCTTCCTCCTTGTTCCTGGTCATGCATAGCACATACATTTGAGGTAGTAACCATGTCTCACATGTGGAAAGGGACGGTTCAGAGAGGAGCGAGTTCACCTTGTGTCCCATGGCGTATGTTTCAGGTCTCGTCATATGTCCTTTTGGGGTTTGGAGAGTAGTCGGAGTGTACATGGGGATGAACGTGGGATGCTCCGCGTCATTGAGGTAGAAGGTGTTGGAGTCGTTGAAGCTTGGGTGTTGGGGAAGCCTTGGGACTTGGATGAGAACTTGGCATACTTGAAATCGTCTTGCACTTGGCGTTCCGCTTTGGTAGCTTGGTGTACTAGCTCAATGAGGTTGGAGTAGGGTTGGGAGTTGGCGATCTTCTTGATGGGATGATTGAGTCCATTCAAGAAACGTGCCATTGTTTGCTCATCGTCTTCCTTCACATTGGCTCGAATCATGGCTATCTCCATTTCCTTGTAGTATTCTTCAACACTCTTTGTTCCTTGCTTGAGTTGTTGGAGTTTCTTGAAGAGGTCGCGGTTGTAGTAGTTTGGTACGAATCGTGCTCTCATGACATCCTTCATTTGTATCCAAGTGGTGATGGGTGGTTCACCTCTTGCCGCTCGGCGCTCAATGATTTGTTCCCACCAAATGAGGACGTAGTCTTGGAACTCGAGGGATGCCACTGCGATCTTCTTCTCTTCTTCGTAGTTGTGCAAGCGGAAGATTTTGTCAACCTTCAATGCCCATGAGATGTACTCTTCGGGGTCATTTCTACTGGTGAACTTGGGCATGGTGAACTTTAGCTTGCCGTATCGCTGCTCTTCATTGTGTTGGGGTCGGGGATGATGACGCCCATGTCGTTGAGGATTGACGATCTCATGTTGCTCTTGGCGAGGAGGGTTGTCATCCTCATGTTGCTCTTGGCGAGGACGGTTGTCATCCTCATGTTGCTCTCGATGGACTTGACGTTCTTGTCTCGCTTGAGGAGGAGCTTGTCGATCTTGGCGAGGAGCTTGTCGATGCACACG
The DNA here is from genome assembly GCA_021605205.1 of Aegilops longissima. Classification (NCBI taxonomy): domain Eukaryota; kingdom Viridiplantae; phylum Streptophyta; class Magnoliopsida; order Poales; family Poaceae; genus Aegilops; species Aegilops longissima. The sequence continues at coordinate 325,164,289 of CM038678.1, read as the reverse complement.
TGCTTGGTAAATCCTTTCTTGAGCTTCATCGCGAAGTGCTTCTTGATGTTGTCGAGCTTGTCGGCCTCGATTGGCTACGGCACGGCTTGAGTCACGAAGGGCCCGTTGCGCCTCAAGTGCTTGAGCTTCACGGAGTTGTTGTTGTTGGCGTTCCGCCTCGGCGTCTTGTGCATCTTGATGTTGTCGCGCTCGCTCCTCTTGTTGTTGTTGTTGTTGTTGGCGTTGCTGTTCTTGTGCTTGCGCGAATGTAGCTTGGTTTTGACGATGTCGATGCTCTTGAGAGTCGGTGTCGTGTAGAGGATTGCGGTTAGCTTGACGGTCTTGGCGCGCGGCACGACGAAGAGTATTCGATGTCGGTGTACTTGAGCCGGAGATGGTGTCGTCAAAGTGTCGACTTGAGCGGCTCCTTCTTGAGTAGGACGAAGTGGTAGAAGAGCGGTTGATCAACAAGGCACGAAGCTCATCCATTCTTGCTTCATTCTCGTGCTTGTGCTCGTCGAGTTTGTTGTCGAAGAGACGCATGTCGGTGGCGAGGTTGTCGATGCGGTCGCCCAAAGCGAGTTGTTCTTGATGTAAAGCTCGGTGTGCACCAAATAGTTGAGTCTTGGTGACGTAGGATGACATGTCTTCCTCTTGCTCCACAAAGAGTGGGTTGGTAGAAGTACTTGGCCTATCCATCATTTCAAACAAAGATATATGAGTGGGAGACAAAGAAGAACCAATACCAAATGTACCTTGACCGAAGTTGAAAATGGATCAAAGATCGCTCCAATGTGTAGCAAGGAAATAGCACAATTGGTACCAATTCTTGTCGGTCCTCACACCTACACAAGTAAAAGCTTATGGTGGAGCTTGGTTAGGAGAGTGGCACAATTTTTGATGTGAATGTAAGCAAGATTCAATAATGTTGGGGAAGATTCGCGACTTGTAAATGTAACAAGTAGACCAATAGCAAGATATGGTACACGGAAACACAACACACGGAAAGATAAATGGGGCCGTGCAACCAAGGGTGAGCCAAAATGTGGAATCCACGAAAATGCTCTTGTTGCACAACACTAGAGAGACGCTACCACGATTGCACAATAGGCGGATACGAACTTGTGCACAACCTACGAAGCAAAAATGCAACGACTTCTATCCCAAGTATGCTCTATGTATGATGTTCCGGAGATATGATCCAAGATGATCGAGTATGACAATCTTAATGTTGTATGATGCTATGGTTCTTGCTTATAAGCTCTTTGCTTATCCTTCTCTTTTGCTTAAAAGCTTGTTTGGCTCTTTGTTGTTTGAGCTCTTTTCTCATGCGATGTTTCACGAACCAAGATAGCAATTGTGTATGCAATGACAACTTTGTGATGCAAGACATGATTCCAAGATATGCAACACGATGATAGTATGTATGCCATGGGATGTATGATCACTAATGTGCACAAGTCACGTTGCCGGCAATACTCAAAAGCTAGTCTCGATGGGTAAGCTACGCAAAAGTAAGGCTATGAGGTTATCAATGCAAATGCAAGAGAGTATGATGATATCACAATACCAAGATGATACCAATGCAAAGTGGATACCACAAGGGTGTAGTCGTTCGTAGTAGTCCTTGTCGAAGATGAGCGGTGGTGATGTTGATGTCGAACCGTCCCTAGGTAGCCGAAACACAAAAGGAAACGGTGATCCACAACTCAAATTCCCAAAATCAAATGCGACATAAAGTGTCGAAGTAGGTAGCGGTCAAATGGTGGTATGGTTGGGGTATGGGAAAGGTTTTAGGAGGGGTTTGCGGAAGTTAGGTGGTGGTGGTCGAAGTGGGTATGCGGAGGCGTAGGCAGCGGTGGTAAAAAACTACAGGAATTGCAGTTTCGGCAGAGGAAGCCGGATGATCCGGGCCAGGATCCGGATGATCCGGGCGGGTCAATCTCGCTCGGGGATGGCTCGGGATGAACTCGAAAACGGTCAGAAATTCAGGGATTTCGCGGATTTTGGGGGGATTTCGAGGTGGAGATGGTGGGGGAGGGCTAGATCCACTTGCAACACAACAAACTCACGGATCAAAACCAACAAAACATCATCAAAACTCACAAATCACAAGAAATTTTTTTGGGCTATTTTTGGTGGGGATTTTCGGATTTAGGACGAAATCAACAAAATCAAGCTAGAAAACACAACAGGGAGGCTCCGAAATCATGATCAACGTGGCTCATGATACCAAGATGATGTAGGGTAGAACCCTAGTGACCCGATCTTTCACGAAAGGAGCGGATCCCTACGAGGAACGCGATGAACACGAGGGGGAACATGAGGAAAACACGAGGGGAACACGGGAGAAATCACTCAACCAACAAGAATAGATCACACATGCCCTAGATCGATGAACACAAAGGCAAGAGACAAGATCCAAAGTCAACAACGGACCATACAAACGGGTACCGGTTCTTCTCCGTATAGGAGGTCTTGCTGGGGCCACCCAAGAGGGGGTCTTGAATCCACGAGGATCTTCTCCGTAGTGGGGCCGCGGTCACTCTCGAAGAGACGATCCGGTATGGATGAGCTAAAGCTATCCTCACAAATGAGCTACTACTTTGCTAACCCTAAAAATGGGGAGGAGGAGGTCTATTTATAGTCCAAGGGGCGAAGGGGTAAGTGAGGAGACGAAACGGGTACACGAGCCTCGGCCCAAAGTCACGCACGCAGGCGGTGGCCAGATGATTCTGGAGTTGGTCCGGATGATCCGAGCTTCGGGGGGTCCGGATGAACCGGGACGGCGTCCGGATGATCCGGAAGTGTTGGAGCAGCTGCGGGAGGGTCGGATGTCCGGGTCCTGGTCCGGACGTCCGGATGTGGCCGGATGATCCGGGACTGGGTCCGGATGATCCGCTTCGAGGGGGCAGATTCTGTTGATTCTGTTGGCTTCGGGTGCAATTAGCCGGATCGTCCGGCCAGGGTCCGGATCATCCGGGCTGAGGTCGGATCGTCCGGGCGGCGGTCCGGATCATCCGGGCTTCTGCTGACTTAGCCCTTTTCCTTCTCCGTCTTCACGTCCATCTTCCTCTTCAAATTCTCCTTGCTCCTTGGCGTCTCCATGGCTAACTCCTTGATACCTGAGTATACACAATGTCTCCGTTTGAGGTAGTAGCCATGTCTCATGGTCATCGAAGTGGAATTATGAGAGGAGAGATGTCACCTCGGTCTCGAGAGCTCTTGCACGTGATCGAGTCATGGGTCCTTTAGGCACTTGATGAGACGATGGTAGGTCCATGCGGATGACCTTGGGATGCTCTGCATCATTAACCTTGCCGCTGTTGTTGAACCATTGGATGTAGTAAGGATGTGGATGTGGTCTTGTGATGAGAGATAGCTTCTCCACCATCTCCATGCTAGCCAAGTTGTTGCAGCTCCCTCCATCTATGATGACGCGAATAGAACGTTCCTTCACAACTCCCTTTGTATGGAACAAATTATGCCTCTGATTTTGCTCAGCTTGTGTAACCTGCACACTCAAAACACGTTGAGCAACTAAACATTCATACATGTCGGCATCTTGACAGCCATGTATTGCGTCTCATGATCGAATCATCTCCACCGTGTTCTTCATGTGTAATAAGAGCCAAAGTCTCCTCATCATAGTCACTAGCGGACTCATACCACCATCCTCGGTAGCAATCATCACACGCTGAGATTTGCATTCTCTCAAAAATGTCCTCTTCCCTTACAACGACGACAAATAATATCACTTGTGTGCCCTGTTGGCGCCATGGAAGAAGAAGAGCTCTGCAGGCCCGACAGGTGTGCTCTTGGCGATAGTGGTGGTTGTGCCTGCTTTCTTGTATCATGGTTGTAGGTGGCACCAAGGAGGTGATGGTGCGGTGGAAGTAGATGATGCACGTGGTGTCCATGATGAAGGTCGACCTGCAGAAAAGTTAGTTTGCGCCAATGCCTGTCGATCCTGCACTTCACGTTCAGCTTTACAAGCAAGATGGAATAAACGAGTGATATTATTATAATCCTTATACTCTAGAATGGTCTGAATCTCTCTATTTAATCCACCCATAAAACTTGCAAGCATAGCTTCATTCTCCTCAACAATACCACATCTAATCAAGCCAGTTTGTAATTCCTGATAATATTTTTCTACATAATTTTTTCCTTGTCTTAAGGGCTGCAATTTTTGAAGTAATTCACGTTGATAATATGGTGGAACCCAACGAGTACGCATAGCAGTTTTCAAAGCAGCCCAAGTAGCTGGAACAGGATATAATCTACAATGTTCAGACCACCAAACACATGCAAAGCTAGTGAAAGCACAAACAGCGGCAGGAACACGTCTCTCCTCAGGATATTGTAAACATGTAAATCGTTGTTCAGTTTCTAACTCCCAAGTAAGATATGTATCAGGAACATATCTACCCTCAAATGGTGGAATATTCAATTTCAGTTTAGGGAGATGGTCATGATCTCGTACCTGAGGGGGAACCCTAACATTGCCATTATTTGCATGTGGTCGACCTAGTGGTTGTGGTGCTGGTGGTTGCACGTAGTTCTGATTTTGATCAACTTCATCCTCGTAATCTCCCACATAATCATCCTCCTCCGCATCAGCAGCAGGAGCCACAGAAGTATCAACAGCAGCACCAACAGTTTGGCCAAGCGCAAGAGGGACACGACTCGCTCGGCGGAGGGCTGTTTCACGACGTGGAGGGTTGTTGTTGTTGTTGTAGAGGTGCATTAGGTGCAGCCGGTGGTGGTGGTGGAAGACGCGCGAGCAATTCATTAAACTTGTTATCGAGCTTTGTTTTGAACATCTTCTCCATGCCATCTATCTTCTCCATGGCCTCTACAAATCTGTTTAGCACATCTTGCACCTGTTCACTCATCATTTGCTGAAATTTATCATGCAACTCCTTATTCGTCATTTTCTCCCAGTAAGTCTCGTCGGCTTGTGATCCTGGCATGGTTAGCAGCAATAGAAACACACAAGAGGTGGTGGTGGGTGTCACAAATCCGTCAAGAAAATCTCAAATTCTTACCATTTCTTACCCAGTAGCAGGCTGTGATCGGCAACCGTTGTAGTCAAAACTCTCAAAGCTTGGATAAGCGATTACCCGGGAGAGTCAAACGCACGACGTAGATGTATGTGGAGCTGTGAAGGCTTATAATATGGTAGCAAAAAGGGTCAGCAATAATCAATTCAGAGATGCAAAGTTGAATAAATGCTCAACGACAGTACTGTGCAGGTCCTAGGCTAGACCGTGCTAGAGACGTGAGCCTAGAACACCAACAAAATCACGGCGCTGCACGTAAACAAGGGAAAAGCACACTCTGGAATTTTTTTCCGCTCTGTTTTTTTTGCGCTCCTCTTTTTTTTTTTGCGAAAAATCACTATAATGGCGAGTGTCTCAAAACTCTTCCCAGGTCAAACTGACAGGATGGGCACGAAAGTTTTTTTTGACTTTTTTTCGGAAATAAGGGCAGCGACGACGAAAAAGTGTGACAAAAAATCACTATGATGGCACGTGGCTCAAAAGCCTCAGAAAAGCCCTTTTGGCTGCCAAAATTTTGGCCTAAAAACTGTCCGTGGATCTCCAGACTCTTTTTTTTAGAGCTACTCAGGCAAGGAAACACGAATCGGAAATTAAACGGACCTTGAAAACAAACCTAATATGAAAGTAACTCGGATTGGTGGTGGATATATGGTGGTAGGATATGGCAGTGGTGCCGGTATATGGATACATATTGGTGGTGGTATATGGATACAGATTGGTGATGGTATATGGATACAGATTGGTGGTGGTATATGGATATGGATCAGCGGCGAATAAGCGGCGATTGTAGATGGCAGGGGCGATGATGATGGTGCGGCGGCGGCGTGATAACTTATGACCAGAACTCGAAACTCTAAAAGACTAGACTCTAAGACCAGCAACTAGACACGACGATGCAACCGCAAATTCAACAAAGCAAAATACTGAAAAGACTATGCAAAGGCTCAGACTGGTTCGGATATGATGAACTAACCTTAATTTTTTTGTGGCTTTTTCGTGGACTGTAGGTATGAAGGACAGACTCGATCTAAACTACGAAAAACTGGAAAATCTCACCGAGCAACCTAGAAATCTGATACCACTTGATAGAGGCAAAGGTGTCCCGTCTTTCGATGAGATGGTGGCTATCGTTTAGGATGAAGTCGACTTTGACGATCCGACTACGAACGTGCGAGGACGTCGCGCCTTAGCAATCACTAAACCAACTCCGAGAGGTTATTGACCAAGCCGGAGCACGATCAACCTGACCACGAAGGTTTGTTTCCTGCAGGCAAACGAAGAACAAGCAATAAACTAAGATTGCAATCTGGATATTGCGAATATAAGAGGAAAGCTTTATTGATCGAGGTGGGGTTCTGTGACGCCTTTTTCTGGTCGTTGAACACAAACGAAGTACGCGAAGTTGCAGCTATGGTGAACTTTTATCTAAACAAAACCCAAAGTCTAAACGACGCCCTAAGCGCTGTATATATGGAGGAAGAGGGGGGAACTTCGTGGCCCTTGGAGGAGGGGTCCGAAACCAACCCTAACTCTTGTTTCCCTAGACATACGAACTCTAAAAACAGCCTATACTTAAGTATTTCAAAAATACATGGGTATGGCCCAATAATAAGGTGACGCAGCACCTAGAATAGCCTCTAGACGAAATTTATGAAGTGGCATCTTGTATATTTCGTCCAGGTCTTCATGCACTCCTTGTGGTGGCTTCAAAGTCCTGAAATCATCACTTGTAACTCCGTTCTTGATCCCCTTGCGCATGCATCAACTCCATGCGTGTTCTTGCTCCAATGTTCATCCTTCTCCAAGATAGGCCCTTCATTTGTAAGCAAAACAAATGTATCCAATTTAGGCAGCATCATATTCTCATGAACATTAGAATCATTACCAAGAAACGAAAGTACCTGGTAATTTTGGCGTGCGCGAGCTCTAGTAATTGGTCCAGTATATGTAACAGTAGGGGCTGTGGGTGTAACAATGGTATTGATGTCCTCATCACATCTCTCCTACTTGAGTTTCCCTCCTCTTCAAGTGAGATATGGTTACTGCCTAAGTCCGAGATGCTATGTGTGATCAGGTACAACACTCAAGACCCGGAGCCGAGGGCTGAAGAAGAAGAGACAGGCGTCAACACTCTGGACAGCCCGGAACTTCCGGCCAGAGCCCGAAACTTCCGGCCCCCGGACCCTCTGGCCGACCCGGAGCTTCCGGCCTCCGACGTCTTCGACCAGCCCGGGCATGCCTACTTTCTGGTTAGCCCGGAACCAGGCCCGGACCTTCCGGCCCCCGGAACCTCCGACCAGCCCGGACCTTCCGGCCCCCGGAAGCCAGGCCAGCTCCTGCCGCGCCCACACTCTGGTTAGGCCGGAACCTCCGGCGCCCGGAACTTCCGGCCTCACCCAGAACTTCCGACCCTGCCTGCGCGCAGCAACTTGGGCCGAGGCCCGTGTACCCTTTCGTCACTTAGACTAGAAGTACTCTTCTCCTACCTAAGTTTTAGGGTTAGCAAAGTAGTAGCTCATATGTGAGGATAGCTTTTGCTCATCCATTAGGATCATCTCTTGAGAGTGACCGCGGACCCTCTCCGGAGAAGATCCCATTGGATTCAAGACCCCCTTTTGGGCGGCCCCATCAAGACCTCCTTCTAGGAGAAGAACCCGATTACCTCTTGTATCGTCCTTTGTTGATTTTGGATCATGTACCTCACCTTTGTGTTCATCGATCTAGCGCATGTGTGATCTATTCTTGTTGGTTGAGTGTTTCTCTTGTTTTCCCCCGTGATTTCCTTCGTGCTCTTCCACGTGTTCTTCGTGTTCCTCGTAGGGATCCTCTCCAAACGTGAAAGATCGGCCATACGGAGTTCCACTCCACATCAGTACATGATACAACCTATGTCACGAAGTCAAGTGATCACCGACAAGCAAGCATCCACCCATCATAGAGAGAATCGTGAGAGAGTGAACCACCAAAGCGAGAGTGAGCGCCACAAGCCAAAAATGAGTGCCTTCACAATGAGCGACAAGAAAAACTTAGTGCGTTTAGCCACAAAAGAGAAATGAGAGAAGTGTGTGAGAACCCATCTAGTATCATAAACTATGTCCTAGTGTGCAAAGATGAAGTGGAAAGGACTAACACTTCTAACCATCTTCCTCTAGTGTTGTCTAATTTGTTGCAGGAATTCACGAGCATCTTCCTTGATGAGCTACCTCCTGGTCTTCCTCCACTACGAGGCATCGAGCACCGGATCGACCTCATCCCCGATGCACTCCTGCCAAACAAGGCTCCATACCATGTCAACCCCGAAGAAACTAAGGAGATATAAAGGCAAGTACAAAAACTAATCGACAACGACCATCTACATGAAAGCTTAAGTCCTTGTGCCGTTCCGTTATACTTTTGCCCGAGAAAGATGGTAGTTTTCGCATGTGTTCCGATTGCCATTCCATATGCTATCACCGTTCGCTATAGGCATCCCATTCCACGCCTTGATTATATGCTACATGAGCTTAGCGGTGCCACCGTATTCACAAAAATTGATCTTAAAAGTGGATATTACCAAATTCGCATTCAACAAGGTGATGAGTGTAAAACCGCCTTTAAAACTAAATTTGGCTTGTACGACTGGTTAGTCATGCCTATGGGTTTATCCGAAGCACCCGATACTTTCATGCATGTCATGCATTATGTTCTTCGTTGATACATTGGCGTATTTGTTGTGGTCTACTTTGATGATATACTTGTGTTGAGAAAATCTCTAAAAGATCGTGTCACTCATCTTAGGACCACTTTGCAAATTCTTAGAAACGAGCGTCTTTATGCCAATATGGAGAAATGCACATTTGTGTTGATAAGCTTGTTTTCTTGGGGTTTGTTTTGTCTTCTAAGGGTGTTCATGTAGATGAAGCTAAAATCGTTGCTATTAAAACTTGGCCAGAACCAGCCAACTTGCAACAAGTGCGTAGTTTCCTTGGGTTAGTCGGATTCTATCGTCGGTTCGTTAAGGACTTTAGCACTATTGCATCATGTTTGCATTCCTTGAGTAAGAAGAATGCACCTTCTGTTTGGGGACCATCCCAAGATACCGCATTTCATGAGCTTAAGAATTTGCTTACTCATGCTCCATTGCTTGCCTTACCCAATTTTGATAAAACTTTCGAAGTCCATTGTGATGTTAGTGGTAATGGTATTGGTGGAGGTTTGATGCAAGAAAATCGACCCATCGCATACTTTAGCGGAAAAATTTCTGGCGCTCAACTTAACTATCCCATCCATGACAAAGAAGTATATGCCTTAGTGCGAGTATTGCATGTTTGGGAGCATTATCTTCACACATGAATTTTTTATACATAGCAATCATGAGACAATTAAATACCTTAAAGGTCAAACCAAGTTGAACAAACGGCATGCTAAATGGAGTGAATTTATTGAATCTTTTCCTTATGTGATCAAGTACATTAAGGGTAAAGAGAATGTTGTGGCGGATGCTCTTTGCCGCAAGTGCATGTAAGTTACTCAACTTGAGGTGAATGTCATTGGCTTTGAGCATGTTAAAGATCTATATGCACATGATCCTTCATTTGCGATTCCTTATGCCAAATGTCTGCTACCACTTGTTGGGAGAACTATTACCTCAAGCATGGCTACCTTATGCACGCTAACAAACTTTGTATACCCGAGTCGTCTCTTCATTTGATACTTTTGCAAGAGGCTCACGGCGGAGGACTTATGGGACATTTGGGCGCGACAAGACATTTTCCACACCTTCAAGTAATTTTGGCCCAAGATGTTTCGCGACGTCGCACGCTTCACCAATTGTCAGTACAATAGACCTTGGCATATGTTGCCCAGACTGTACACAGGCACAGGGGCAAGGTTGCGATGACAAGACAATACCAAGCTGAAGATATAGCACTTTGGTGAATCGAAGGGCGGATCAAGAAGAACAAGTCAAGCCAAAGGAGCAAGGAATCACTAAGGAAAAACCTCCCTTACCGGGCAGGCGAGCCCGGTCAGGTCGAAGCCACACCAAAGACAAGTCCCAAGACTCCCCTCGCAGGCTTGCCGGGAGCACCGAGGGCGGATCGCCCCGCCAAGGAACCACAACTCCACCGCACAGCGACTCAAGTCACTTATCAGTGCGGTGTCGAGCCACCAAGTGGTCAAGTGGCTGTCCTCTGGCACGTGGAAGCCATTTGAGGAGAAGATTCACCCCGCATGACACCTGTCCAGAGGCGTGTCAGGCAGACTGGGCGAGAGACAGCAAAAGTAGCGCGACAAGGCTTGCCGGGCTACTCCCATGATGTGACACTAAGTGGTGCATTTAATGCGCCCTGTCCTGTCGGCAGGGTTAGGTATGATAGCACTGTTTGCTGTCTGATCAGTGCGTAATGACTGATTTTCCACTGTGGTAACCCCTTGGCCTATAGAAGGAGGACCATGGCGAACTAAAATAGGATTCATACCCTTGTACACTCTTATGCGTGAAGCCACTCTCCCCGAGGCAACCGTGCCGGGCTTGAGCGTTGCGTATTCGTCACGGTCCGCCATCAAATCCACCAAAGCAGGAGTAGGCTTTTATGCTTCCCAGTGGCCCGAACCTGGGTAAAAACCACCATGTCACCATTGCCATGCCACCTCTATGATCTCCGCTCTTTGTGCAACGTGCCCCTCCCCCTTGCCGAACCACAAGGGGCCAATGCCTCCATAGGTGATCGTCTTCTGCCACGACATCTTTGGCGTGCCAGGTAGGGGGCGGCTCTTGCGTGAACCCGATGTTGTAAGCAGCGCGTCAATCTTCATCATCATCTTCTTCATCGACGACTTCATCATCCATGGCGCCCAAGAAAAAGTCAGGCGCTAAAGCTCACCCGTCCACCTCGTAGGCCCTCCCGCATGTAGCCACTGATGCCGTGGGGGCTATGAGGGCGCATGGGGGCGTGGACGCCGCGGGGAACGTGACTGGCAGGCGGCACCATCACGTTCCCCCTGCGGCTGAAATAGGAGCAGGAGGTGCCGGAGGAGGACAACATCAACAGCACCTTAGCGGCCATGCTCCACAAGATGTGGATGGGGAGAATATTCCATCTCCACCTCTCCACCCTACTGAAGGACGCAGCCATAGCGATGGCTCTCGCTCTTATGTGAATCGCAACCCTCTAGCTGCCACCGCTGCGGGTGGGGCTACAGGGCCCGCGCCATCCCCAGGGAAAGTTAACGAGGATGATGCGCCGGATGGGGTCATCAATCCCCAAGAGCATCTGCCCCGGCGCAACGCCACCATGGAGATCGGCTCGCGGCGACGAGAACATCATGCCACCACTACTGGCACCGTCAGAAGTCGGGTGACATCGCGATCTGCGTAATCGTCCATGCCAAGCACCGCTTCGGAAGCTATGGCGCGAGCCCAGCTCCTGCTGAGATTCCCGCCAGTGGCCAATCAAATGGATGAGTGGAGAGCCACCATTCAGAGACTGATTGGTTTCGCTGAGGCGAGAGGATCACAGCGGGTAGGCCCCCCACGGCCTCCACGTACAACGACAACGGCCTGAGCCGCTGGCCGTATCGAAGGGGCCACTCCTACGATGCAGTCCCCTCCATGGCAGCCAGCGCAGGGGCCGCAACCAGAGCCACATGACTAAGAACGCGACGATGTGTCGATGGCCTCGTCTGATCCTCGAGCTCGTCAAGACCAGCGGAAGATCCTGGAAGACAGGCGGAGGGAAGACGCGCGTGTCACCATAGAATGACGCTGCGAAACCCGCCGCCAGTCTGATAGGCGAAATGGCCCCGACGTCGACGATCCTGGTGGAAACGGTACCTGCCTTTCAAGTTTCGGTGCCCCGCCTTCACTCGTGAGCTACGGCAAGTCCATTGGGCATCCGCATGTATGTTCAAGCCAGAGATACCAGAAAAGTATGATGGAAGATTGAACCTGGCTGAGTTCTTGAGCATCGACACCGTCGTCGTCCAAGCTGCCGGAGGAAGAGATGAAAAGGTATTCAGCAACTACTTCCCCTTGGCACTCAAGACAAACGTGAGGTCATGGCTGATGCACTTCTCAGAAAACTCCATCTTGACCTGGGCTGACCTGTGCACTGAGTTTGTTGGCGCCTTCACGGGCGGCCATCGACAACCAGGTCGGCCCAGTGACTTGCAGCTCCTCCCACGGAAGGTAGGAGAGAGTTTACAGAAGTATATGCAGAGATTCAGCCAGGTGCACAGAAACATTCCAGACATCCACCCGGCAGCTATGATTGTTGCTTTCTAGTCCAACGTACGCAACCTCATGATACGTTCCAAGATGAACGTCCGGTTGCCAAAGAGTGTGAATGAGCTGTACACTTTGGTAGATAAGTGTGCTCGAACAGAGGAGGGGAGGCGACTCCCTGGAGAAGAAGATGGCGTCGACGTTGACTCAGAAGACAACTACGATGCTACCAATCAGAAGAAGAAGAACAAGAAACACAAGAAGAAGCGCAAGGAGAAAACAGTTCTGGCTGTCGAGGGATCTATCGTTTCAAGTACCGGCAAGAAGGCCAAGACCGAAGCTCCTGGCAAGGAAGTTGCCGTATGCACTGACTGCCGAGAAGTTGTGGCGGCCGAGAAGGCTGGGATGGCTGATGGGTTGTACTACAAGATCCATCAGACCAAGAGCCATGATCTCCATGAGTGTCATCAAGTTGAGCAACTCGTTGAAAAGCAGAAAGTTGAGTACGAGAAGCATGACAATGAGAGAGACCAAGATGGCACTGTTAGGAAGGGCCGAGGTGGCAAAGGAGGCTGCCCCGGCAAAGTCCCTCAACATCAAAGGAAACCTGCTAGAGGCCATGACAAGAAGGAATGCGATGACGAGAGTGATGAAGAGGATGAGGAGGAAACCAGCGAGCAGGAATTTCAGAAGGCCACTGACACCCTGTGCATTGACGGGGGTGCATCTTTGCACTCCTCTCACCGCCAGCTTAAACAGTGGGCGCGTGAGGTCAATGTTGTGGAGCTGGCGGCAGAGTCTCGGAAACCACTCAAGTGGTCCCGCACACCCATCATCTTTGATGATGAGGATCGCCCTGACTGCACGACCGCGGTAGGGTGCTTGCCATTGTTGGTTTCACCAACGATCCGCAACCTCATGGTCACAAAGATGTTGGTTGACGGTGGGGCCGGGTTGAATCTGATTTCTCCCAAGGTCATCAGAAAGCTGCAGATAACAGAAGAAGAGCTTGAGGTTACTGGCACCTTTTAAGGGATCAACCCCGGCCGGAGTCGTCCAAAGGGGAAGATCACGCTGCCAATGACGTTTGGAGGTGAGTTGAACTACCGGACGGAGAAGATTGTGCTCGATGTGGTCGAGCTTCCATTGTCGTACAATGGGAAACTTGGACGACCTGCCCTGGCAAAATTCATTGCGGCATCCCACTATGCCTAGAACACTTTGAAGATGCCAGGACCAATGGGCATCATCTCCATCCCGTCAAACAAGAAGGACGCAATTATATGCATGGATAAGATGTACCGGGAGGCGGTCGCTGCCGAGGCCGCGGAAGCCACGGTCCCCGCCAAGGAAAACAAGCAAAGGAGAAAAGCTAGCAAGGATAACTGCAAGGAATCCGGGAAGCGCACCTCTCCGGAGTGTGTTGCGCCTGTCGATGACTTGCTGGAAAGTTCCAATAGCAAGAGATCAAAGGTTGCTGCGCCTACTGTGAAGAAGGTCCCGGCAGTGTTGGTTGGCGCTGATGGTACGTTCACTATCAGCTCCACCCTTGACGACAAATAGGAAAGCGCGCTCGTTGTCTTCCTGCGGGCGAATGTCGAAGTGTTTGCTTTGCAACCATCTGACATCCCCGGTGTTCCCAGGGAGGTAATCGAGCACCACCATGCTGTTTGCCCCCATGCCCGTCCCGTCAAACAGAAGGTCCGGAAGCAAGCTTTGGAGTGGCAGCAATTCATTGCCAAAGAGATCAAGAAGCTTGAAGCTGCTGGTTTGGTCAGAGGAGTGTGGCCTCGGCATGCCCTCTAAAATAAAGCATGCCCGAAGGACCCATTCCCCTTGTGGCGCATCGATCAGATTGTAGATTCCACCTCCGGATGTGACCAGCTTTCCTTCTTGAAAGCCTACTCCGGGTACCACCAAATATTCATGCCCAAGGAAGACAAGGAGAAGACCGCGTTCATAACCCCATGTGGCACATATTGCTTTGTATGAATGCCCTTCAGGTTTAAGAGCACCGGGTCCACCTTTGCAAGGGCCGTGCATATTGGTTTTGAGCCTCAATTGCACATGAATATTGAAGCCTACATGGATGACATCATGGTCAAGACTAAGGACAGATCAACTCTCATTCAAGATTTGGAAGAGACCTTTGCAAATCTGTGCAAGATCAACCTGAAGCTTAATCCAGAGAAGTGTGTGTTTGACGTTCCCTCTGGCAAGTGACTTGGCTTCTTCGTGTCTCATCGGGGGATAGAGGCCAATCCCGACAAGATCAGAGCAATTGAGCAGATTCAAGCACCCAGGACAGTCAAAGATGTGAGGCGTTTAACTGGATGTGTTGCCGCACTGAGTAGGTTCATCTCCAAGTCCGCCGAGCATGCCCTACCGTTCTTCAAAATTTTGTAGAAGGCATGGCCCATGAAGTAGAGCCCAGAGACAGAAGGCATGGACACCACGTGCATCATCTACTTCCACACGTTCTACTACACCGGCACCTCCGTCGGCTGCCACCTCCAACCGTGATACAAGAAAGCGTGCACAACCACCACTATCTCGCCAAGAGTACACTCTTTGGGCCTACACAGAGCTCTTCTTCTTCCATGGCGTCAGCAGGGGCACACAAGTGATATTATTTGTCGTCGTTGTAAGGGAAGAGGACATTTTATTGAGAGAATGCACATCTCAGCGTGTGATGATTGCTACGAGGATGGTGGGTATGAGTCTGCTAGTGACTATGATGAAGAGACTTTGGCTCTTATTACACATGAAGAACACGGTGGAGATGATTACGATCCCGAGGGCGCAATACATGGCTGCTGAAGATCTTGTGACAGTATGAATGTTTAGTTGCTCAACGTGTTTTGAGTGTGCAGGTTACACAAGCTGAGCAAAATCAGAGGCATAACTTGTTCCATACAAAGGGAGTTGTGAAGGAACGTTCTATTCAGCGTCATCATAGATGGAGGGAGCTGCAACAACTTGGCTAGCATGGATATGGTGGAGAAGCTTTCTCTCACCACAAGACCACATCCACATCCTTACTACATCCAATGGTTCAACAACAGCGGCAAGGTTAAGGTAACACGTCTGTTTAGTGTGCATTTTAGTATCTCTACATATGCTGATTATGTTGATTGTGATGTGGTACCTATGCAAGCATGTTCCTTATTACTTGGTAGACCATGGCAATTTGATAAAAATTCTGTACACCATGGTAGAAACAATCAGTATACTCTTGTTCACAAGGATAAAAATATTACTTTGCTTCCTATGACTCCTGATTCCATTTTGAAAGATGATATTAATAGAGCTAATAAAGCAAAACAGGAGAAAAATAAGAGTGAAAATCAGATTGTGGCAAAAGAATTTGAGCAACAAATGAAGCCTAATAATAAACCATCTAATGTTGCTTCTGAAATTAAACTGAAAAGTGCATGTTTATTTGCCACCAAATCTGATATTGATGAGCTAGATTCTAGCAAATCTGTTTGCTATGCTTTTGTGTGCAAAGAGGCATTATTTTCATTCGAGGACGTGCCTTCCTCTTTGCCCCTGCTGTCACTAACATTTTGCAGGAGTTCACCGACGCCTTCCCACAAGGCGTCTTGATAGAGGCAAAGGTGTCCCGATGTTTCGATGAGATGGTGGCTATCGTTTACGTGGGAGTCGACCTTGACGATCCGACTACGAACGTCGCGAGACGTCGCGCCTTAGCAATCGCTAAACCAACTTCCGAGGGTTATTGACCACGCCGGAGCACGATCAACCTGACCACGAGGGCCTGTTTCCTGCGAGCAAACGAAGAACAAGCAAGAAACTGAGATTGCAATCTGGATATTGCGAATATAAGATGAAAGCTTTATTGATCAAGGTGGAGTTCTGTGGCGCTTTGTCCAGTCGTTGAACACAAACGAAATGCAGCGAAGTTGCAGCTATGGCGAACTTTTAATCTAAACAAAACCCAAGGTCTAAACGGTGCCCTAAGGGCTGTATATATGGAGGAAGAGGGGAATTTCGTGGCCCTTGGTGGAGGGGTCCAAATCAACCCTAACTCTTGTTTCCCCACACATACGGACTCTAAAACAGCCTATACTTAAGTATTTCGAAATTACATGGGCCTGGCCCAATAATAAGGTGACGCAGCACCTAGAATAGCCTCGGGACGACATTTATGAAGTAGCATCTTGTATATTTCGTCCAAGGCTTCATGCACCCATTATGGTGGCTTCAAAGTCCTGAAATCATCACTTGTAACTCCGTTCTTGTTCCCCTTAGCATGGCATTATCTCCATGCTTGTTCTTGCTCAATGTCCATCCTTCTCCAAGCTAGGGCCTTCATTTGTAAGCAAAACAAATGTATCCAATTTAGGCAGCATCATATTCTCATGAACATTAGAATCATTACCAAGAAACGAAAGTACGATAATTTAATTGGCGTCATGCGAGCTCTAGTAATTGGTCCAAGATATGTAGCAATGAGGGGCTGTGGGTGTAACAATGGTATTGATGTCCTCATCATCCTCCCTTCTTGAAATGAAGTCGTCCTCGACGGAAGCTCATATTCCTCACCCAAATAAGGCCTCAAATCTGCAATGTTAAAAGTGGGACTAACCCCAAAATCTGCGAGCAGCTCAAGTTTATATGCATTATCATTTATTTTCTCTAACACCTTAAATGGACCATCAAGACGTGGCATTAGCTTTGATTTATGCAAATTAGGAAACCTATCCTTACGCAAATGTAACCAAACAAGATCTCCGGTGCAAAGACAACATGTTTTCTACCCTTATCTCCAAAGAAGTTTATATTTAGCATTCATACGCTCAATGTTTTCCTTAGTTATCTCATGCACTTTTAAAATCAATTCAGCACGTTCTTTAGCATCAAAATTAACCTTCTCCGAAGATGGAAGAGGCAACAAATCAATAGGTGCACGAGGTAGGAAGCCATACACAATTTCAAAAGGGCACATCTTAGTAGTAGAATGCAATGAACGATTATAAGCAAATTCAATATGAGGCAAGCATTCTTCCCACATTTTCTTATTATTCTTCAAAACAGCCCTAAGCATAGTAGACAATGTTCTATTGACTACTTCAGTTTATCCATCAGTTTGGGGTGACAAGTAGTACTAAAAAGCAGTTTAGTCCCCAACTTAGCCCATAAACATCTCCAAAAGTGGCTAAGAAATTTAGTATCACGATCTGAAACAATAGTATTTGGCACACCATGCAAGCGAATAATTTCACGAAAGAACAAATCAGCAACATTAACAAAGATCATCGCTTTTATGACATGGTATAAAGTGTGCCATTTTCGAGAATCTATCCACGACAACAAATATGCTATCCTCCCTTCTTTGTTCGAGGTAAACCTAAAACAAAGTCCATAGATATATCCTCCCAAGGAACACTAGGCACAGCAAAGGCATATATAAACCATGAGGATTGAGTCGTGACTTAGCTTTTTGACATGTAGTGCAGCGAGCAACAAAACGCTCAACATCCCGTCTCATCTTTGGCCAAAAGAAATGTGTAGCAAGTATATCCTCCGTCTTCTTCACGCCAAAGTGTCCCATTAATCCTCCTCCATGCGCCTCCTGCAACAACAAAAGACGAACAGAGCTAGCAGGAATGCATAGCTTGTTAGCACGAACACAAAACCATCATTAATAACGAACTTGTTCCATGTTCTTCCCTCTTTACAATTCTGCATTACATCTTTAAAATCAGCATCATGCACATATTGATCTTTGATGGTCTCCAAACCAAATATTTTGAAGTCAAGTTGTGAAAGCATAGTATATCGACGAGACAAAGCATCAAGAATAACATTTTCTTTACCCTTCTTGTGTTTAATGACATAAGGAAAGTCTCAATGAATTCAACCCATTTAGCATGTCTACGATTCAGTTTAGCTTGACTTTTAATATGTTTCAAAGATTCATGATCGAAATGTATAACAAATTCTTTGGGCCATAAATAATGTTGCCATGTCTCTAAAGTCCGAACAAGAGCATATAATTCTTTGTCATAAGTAGAATAGTTCAGACTAGGCCCACTCAATTTTTCGAAAAAGTATGCAACAGGTTTGCCATCTTGTAATAACACACCTCCTAATCCAATTCCACTAGCATCACATTCAAGCTCAAAAGTCTTATTAAAGTCGGGAAGTTGGAGTAAAGGAGCATGTGTCAACTTATCTTTCAATACCGTGAAGGCTTCTTCCATGCGGTACCCCAAACAAAAGGCACATCCTTCTTTGTAAGCTCATTGAGAGGTGCAGCAATGGTGCTAAAGTCTCTCACAAAACGCCTATAGAAACCAGCGAGTCCAAGAAAACTCCTCACTTGTGTGACCGTTTTGGGCTGCGGCCAACTCTCAATAGCTTCAATCTTGGCTTTATCAACTTCAATTCCTGTGGAGTAACAACATAGCCAAGAAAAGATACTCGGTCGGTGCAAAAGGTGCACTTCCCAAGGTTACCAAACAAGCGTGCATCACGTAGAGCATTAAAAACAGCACGTAAATGTTCCAAATGTTCTTCCAAAGATTTGCTATAAATCAGTATATCATCAAAGTAAACTACCACAAATCGTCCAATGAAAGCACGTAAAACTTCGTTCATTAATCTCATGAAAGTACTAGGTGCATTAGTTAACCCAAAAGGCATGACTAACCACTCATATAATCCAAACTTAGTTTTAAATGCTGTTTTCCATTCATCTCCCAATTTCATACGAATTTGATGGTATCCACTACGCAAATCAACTTTGGAGAATATTGTAGAGCCACTTAATTCATCAAGCATATCATCTAGCCTAGGAATAGGATGACGATAACGAATAGTAATATTATTAATGCCTCTACAATCAACACACATACGCCGACGTACCATCCTTTTTAGGCACTAGTATAATAGGAACAGCACAAGGACTAAGAGATTCGCGTATATAACCTTTGTCGAGCAGCTCCTGTGATTTGACGCATAATCTCCTTCGTCTCCTCTGGATTGGTACGGTATGGTGCGCGGTTGGGTAGCGATGCACCGGAATTAAGTCAATTTGATGCTCAATCCCTCGAATAGGTGGTAATCCGGTGGCACGTCTTGTGGGAAGACATCAGCGAACTCCTGCAAAATGTTAGTGACAGCAGGGGCAAAGAGGAAAACACGTCCTCGAATGAAAATAATGCCTCTTTGCACACAAAAGCATAGCAAACAGATTTGCTAGAATCTAGCTCATCAATATCAGATTTGGTGGCAAATAAACATGCACTTTTCAGTTTAATTTCAGAAGCAACATTAGATGGTTTATTATTAGGCTTCATTTGTTGCTCAAATTCTTTTGCCACAATCTGATTTTCACTCTTATTTTCTCCTGTTTTGCTTTATTAGCTCTATTAATATCATCTTTCAAAATGGAATCAGGAGTCATAGGAAGCAAAGTAATATTTTTATCCTTGTGAACAAGAGTATACTGATTGTTTCTACCATGGTGTACAGAATTTTTATCAAATTGCCATGGTCTACCAAGTAATAAGGAACATGCTTGCATAGGTACCACATCACAATCAACATAATCAGCATATGTAGAGATACTAAAATGCACACGAACAAGACGTGTTACCTTAACCTTGCCGCTGTTGTTGAACCATTGGATGTAGTAAGGATGTGGATGTGGTCTTGTGGTGAGAGAAAGCTTCTCCACCATATCCATGCTAGCCAAGTTGTTGCAGCTCCTCCATCTATGATGACGCTGAATAGAACGTTCCTTCACAACTCCTTTGTATGGAACAAGTTATGCCTCTGATTTTGCTCAGCTTGTGTAACCTGCACACTCAAAACACGTTGAGCAACTAAACATTCATACCTGTCGGCATCTTGAGCAGCCATGTATTGCGTCTCAAGATCGAATCATCTCCACCGTGTTCTTCATGTGTAATAAGAGCCAAAGTCTCTTCATCATAGTCACTAGCGGACTCATACCCACCATCCTCGGTAGCAATCATCACACGCTGAGATTGGCATTCTCTCAAAAATGTCCTCTTCCCTTACAACGACGACAAATAATATCACTTGTGTGCCTGTTGACGCCATGGAAGAAGAAGAGCTCTGTGTAGGCCCAGCAGGTGTGCTCTTGGCGAGATAGTGGTGGTTGTGCCTGCTTTCTTGTATCACGGTTGGAGGTGGCAGCCGGCGGAGGTGCGGTGTAGTAGAGCGTGTGGAAGTAGATGATGCACGTGGTGTCCATGATGAAGGTCGACCTGCGAGAAAAGTTAGTCCGCGCCAGCGCACATCGATCCTGCACTTCACGTTCAGCTTTACAAGCAAGATGGAATAATCGAGTGATATTATTATAATCCTTGTAGTCTAGAATGGTTTGAATCTCTCTATTTAATCCACCCGAGAAAACGTGCAAGCATAGCTTCATTCTCCTCAACAATACCACATCTAATCAAGCCAGTTTGTAATTCACGATAATATTCTTCTACGAATTTTTCCTTGTCTTAAGCGCTGCAATTTTTGAAGTAATTCACGTTGATAATATGGAGGAACCCAACGAGTACGCATAGCAGTTTTCAAAGCAGCCCAAGTAGCTGGAACAGGATATAATCTACAATGTTCGACCACCAAACACATGCAAAGCTAGTGAAAGCACAAACAATGCAGCAGAACACGTCTCTCCTCGGGATATTGTAAACATGTAAATCGTTGTTCAGTTTCTAATTCCCAAGTAAGATATATATCAGGAACATATCTACCCTCAAATGGTGGAATATTCAATTTCAGTTTAGGGAGATGGTCATGATCTCGCACTGAAGAGGAGCCCTAACATTGCCATTATTTGCATGTGGACGACCGGTGGTTGTGGTGCTGGTGGTTGCACGTGGTTCGATGTTGATCAACTTCATCCTCGTAAGCTCACATAATCATCCTCCCCGTCGCAGCAGCAGGAGCCACAAGTATCAACAGCAGCACCAAAGCAGCTTGGCCAGAAGAGGGACACGGGAAGCTCGGCGGAGGGCTGTTTCACGATGTGGAGGTAGTCCATGTTGTTGTAGTAGAGGTGCGTTAGGTGCAGCCGGTGGTGGTGGTGGTAGACGCGAGCAATTCATTAAACTTGTTATCGAGCTTTGTTTGAACGCCTTCTCAATGCCATCTATCTTCTCCATGGCCTCTTCAAATCTATTTAGCACATCGTCCACCTGCCCACTCATCATTTGTTGAAACTTATCATGTAGCGCTTTGTTTGTCATGTTCTCCCGGTCGGTCTAAATCGGCTTGTGATCCTGCCATGGTTAGCGATAATAGAAACACACAAGAATATGATTGACGGACTACTAGGAAGTGGTGGTGGTGGTGTGGTGGACAATCACAAATCCGTCGAGCAAATCTCAAATTCTTACCAGTTCTTACCCAAGAAGAAAGCGTGATCGGCAACCGATGTAGTCAAAACTCTCAAAGCTTGGATAGAGCGATTACGGGGAGAGTCAAGCGCACGATGTAGATGTATGTGGAGCTGGGAAGGCTTATAATATGGTAGCAAAATGGTTAGCAATAATCAATTCAGAGATGCAAAGTTGAATAAACGCTCAACGACAGTCTTGTCTTTGGTCCTAGGTTAGACCGTGCTAGACGCGAGCCTAGAACACTAACAAAATCACGGCGCTGCACGGAAACAACGGAAAAGCACACTCTGAATTTTTTTTTTCGCTCTTTTTTTTTTTTTTTTTTTTTTTTTTTTTTTTTTTTTTTTTTTTTTTTTTTAAAAATCACTATAATGGCGAGTGTCTCAAAACTCTTCCTGTGTCAAACTGACAGGATGGGCACGAAATTTTTCGACCAAAATTTTTTTTTTTTGCCGGACCCAAAAATCTGAAGCGGGTCAAAAAAACTTTCTATAACGGCGATCGTCTCAATCCACTTAGAAACACCTAAAAATAGGGTAGCCGAAATTTTTTGACAAGTACGTTTTGGAAATTTTTTTTTTTTTTTCCAAACCTACTCCGCAAGGAAACACGAATCGGAAACTAGATGGATCTCGAAAACAAACCTAATATGAGAAGAACTTCGGATTGGTGGTGGATATATGGTGGTGGTATATGGCAGCGGTGGTGGAATATGGATACGGATTGGTGGTGGTATATGGATACGGATTGGTGGTGGTATATGGATACGGATTGAGGCGGTGGCGGATAAGCAATGGTGGTAGATGGCAAGGCGATGATGATGGTGCGGCGGCGTGACAACTTATGACCGAACTCAAACTCTAAAAGACTAGACTCTAAGACCAGCAACTTGACACGACGATGCAACCGCAAATTCAACAAAGCAAAAACCCTAAAAAGATTATGCAAAGGCTCAGATTGGTTCGGATATGATGAACTAACCCTAAAAAGAACAGACTCGATCTAATCTACGAAAAACTGTAAAATCTCACCGAGCAACCTGAAAATCTGATACCACTTGATAGAGGCAAAGGTGTCCCGATGTTTCGATGAGATGGTGGCTATCGTTTCTGTGGGAGTCGACCTTGACGATCCGACTACTGAACGTCGAGACGTCGCGCCTTAGCAATCGCTAAACCAACTTCCGAGGGTTATTGACCACGCCGAGCACGATCAACGACCACGAGGGCCTGTTTCCTGCGAGCAAGCGAAGAACAAGCAAGAAACTGAGATTGCAATCTGGATATTGCGAATATAAGATGAAAGCTTTATTGATCAAGGTGGAGTTCTGTGGCGCCTTTGTGCAGTCGTTGAACACAAACGAAATGCACGCCGGGTTGCAGCTATGGCGAACTTTTAATCTAAACAAAACCCAAGGTCTAAACGGTGCCCTAAGGGCTGTATATATGGAGGAAGAGGGGGATTTCGTGGCCCTTGGTGGAGGGGTCCAAATCAACCCTAACTCTTGTTTCCCCACACATACGGACTCTAAAACAGCCTATACTTAAGTATTTCGAAATTACATGGGCCTGGCCCAATAATAAGGTGACGAGCACCTAGAATAGCCTCGGGGCGACATTTATGAAGTAGCATCTTGTATATTTCGTCCAAGGCTTCATGCACCCATTATGGTGGCTTCAAAGTCCTGAAATCATCACTTGTAACTCCGTTTTGTTCCCCTTAGCATGGCATTATCTCCATGCTTGTTCTTGCTCCAATGTCCATCCTTCTCCAAGCTAGGGCCTTCATTTGTAAGCAAAACAAATGTATCCAATTTAGGCAGCATCATATTCTCATGAACATTAGAATCATTACCAAGAAACGAAAGTACCTGATAATTTAATTGGCGTGCGCGAGCTCTAGTAATTGGTCCAGTATATGTAGCAGTAGGGGCTGTGGGTGTAACAATGGTATTGATGTCCTCATCACGTGCCACCGGGATTACCACCTATTCGAGGGATTGAGCATCAAATTGACTTAATTCCCGGTGCATCGCTACCCAACCGCGCACCATACCGTACCAATCCAGAGGAGACGAAGGAGATTATGCGTCAAGTACAGGAGCTGCTCGACAAAGGTTATATACGCGAATCTCTTAGTCCTTGTGCTGTTCCTATTATACTAGTGCCTAAAAAGGATGGTACGTCGCGTATGTGTGTTGATTGTAGAGGCATTAATAATATTACTATTCGTTATCGTCATCCTATTCCTAGGCTAGATGATATGCTTGATGAATTGAGTGGCTCTACAATATTCTCCAAAGTTGATTTGCGTAGTGGATACCATCAAATTCGTATGAAATTGGGAGATGAATGGAAAACAGCATTTAAAACTAAGTTTGGATTATATGAGTGGTTAGTCATGCCTTTTGGGTTAACTAATGCACCTAGTACTTTCATGAGATTAATGAACGAAGTTTTACGTGCTTTCATTGGACGATTTGTGGTAGTTTACTTTGATGATATACTGATTTATAGCAAATCCTTGGAAGAACATTTGGAACATTTACGTGCTGTTTTTAATGCTCTCGTGATGCACGCTTGTTTGGTAACCTTGGGAAGTGCACCTTTTGCACCGACCGAGTATCTTTTCTTGGCTATGTTGTTACTCCACGAGGAATTGAAGTTGATAAAGCCAAGATTGAAGCTATTGAGAGTTGGCCGCAGCCCAAAACGGTCACACAAGTGAGGAGTTTTCTTGGACTCGCTGGTTTCTATAGGCGTTTTGTGAGAGACTTTAGCACCATTGCTGCACCTCTCAATGAGCTTACAAAGAAGGATGTGCCTTTTATTTGGGGTACCGCATGTGAAGAAGCCTTCACGGTATTGAAAGATAAGTTGACACATGCTCCTTTACTCCAACTTCCTGACTTTAATAAGACTTTTGAGCTTGAATGCGATGCTAGTGGAATTGGATTAGGAGGTGTGTTATTACAAGATGGCAAACCTGTTGCATACTTTTCTGAAAAATTGAGTGGGCCTAGTCTGAACTATTCTACTTATGACAAAGAATTATATGCTCTTGTTCGGACTTTAGAGACATGGCAACATTATTTATGGCCCAAAGAATTTGTTATACATTCTGATCATGAATCTTTGAAACATATTAAAAGTCAAGCTAAACTGAATCGTAGACATGCTAAATGGGTTGAATTCATTGAGACTTTCCCTTATGTCATTAAACACAAGAAGGGTAAAGAAAATGTTATTCTTGATGCTTTGTCTCGTCGCTATACTATGCTTTCACAACTTGACTTCAAAATATTTGGTTTGGAGACCATCAAAGATCAATATGTGCATGATGCTGATTTTAAAGATGTAATGCAGAATTGTAAAGAAGGAAGAACATGGAACAAGTTCGTTATTAATGATGGTTTTGTGTTCCGTGCTAACAAGCTATGCATTCCTGCTAGCTCTGTTAGTCTTTTGTTGTTGCAGGAGGCGCATGAGAGGAGGCTTAATGGGACACTTTGGCGTCAAGAAGACGGAGGATATACTTGCTACACATTTCTTTTGGCCAAAGATGAGACGGGATGTTGAGCGTTTTGTTGCTCGCTGCACTACATGTCAAAAAGCTAAGTCACGACTCAATCCTCATGGTTTATATATGCCTTTGCTCGTGCCTAGTGTTCCTTGGGAGGATATATCTACGGACTTTGTTTTAGGTTTACCTCGAACAAAGAAGGGAGGATAGCATATTTGTTGTCGTGGATAGATTCTCGAAAATGGCACACTTTATACCATGTCATAAAAGCGATGATCTTTGTTAATGTTGCTGATTTGTTCTTTCATGAAATTATTCGCTTGCATGGTGTACCAAATACTATTGTTTCAGATCGTGATACTAAATTTCTTAGCCACTTTTGGAGATGTTTATGGGCTAAGTTGGGGACTAAACTGCTTTTAGTACTACTTGTCACCCCAAACTGATGGATAAACTGAAGTAGTCAATAGAACATTGTCTACTATGCTTAGGGTTGTTTTGAAGAATAATAAGAAAATGTGGGAAGAATGCTTGCCTCATATTGAATTTGCTTATAATCGTTCATTGCATTCTACTACTAAGATGTGCCCTTTTGAAATTGTGTATGGCTTCCTACCTCGTGCACCTATTGATTTGTTGCCTCTTCCATCTTCGGAGAAGGTTAATTTTGATGCTAAAGAACGTGCTGAATTGATTTTAAAATGCATGAGTTAACTAAGGAAAACATTGAGCGTATGAATGCTAAATATAAACTTCTTTGGAGATAAGGGTAGAAAACATGTTGTCTTTGCACCGGAGATCTTGTTTGGTTACATTTATGTGAGGATAGGTTTCCTAATTTGCAAAATCAAAGCTAATGCCACGTCTTGATGGTCCATTTAAGGTGTTAGAGAAAATAAATGATAATGCATATAAACTTGAGCTGCTGCAGATTTTGGGGTTAGTCCCACTTTTAACATTGCAGATTTGAAGCCTTATTTGGGTGAGGAAGATGAGCTTCCGTCGAGGACGACTTCATTTCAAGAAGGGGAGGATGATGAGGACATCAATACCATTGTTACACCCACAGCCCCTGCTGCTATACATATTGGACCAATTACTAGAGCTCGCGCACGCCAATTGAATTATCAGGTACTTTCGTTTCTTGGTAACTATTCCAATGTTCATGAGAATATGATGCTGCCTAAATTGGATACATTTGTTTTGCTTACAAATGAAGGGCCTACCATGGACAAGAAAGATGAAACTTGGAGGAAGTTCAAGCATGGAGATGTTGGCATGCGCAAGGGGAACAAGAACGGAGTTACAAGTGATGATTCCAGGACTTTGAAGCCACCCTAATGAGTGCATGAGGCCTTGGACGAAATATACAAGATGCCACTTCATAATATTCGTTTATAGGCTATTCTAGGTGCTGCGTCACCTTATTATTGGGCCAGGCCCATGTAATTTCGAAATACTTAAGTATAGGCTGTTTTTAGAGTCCGTATGTGTGGGGAAACAAGAGTTAGGGTTGATTTGGACCCTCCACCAAGGGCCACGAAATTCCCCCTCTTCCTCCATATATACAGCCCTTAGGGCACCGCTTAGACCTTGGGTTTTGTTTAGATTAAAAGTTCGCCATAGCTGCAACTTCGCGTTTCGCTTGTGTTCAACGACTGCATAAAGGCGTCACAGAACCCCACCTTGATCAATAAAGCTTTCATCTTATATTCGCAATATCCAGATTGCAATCTCAGTTTCTTGCTTGTTCTTCGCTTGCTCGCAGGAAATGCACCCTCGTGGTCGTTGATCGTGCTCGGCGTGGTCAATAACCTCTCGGAGTTGGTTTAGCGATTGCTAAGGCGCGACGTCCTCGCACGTTCGTAGTCGGATCGTCAAAGTCGACTTCCTCCAAAGCGAAAACCACATCTCATCGAAAGACGGGACACCTTTGCCTCTATCAGCTAAAGCCCTTCATGGAGAAGGAAGTGAACCAGTCACGGCAGGATTGAACGCAGATCCAGAGAAAGAAGGAAAGGGTAGTTGATGCGGAGCATCCCAAGGTCATCCCCATGGACCTACCATCGTCTCATCAAGTGCCTAATGGACCCATGACTCGATCACGTGCAAGAGCTCTCGAGACCGAGGTGACATCTCTCCCCTCACAATTCCACTTCGATGACCATGAGACATGGCTACTACCTCAAACGGAGACATTCTGTATACTCAGGTATCAAGGAGTTACCCATGGAGACACCAAGGAGCAAGGAGAATCCGAAGAGGAAGATGGACGTGAAGACGGAGAAGGAAAAGGGCTAAGTCAGCAGAAGCCCGGACGATCCGGACCGCCGTCCGGACGATCCGGCCTCAGCCCGGATGATCCGGACCCCGGCCCAGACGATCCGGATAATTGCACCTGAAGCCCACAGAATCAACAGAATCGGCCCCCTCGAAGCCGGATCATCCGGACCCAGGCCCGGATCATCCGGCCACACCCGGACGTCCGGACCAGGACCCGGACATCAGGCCCTCCCGCAGATGTTCCACCACTTCCGGACCATCCAGACGCCGACCCGGATCATCTGGACCCCCCGAAGCCCGGATCATCCGGACCAGCTCCTGGATCATCCGGCCACCGCCTGCGTGCGTGACTTTGGGCCGAGGCCCGTGTACTCGTTTCGTCTCCTCGCTTACCCCTTCGCCCCTTGGGCTATAAATAGACCTCCTCCTCCCCATTTTTAGGGTAGCAAAGTAGTAGATCATTTGTGAGGATAGCTTTAGCTCAAACATACCGGATCATCTCTTCGAGAGTGACCGCGGCCCCTCTACGGAGAAGATCCTCGTGGATTCAAGACCCCCTCTTGGGTGGCCCCATCAAGACCTCCTATACGGAGAAGAACCGGTTACCGTTTGTATCGTCCGTTGTCGACTATGGATCTTGTATCTTACCTTTGTGTTCATCGATCTAGCACATGTGTGATCTATTCTTGTTGGTTGAGTGATTTCTCCCGTGTTCCCTTCTTGTTTTCCTCGTGTTCCCCCTCGTGTTCATCGCGTTCCTCGTAGGGATCCGCTCCTTTCGTGAAAGATCGGGCCACTAGGGTTCTACCCTACATCATCTTGGTATCATGAGCCACGTTGATCACGGTTTCGGAGCCTCCCCGTTGTGTTTTCTAGCTTGATTTTGTTGATTTCGTCCTAAATCCGAAAATCCCCACAAAAATAGCCCAAATTTTTTTCTTGTGATTTGTGAGTTTTGATGATGTTTTGTTGGTTTTGATCCGTGAGTTTGTTGTGTTGCAAGTGGATCTAGCCTTCCTCCACCATCTCCACCTCGAAATCCCTCCAAAATCCGCGAAATCCCCGAATTTGTGGCCGTTTTCGAGTTCATCCCGAGCCATCCCCGAGCGAGACTGACCCGCCCGGATAATCCGGCTCCTGGCCCGGATCATCCGGCTTCCTCTGCCGAAACTGCAATTCCTGCAGTTTTTAACCACCGCCGCCTACGCCTCCGCATACCCACTTCGACCACCACCACCTAACTTCCGCAAACCCCTCCTAAAACCTTTCCCATACCCCAACCATACCACCATTTGACCGCTACCTACTCCGACACTTTTTGTCGCATTTGATTTTGAGAATTTGAGTGTGGATCACCGTTTCCTTTCGTGTTTCGGCTACCTAGGGACGGTTCGACATCAACATCACCACCGCTCATCTTCGCCAAGGACAACTACGAACGACTACACCCTTGTGGTATCAACTTTGCATTGGTATCATCTTGGTATTGTGATATCATCATACTCTCTTGCATTTGCATTGATAACCCCATAGCCTTACTTTTGCGTAGCTTACCCATCGAGACTAGCCTTTGCGTATTGCCGGCAATGTGACTTGTGCACATTAGTGATCATACATCCCATAGCATACATACTATCATCGTGTTGCATATTTTGGAATCATCTTTTGCGTCACAAAGTTGTCATTGCATACACAATTGCTATCTTGGTTCGTGAAACATCGCATGCGAAAAGAGCTCAAACAACAAAGAGCCAAACAAGCTTTTAAGCAAAAGAGAAGGATAAGCAAAAAGCTTATAAGCAAGAACCATAGCATCATACAACATTAAGATTGTCATACTCGATCATCTTGGATCATATCTCCGGAACATCATACATAGAGCTTACTTGGGATAAAAGT
The DNA here is from genome assembly GCA_021605205.1 of Aegilops longissima. Taxonomy (NCBI): domain Eukaryota; kingdom Viridiplantae; phylum Streptophyta; class Magnoliopsida; order Poales; family Poaceae; genus Aegilops; species Aegilops longissima. Next base: position 325,134,926 of record CM038678.1, on the reverse strand, counting down.
CGTTGCATTTTTTCTTCGTAGGTTGTGCACAAGTTCGTATCCGCCTATTGTGCAATCGTGCTAGCGTCTCTCTAGTGTTGTGCAACAAGAGCATTTTCGTGGATTCCACATTTTGTCTCACCCTTGGTTGCACGGCCCCATTTATCTTTCCGTGTGTTGAGTTTCCGTGTACCATATCTTGCTATTGGTCTACTTGTTACATTTACAAGTCGCGAATCATCCCCAACGTTATTGAATCTTGCTTACATTCACATCAAAAATTGTGCCACTCTCCTAACCAAGCTCCACCATAAGCTTTTACTTGTGTAGGTGTGAGGACCGACAAGAATTGCTACCAATTGTGCTATTTCCTTGCTACACATTGGCGCGATCTTTGATCCATTTTCAACTTCGATCAAGGTACATTTGGTATTGGTTCTTCTTTGTCTCCCACTCACATATCTTTATTTGAAATGATGGATAGGCCAAGTACTTCTACCAACCCACTCTTCGTGGAGCAAGACGAAGACATGTCATCCTACGTCACCAAGACTCAACTATTTGGTGCACACCGAGCTTTACATCAAGAACAACTCGCTTTGGGCGACCGCATCGACAACCGCGCCACTGACTTGCGCCTCTTTGACAACAAACTTGACGAGCACAAGCACGAGAATGACGCAAGGATGGATAAGCTTCGTGCCTTGTTGATCAACCGCTCTTCTACCACTTCGTCCTACTCAAGAAGGAGCCACTCAAGTCGACACTCCGACGACACCATCTCCGGCTCAAGTACACCGACATCGAATACTCTTCGTCATGCCACGCGCCAAGACCGTCAAGCTAACCGCAATCCTCTACACAACACCGACTCTCAATAGCATCGACATCCTCAAAACCAAGCTACATTCGCACAAGCACAAGAACGGCAACGCCAATGACAACAAGAACAAGAGGAGTGATCGCGAAAACATCAAGATGCACAAGACGCCGAGGCGGAACGCCAACAACAACAACTCCGTGAAGCTCAAGCACTTGAGGCGCAACGTGCCCTTCGTGACTCAAGCCGTGCCGTAGCCAATCGAGGCCGACACGCTCGACAACATCAAGAAGCACTTCGCGATGAAGCTCAAGAGAGGATTTACCAAGCACGTGTGCATCGACAAGCTCCTCACCAAGATCGACAAGCTCCTCCTCAAGCGAGACAAGAACGTCAAGTCCATTGAGAGCAACATGAGGATGACAACCGTCCTCGCCAAGAGCAACATGAGGATGACAACCCTCCTCGCCAAGAGCAACATGAGATCGTCAATCCTCAATGACATGGGCGTCATCATCCCCGACCCCAACACAATGAAGAGCAACGATAGGCAAGCTAAAGTTCACCATGCCCAAGTTCACCGGTAGCAACGACCCCGAAGAGTACATCTCATGGGCATTGAAGGTTGACAAAATCTTCCGCTTGCACAACTACGAAGAAGAGAAGAAGATCGCAATGACATCACTCGAATTCCAAGACTACGTCCTAATTTGGTGGGAACAAATCATTGAGCGCCGAGCGACAAGAGGTGAACCACCCATCACCACTTGGACACAAATGAAGGATGTCATGAGAGCACGATTCGTGCCAAACTACTACAACCACGACCTCTTCAAGAAACTCTAACAACTCAAGCCAGGAACAAAGATGTTGAAGAATACTACAAGGAAATGGAGATAGCCATGATTTGAGCCAATGTGAAGGAAGATGATGAGCAAACAATGGCACGTTTCTTGAATGGACTCAATCATCCCATCAAGAAGATCGCCGACTTCCAACCCTACTCCAACCTCATTGAGCTCGTGCATCAAGCTACAAAGGCGGAACGTCAAGTGCAAGATGACCTCAAGTACGCCAAGTACTCGTCCAAGACCTACGGCTTCTCCAACACCCAAGCTGCAACGACTCCAACACCTTCTACCTCAACCAAGGCATCTACAAGCAACGACGACAAGCTAAGCTCCAAGAAAGCTTCGACAAGCTCAAATCGTCCTCCTACTACAAGCAACTTCAAGCCGCGTGCTTCGTCCTCTACTCCGACCGATGAGACCGTCAAGACAAGCTCTTTCAAGTGTTTCACTTGCGGCGGCCAAGGCCACAAGTACTTTGAATGCACAAACAAGCGAACCATGATCCTCAACGACGACGGCACCTACGACTCCATGAGTGAAGGAGAAATGGAAGCCATTGAGCAAGTGGCCATGCACCGACAAGTGAACAACGAAGACAAAGATGATCAAGTCTTTTGTGATGCAGATTCAAGTCCCGCTCTTTTTGTCTCCAAGGTCTTGACTCTTCCACATCAACAAGAAGAAGACCAACGATGCCATATCTTCCACACAAAGGCCGGCATCAATGGAAGGTCCGTCAAGGTCATCATCGATGGAGGTAGTTGCCACAACTTGGCAAGTGAAGAACTATGCTCCAAGCTTCAATTGGTCAAGAGGAAGCACCCGCACCCCTACAGGTTTAATGGGTAAGGCAACCCGACACTATACCGAATCGAGCATACGGTCCAAGTCTCCTTCAAAATTGGTGCATATGAGGACACTTTGGAGTGTGATGTGGTCCCAATGACCGTTTGCCACCTCCTTCTTGGTCGACCATGGCAATTTGACCGTGGTGTCATCCACAATGGGCGTACCAATCACTATAGTTTCAAGATGAAAGGGAAGGAGTATGTGCTATGACCTATGTCTCCTAGTCCAGTGATAGCCGTCAAGCAAGCTACCCCATCATGGAGAGAAGAGTGAGAAAGTGATCCACCAAAAAGTGAGTGAGAGCCACAAGCCAAACTTGAGCGCCTCTTCGCCTAGAGAGAAAAACCTCATACTATTTGCCACAAAAAGTGAGATGAGAGAAGTGTGTGAGAACCCATCAAGTGTGATGCACTTTGTCCTTGTGTGAAAGGATGGAGAGCCAACAACTAACACCTCTCATGAGCTACCTTTAGTGTTTCAATCTCTTTTGCAGGAATTCCAAGATGTTTTCCCCGATGAGCTACCTCCGGGTCTACCTCCTCTTCGAGGCATTGAGCATCGAATCGACCTCATCCCCGGAGCGCCTCTCCCAAACAAAGCACCAAACCGAGTCAATCCCGAAGAAACCAAGGAGATTCAACGGCAAGTACAACAACTCATCGACTGATGAGGACATCAATACCATTGTTACACCCACAACCCCTACTGCTACATATACTGGACCAATTACTAGAGCTCACAAGACGCCAATTAAATTATCGTACTTTCGTTTCTTGGTAATGATTCTAATGTTCATGAGAATATGATGCTGCCTAAATTGGATACATTTGTTTTGCTTACAAATGAAGGCCCTAGCTTGGAGAAGGATGGACATTGGAGCAAGAACAAGCATGGAGATAATGCCATGCGCAAGGGGAACAAGAACGGCGTTACAAGTGATGATTTCAGGACTTTGAAGCCACCATAATGGGTGCATGAAGCCTTGGACGAAATATACAAGATGCTACTTCATAAATGTCGTCCCGAGGCTATTCTAGGTGCTGCGTCACCTTATTAGTGGGCCAGGCCCTTGTAATTTCGAAATACACAAGTATAGGCTATTTTTAGAGTCCGTATGTGTGGGAAACAAGAGATAGGGTTGATTTCGACCCCTCCACCAAGGGCCACGAAATTCCCCCCCTCTTCCTCCATATATACAGCCACGAGGGCACCGTTTAGACCTTGGGTTTTGTTTAGATTAAAAGTTCGCCATAGCTGCAACTTGGCGTGCCGTTTGTGTTCAACGACCGGACAAAGGCGTCACAGTAACCCCACCTTGATCAATAAAGCTTTCATCTTATATTCGCAATATCCAGATTGCAATCTCAGTTTCTTGCTTGTTCTTCGCTTGCTCGCAGAAAATGCAGACCCTCGTTGTCGTTGATCGTGCTCCGGCGTGGTCAATAACCTCTCGGAGTTGGTTTAGCGATTGCTAAGGCGCGACGTCCTCGCACGTTCGTAGTCGGATCGTCAAAGTCGACTTCCTCCAAAGCGAAAACCAACATCTCATCGAAAGACGGGACACCTTTGCCTCTATCATCGACAATGGTCATGTACGTGAAAGCCTAAGCCCTTGTGCCATTCCCGTTATACTTGTGCCTAAGCCCGATGGAAGTTTCCGCTTGTGTTCCGATTGTAGACCTATAAATGCTATTACTGTTCGCTATAGGCATCCCATTCCTCGCTTAGATGATATGCTTGATGAACTTAGTGGAGCCAACTTTTTCTCAAAAATTGATCTTAAAAGTGGCTATTACCAAATCCGCATTCAAGAGGGTGATTAATGGAAAACTGCTTTCAAAACCAATTTGGCTTATACGAGTGGTTAGTCATGCCTATGGGTTTATCGAAAGCTCCCGGTACTTTCGTGCGTCTTATGCATTATGTGCTTCGCCCTTATATTGGAGTCTTTGTTGTGGTTTACTTTGATGATATCCTTGTGTTTAGCAAAACCATGAAAGAGCATCTTCATCATGTTAGGGCTGTTTTGCAAACCCTTCGCAAGGAACGGTTTTATGCAAACATGAAAAAAAAAGCACATTTGGTGTTGACAAAGTGGTTTTCTTGGGTTTTGTTGTATCCTCAAAGGGTGTCCATGTTGATGAATCTAAGATTGAAGCAATTAAAACTTGGCCCCAACCCACCAATTTGCAACAAGTGCGTAGCTTTCTTGGTCTTGCGGGTTTTTATCGTCGCTTTGTGAAAGATTTTAGCACTATTTCCGCTCCTTTGCATGCCTTGAGTAAGAAGAATACTCCTTTTGTTTGGGGATCTTTGCAATCCACCGCTTTTGATGAGCTCAAGTCTTTTCTTACTCATGCTCCAATTCTTGCTCTGCCCAATTTTGACAGAACTTTTGAGGTTCATTGTGATGCAAGTGGTACCGGAATTGGCGGAGTTTTGATGTAAGAAAAACGAGCCATTGCATATTTTAGTGAAAAACTATCCGGTCCTCAACTTAACTATCCCATCTATGACAAAGAATTGTATGCTTTAGTACGTGTGCTACATGTTTGGGAACATTATCTTAGACCTCATGAGTTTGTCATACATACAAATCATGAAACACTTAAGTACTTAAAAGGTCAAACTAAGTTGAACAAGCGTCATGCCAAATGGAGTGAATTTATTGAATCTTTCCCCTATGTGATCAAGTACATTAAGGGTAAGGAAAATGTAGTTGCGGATGCACTTTCACGCATATGCACGCTTGTCACTACACTTGAGTTAAATGTTATTGGTTTTGAGCACATAAAAGACTTGTATGAACATGATCCTACTTTTGCTATTCCTTATGCCAAGTGTTTGACGCATACTTCTTGGGATCGATACTACATCAAAGATGGATATCTCATGAGAGCTAACAAACTTTGCATACCCGAGTCCTCTCTTCGCTTATTGCTTTTGCAGGAATCTCATGGAGGCGGACTCATGGGACACTTTGGACGCGACAAGACATTTGCTACAATCTCAAAGAACTACTTTTGGCCCAAGATGCATCGCGACGTCAATCGCTTCACCAACCGATGTTCTACATGTCGCAAAGCTAAGTCTAAAGCCCAATCTCATGGCCTCTATATGCCACTTCCAATTCCATATCAACCATGGGAAGATATTAGTATGGACTTTGTGCTTGGTTTGCCTAGAACTCGAAATGGCAAGGATTCCGTTTTTGTTGTTCTGGACCGTTTCTCCAAAATGGCTCATTTCATTCCTTGCAACAAGATAGACGATGCTTCACATGTTGCCAATCATTTTTGTAGGGAAATCTTGCGACTTCATGGAGTGCCAAAGACGATTGTCTCGGACCGCGACATCAAGTTCTTGAGTTACTTTTGGAAGACCGTATGCGCCAAGCTCGGAATCAAGCTACTATTCTCCATGGCATATCATCCACAAACCGACGGCCAAACGGAGGTGACAAACCGTACGCTCTCCACCCTTCTTTGCGTGCTAATCAAGAGGAACATCAAGGAGTGGGAGGAGTGCCTACCGATCGCCAAGTACGCCTACAACCGAGCAAGACACAAGACTACCGACAAGTCCCCCTTCGAGGTCATCTATGGTTTCAACCCATTGTCCCCATTGGACATACTACCCCTACCACCCCAAGAGAGCGCAAACATGGACGCGAGTGCCCGAGTCAACCACCTCAAGAAAACGCATGAAGATACAAGGCACACCATTGAGCGCCAAGTACAACGACTCGCGACCAAGCTCAACGTCAACAAGCAACCCATGATATTCAACATTGGAGATCTTGTGTGGATACACCTTCGCAAGGAACGCTTCCCCAACGACCCCAAGTCCAAGCTTCTACCATGAGCCGATGGACCATTTAAGGTGCTTGCACGCTACAATGGTTGCATACAAGATCGACATCCCACGTGACAAGTACTCCGTGAGCGACATCTTCAACGTCAAAGATCTCTCCCCGTACCATGGTGATGAGGATCTGAGGTCGGATCTTTCCCAAGGGAGGGGAGATGATGCGGAGCATCCCAAGGTCATCCCCATGGACCTACCATCGTCTCATCAAGTGCCTAATGGACCCATGACTCGATTACGTGCAAGAGCTCTCGAGACCGAGGTGACATCTCTCCTCTCACAATTCCACTTCGATGACCATGAGACATGGCTACTACCTCAAACAGAGACATTGTGTATACTCAGGTATCAAGGAGTTACCCATGGAGACGCCAAGGAGCAAGGAGAATCCGAAGAGGAAGATGGACGTGAAGACGGAGAAGGAAAAGGGCTAAGTCAGCAGAAGCCCGGACGATCCGGGCCGCCGTCCGGACGATCAGGCCTCAGCCCGGATGATCCGGACCCCGGCCCGGACGATCCGGATAATTGCACCCGAAGCCCACAAAATCAACAGAATCGGACCCCTCGAAGCCGGAACATCCGGACCCAGGCCCGGATCATCCGGCCACACCCGGACGTCCGGACCAGGACCCGGACATCCGGCCCTCCCGCAGCTGTTCCACCATTTCCGAACCATGCGGACGCCGACCCGGATCATCCGGACCCCCCGAAGCCCGGATCATCCGGATTAGCTCCCGGATCATCCGGCCACCGCCTGCGTGCGTGACTTTGGGCCGAGGCCCGTGTACCCGTTTCGTCTCCTCACTTACCCCTTCACCCCTTGGGTTATAAATAGACCTCCTCCTCCCCATTTTTAGGGTAGCAAAGTAGTAGCTCATTTGTGAGGATAGCTTTAGCTCATCCATACCGGATCGTCTCTTCGAGAGTGACCGCGGCCCCTCTACGGAGAAGATCCTCATGGATTCAAGACCCCCTCTTGGGTGGCCCCATCAAGACCTCCTATACGGAGAAGAACCGGTTACCGTTTGTATCGTCCGTTGTTGACTTTGGATCTTGTATCTTACCTTTGTGTTCATCGATCTAGCGCATGTGTTGATGAGGACATCAATACCATTGTTACACCCACAGCCCCTACTACAACATATACTGGACCAATTACTAGTGCTCGCGCACGCCAATTAAATTATCAGGTACTTTCGTTTCTTGGTAATGATTCTAATGTTCATGAGAATATGATGCTGCCTAAATTGGATACATTTGTTTTGCTTACAAATGAAGGGCCTGGCATGGATAAGAGGGATGAACATTGGAGCAAGAACAAGCATGGAGTTGATGGCATGCGCAAGGGGAACAAGAACGGTTTAACAAGTGATGATTTCAGGACTTTGAAGCCACCATAATGAGTGCATGAAGCCTTGGACGAAATATACAAGATGCTACTTCATAAACTTCGTCCAGAGGCTATTCTAGGTGTTGCGTCACCTTATTATTAGGCCAGGCCCATGTAATTTTGAAATACATAAGTATAGGCTGTTTTTAGAGTCCGTATGTGTGGGGAAACAAGAGATAGGGTTGGTTTTGGACCCCTTCCCCAAGGGCCACGAAATTCCCCCTCTTTCTCCATATATACAGCCCTTAGGGCACCGTTTAGATTTTGGGTTTTGTTTAGATTAAAAGTTCGCCATAGCTGCAACTTCGCGTACTTCGTTTGTGTTCAACAACCAGACAAAGGCGTCACATAACCCCACCTTCATTAATAAAGCTTTCCTCTTTTATTCGCAATATCCAGATTGCAATCTTAGTTTCTTGCTTGTTCTTCGTTTGCTCGCAGGAAATAGACCCTCGTGGTCAGGTTGATCGTGCTCCGGCGTGGTCAATATCCCCTCGGAAGTTGGTTTAGCGATTGCTAAGGCGCGACGTCTTCGCACGTTCGTAGTCGGATTGTCAAAGTCGACTCCCACAGAAAACAATTGCTATCTCATCGAAACATCGGGACACCCTTGCCTCTATCATGTGTGATCTATTCTTGTTGGTTGAGTGATTTCTCCCATGTTGATGTAGGGCGGAACCCTACGTAGATGATCTTTCACGTTGGAGCGGATCCTACGGTGAATCACGAAGAACACGTGGAAGAACAAGAGGGAAACATGGGGAAAACGAGAGAGAAGTCACTCAACCAACAAGAGATCAATCACACAAGTGCTAGATCACCGATCACATAAGGTGGCACAAGATTCAAGATCAACAAAGGAAAGATACAAACGGTAGCAGTTCTTATCCGTGAGGAGGCCTTGAGGGGGTCCACCCTAGAAGGGGGTCTTGAATCCGCTTGGGGGATCTTCTCCGTAGAGGTCCTGATCTCCGAGGAGAAGTAGCCAAGTGGATGAGCAAAGGCTCTCACACAAAATATGAGCTAATCCAATGCTAACCCTAGAAAGAGGAAGGGGATGGAGTATATATAGTCTAGGGGGTGAAGGGGTACATGGGCCTCGGCCCGGATGCACTGCACGCAGGCAGGGGAGGTCGGATGTCCGGGCGTCGGGCCGGATGTCCGGGCCTTCACGAGGCGCCGGATGTCCGGGCTAGCAGGCCGGATGTCCGGGCTGGTGCGGCCACATCTGCCGAATCGGGTGCGTGGCGCCGGATTTCCGGGCAAAGGGCCGGATTTCCGGGGCTTCGGGGAAGGCCGGCTGTCCGGGGCGCGGGGCTGGATGTCCGGGCCCTGTAGCTTTTCTGGCTGGGCTGCGGCTGCTGTGTTGGCATCTCCAGGGGCCGGATGTCCGGGGTCTTGGCCGGATGTCCGGGGCCTGGAAGGTGAATTTGCCCGTTTCCATGGTTCTCTTCATCCGTGGACTTGGCGGCTCGTCCGTCTTCACGTGCATCTTCGGAAGGCTCCTCTTGACACCTGATCATGCATAGCATATCGGACTTAGGTAGTAGCCATGTCTCGAGTGGGTCATATGTGATATCACGAAGGAAGGAAGTCACCTCGTTCTCGAGAGCTCTAGCTCTAGCTCGTGTCAAGGGTCCTCTTGGCTCTTGATGAGACGGTTGTAGGTCCATGGGGATGATCGTGGGATGCTCCGCATCATCTCCCCTCCCTTGGGAAAGATCCGACCTCGGATTGAAATCCTCATCACCATGGAAACGGTTGTCGTGGACGGACTTGCAATTGGATGGAGTGGAAGTCATGGCGCAATCCAAGTACTTGAAGATGTCGTCGGGATGGTAGACATGCAAAGAGAGCAAACACAAACGACACTCGGAAATACAATGGTTAGCGCACACAAAGTGTCCATCATGTAAGGATGAGTCCGTGAGGCAAGATTGTTCATGACAAAGCACATGTAGCTTAGCAAGATAATATGGAATGAGATGTAAAGCATTCATTGTGCACACAAATGTGTTGTAAATATGATCAATGCAACCACGGTGCAAAATGATGTCATAGTGAGACGGTTTATCAATAGCATGAATATGGCAATGGATGCCCAACATGTGTATGTTATCATGCAATTGATGATGGGCAATATGATCATGATGTATGAATATGCCATCAACGAAGATCACAACAAATTTGCTAAGGAAGTGAACAAGCTCATATATCATGGATGATATGGGAATACAAGATGCAACAAGGCAATCATAATGTGAGTCAATCCATGCATAAGACGCAAATTTGCTATGGGTATGATATGTCCATCGAGCATGACATGTATGAGCACAATCAACAAATATGAAGGTGTGGGTGCAATGTGTCAAAGGAGTGTTGATGTACCAATGCTCGATGTCGTGGCATGAGTGGAGGTTCGAAGGTGCATCCCATAAGTCTGAGTGCTCCTCAATGTGAAGGTCCATAGAGTCGATCTCCAATGTCGATCCTCCATCCAATAGATGTATCATGTGGACAATAAGAAGGGAACAACAATGAAAGAAGGACCCATCCTGATGAGGACAACAATACCATTGTTACACCCACAGCCCCTGCTGCTATACATACTGGACCAACTACTAGAGCTCGCGCACGCCAATTGAATTATCAGGTACTTTCGTTTCTTGGTAACGATTCCAATGTTCATGAGAATATGATGCTGCCTAAATTGGATACATTTGTTTTGCTTACAAATGAAGGGCCTACCATGGACAAGAAAGATGAACCTTGGAGCAAGTTCAAGCATGGAGATGTTGGCATGCGCAAGGGGAACAAGAACGGAGTTACAAGTGATGATTCCAGGACTTTTAAGCCACCCTAATGAGTGCATGAGGCCTTGGACGAAATATACAAGATGCCACTTCATAATATTCGTCCATAGGCTATTCTAGGGGCTGCGTCACCTTATTATTGGGCCAGGCCCATGTAATTTTGAAATACTTAAGTATAGCTGTTTTTAGAGTCCGTATGTGTGGGGAAACAAGAGTTAGGGTTGGTTTCGGACCCCTCCCTCAAGGGCCACGAAATTCCCTCCTCTTCCTCCATATATACAGCCCTTAGGGCGTCGTTTAGACTTTGGGTTTTGTTTAGATTAAAAGTTCGCCATAGCTGCAACTTCACAGCCGCTTTGTGTTCAACGACCAGACCAAGGCGTCACAGAACCCCACCTTCATTAATAAAGCTTTCCTCTTATATTCGCAATATCCAGATTGCAATCTTAGTTTCTTGCTTATTCTTCGTTTGCTCGCAGGGAACAGGCCCTCGTGGTCAGGTTGATCGTGCTCCGGCGTGGTCAATAACCCTCGGAAGTTGGTTTAGCGATTGCTAAGCCGCGACGTCTCGCACGTACGTAGTCGGATCGTCAAGGTCGACTCCCACAGAAACGATAGCCACCATCTCATCGAAACATCGGGACATCTTTGCCTCTATCACATCCAATATGCAAACTTGAGGATGGCTCAAAGGGAAGAGTTCACCTTTAGTAGATTCTCGCAAATGTTGGTGTTGCACAACGTGTATGCCTTCACATGACCAAGTTGTCGCATAACGGCATCGCCTTGTGAAACCTCCAGAATGAAAGAACATGACAAACACTCGGAAAAACGAATGAGGTTAGCGGAAGTGCAAAACCTATCATTCGAGTGGTAAGATACCCAACAAGTGTATGCATCATGCTCATCATAAGAAAGTACAAGGGAGCGTGTCATAGTATGGAGGCATATGATGCAAGAACAACCAAGTACAATAGGCTCAATCAAACAAGCATGCATCACAAGTAAGGTGTCAAAGTCTCCAAGATCAATAAGTATAGTATAGTTGCACTCAATACACGTGGATATGAGAGAGGCAACTAATGGACACAAGGATCAATGATCTAGATATATCATGTGAGAGGCATGAGCATATATGTCATCAACCCAAGAAAGCAAGTAATAGTGGAACATGGGTGATCCAACATAGCAAGCAATCCAAGCGATCAAGTCAAGCAAGCTATTGGTGCAAAGATGCAACATACTAGGAGGAATTATGGCAAGCATGTCATTGGTGCAAATAGTGTGCATGAATAATTCACATGACATAGCACAAGCATGAAAGCAAGATATGAGTAAAATGTCATCAATGTATTGGCGAGAGACCATATGTAAATAGCAATGGGGCATCATGACTCTCCCAACACAACAAGCATCAATAACATGGGGCACATGATAAATATGGCAATAGCAACAAGGGTCTCCACCAAGCATGCAAATACACATAGGAATATCATAATTGTGCATCATGGGTAAATGCAAGCAAGGGTCACAATTGCATGGCAAAGGCATAGGAGCAAGCATAGCATGCAATGTGAACACGGTAAAATGAGCATAAGGTGACAAGTGGTAAATAGCCCATAGCCGTGTGAGAGCCAAGTAGAAGAGATGCGCGTAGTCCTTGCGCGAAGGGAGCGGTGGTAAGGATAGTCCACGGGATCCCAAAGCATCGTTGCTCTCAAGAGCTCGTTTCGTCAACTCTTGGTATTGAGAAGTTGACGAGTATACATGAGTACCTACACGAAACAAAGACAAAGGAAAAATTGTGTGTGCGTGGTAGATGTACACATCATCCATCATGATGCGCACGTGCATGTGTCGTTGAGCACAAAATAGCCAATGCTCAAATAAATGAGATGCGTGATATAGAAACATGTCATACATCATGATAGGTTTGTTGTTATGCATGGCATAATGGAGACTCGAATTATGTAATGCATCTTGGGAAATATCGAGAGCATTGTTATTCATGGAATGCATATGGTTCACGCAATTATGGGAATCATGCAAAGTATGAGATGCATCAGAATCTCCTAATATGTATGAGGAAACTATGGGGGTCTCCTCATGAGCAAGAGTAGAAACATCACGTGGAGAATATTGACAACATCCAAAACAATGCATATTCAAACAATGTGATCATGGCATGTCATAGTAGAGGAATTATAAATCATGTAAAGGAGGCATGGCAATATCATCACAAGAGAAGCAAAAGCCAATGACCATCATCTCGTCATCTATGCCATAAGTGCAAATAGGGTTTATTTTAATGGGGCATGCATAGTTACTATGTTGAGATTGAAATGATGCAATATGGGAGATCTCACTCATAGCATATGACAAGTTCAAAGGATTATCAAACATAATGTGACCAATAGAATTTTCACATGATATCCTATGAAGCATAGCATCACAACTAGGCAACTCAAGATGCTCATCATCATAGTCATCATAAATAGGTAAGTCAAGGCATGAAGAAGTTTCACTAGCATGAAGCATGGTAATAGGTGGGTCGACATCATGGGAGCAATCAATGTCAAGATGGTCCACTAGTGGGACAAGAGAAGTACCATCACCTATGTTACCTTTGGAGCATCGCTCATGTGTTGTAGGTGAGGTGTCAACGATCCATTCGTTGTCATCTTCATCTTGATGGAACCATGTGGGGGGTGTATCATCGTCCACCATGGCCATCGCTGCGTCTCCAATGTAGGGATGGACTCACGAGGATAGGCATGTCGTCATGTAGGAGACCTAGCACCAAAGAAGAAAACACACTAGGAGTAGAGGTTAAGTCGTTAGAAATCATAGTGGCCTCATGTGTCGTGTCAACTACCTCACTCACTAAGTGTTGTGGCTCACTCACTCCCTCAAGGATGCTCTCACTCGTATGGTGGGTGGAGTCACTCAAATGGCGCCAACCTCACATAGGATGTGTGGCATGCTCTCATGTGTGGGGCTAGTGGTGGTCACACTCATCCTCTCATAGGAAATGCTCTCAATGTCACGTATGGTGGAGTCACTCATGTCACTCAAGGGGTGGTGGCTCTCCTCACATGGCAATTGGGGCATCTCGACATATGTGGGTGCCGAGAGATGTAGGTGCAATGTCTCCATGCGCGGTCGCGTAGCTTGACTCGGAGTATGAGTCCAATGTGGGTGTCGTCTTCATGTTGTTGAAGAGGTTCGGCTCGTCGCCGTGGTCGAAGGGATGGCCCTTGCTCGACCGCCTTGTCACCGCCTTGGTGTTGGAGGCGCATATGATGTGGCACCTCATAGCTCGTCTCCATGACCGAAGGGAGTTTCCCATGCTCGGCCATCTTCCTTGAGGGGCTTCAAGATGGAAGTGTCGCCCTCGCTCGTGGGTGGTCGCCTTGGACTTGATGAAGTCGATGTAGGCGTACACGGGAAGTAGGCGAAGATGTCGTACGTCCAAAGGCGAAGATGTCTTGATTGCACTTGGCGAAGATGCCGAAGTGGTTGTTGTAGCCGTAGCGCCGTCTTGGTGGTGCTCGTCTCGCGGTCTTCTCTTGTGCTTTTGAAGCTTCGACTTGGCGTGAAGTAGGGCTTGTTGGGACTTGTGCATTTGCGCTTGTGGAGAATCTTCATGATGATGATGTCGTTGTCGTGCTTGAGCTCCTTGGTGTTCGTCGTCGTCGTGCACATGATGCTTGGAGGTCACTTGCCCTTCATGACGATGTTGATCACGAACGTGATGGTGGTCGCCATGTAGATGTGGACGAGGACGATTTGCACTTGCGTCGCTTCCGCTCCAAGACTTGTGGCTTGAATGTCGCCGCCTTGAAGATGACGAAGGGGAAGTAGACTTGATCAAGGCTCTAATCTCCTCCATCCTTGCATCTTGCTCCTCTTTATGTGCGGCAAGCTTCTTGTCGATGTAGTTCCTTCTCCTTGCTTCGGAGTGATGAATGTCGATGGAGATGTTCTCGATGCGCTCTCGCAATCTTGATTGTGTGCCTTGCACTTGTCGGTGTAGATCGAAGATAGATGCTTTGGTGATGTAGTTGTTCAGGCCGTCGTTGTTGTCGAGGACCGAAGAGGAAATGCCTTGCCTATCCATCACAAGACTCGAGCAAATATGAGTGGGAGAAAGAGAAGAACTTATACCAATGTACCTTGACCGATGTTGACAATGAATCAAGTTCACTCAAATGAGGACAATGAAATAGCACTATTGGTACCAATCCTTGTCGGTTCTCACACCTACACAAGTAAAGCTTATGGAGGAGCTCGCTGAGGATAGTGGCACAAAAATTTAATGCAAAATGTTAGCAAGAGTCAATAATGTTGAAAGAGATTCACAAATTCGCAAGTGAAACAAATGGACCAATAGCAAAGAATGGCACACGGAAACACACACACGGATAGATAAATGGGGTCGTGCAACCAAGGAATGAGCACAAAATGTGGAATCCACGGAAAACGCTCGTGTTGCACAACTCAAGAGAGACGCTAGCACGATTGCTCAATAGGCGGATACGACACTTGTGCACAACCTATAAGATGCAAAATGGATAAACTTCTATCCCAAGTATGCTATGTATGTATGGTTCCCGGTGTTTCTCTCAAGATGATCCAAGATGATCGGATATGACAATCTTATATGCAATGTGGTATGATGCTATGGCACTTGCTTACAAGCTTCTTTGCTCTCTTTCTTTTGCTTAAAAGCTTTTTTTTCTATGGCCACTTTGCATAATGCACAAACCAAGATAGCAATTGTGTGTATGCGGGAACAAACTTGAGACACAATGGATGATATGATACCAATATGATATGGTATGGTATGTAATGGAAGGTATGATCACTAATGTGCACAAGTCACGTTGCCGGCAATACTCAAATGGCTAGTCTCGATAGGCAAGTAATGCAAAAGTAAGGCTAGGGGTTAACAATGCAATGGCAAGGGGAATATACAATGGAGGGATACCACGATACCAAGATGATATGGAGGTTACCGTCCGTCGATGATGAGTAGCGGTGTTCTTGATGTAGATACCAAGATGATGGAGACTCGTCCCTAAGTAGCTGAAACACCTTAGGAAACGGAAAAACCGCGAACTCAAAATCTCAAACGTCAAATGTCAAAATGGTGGTAGCGGGAATGCGGTGGTGGTTTGCACTTGGCAATGCGGAAGTGGAATGATGGGCTATACACGTGTCGGAGTTGAAGTTGCCGTCCCTAAGTAGCCGAAACACCTTAGGAGACACAAGCCACAACTCAAACAACCTCAAATGCAAAGGGGAACAAATTTTGTTTGGGGCGGAAATTTTCGACTTGGGGGCGGAAATAGATGATTTCGGGGGCAAAATTTGATGGATTTCGTGGATGGAAGGTGGGGAAACTTGGGGGAAAGCTAGATCCACTTGAAACCAAGCAAATCCACGGATCAAAATCAACAAAACATCATCAAAACTAACAAATCACAAAAAAAAATTGGGGCTATTTTTGGTGGGAAATTTTCGGAATTAGGACAAAAACAACAAAATCAAGCTAGAAAAAGAGGGGTAGGGGCTCCAAAAACGTGATCAACGTGGCTCTTGATACCAAGATGATGTAGGGCAGAACCCTACGTGGATGATCTTTCACGTTGGAGCGGATCCTACGGTGAATCACGAAGAACACGCGGAAGAACAAGAGGGAAACACGGGGAAAGCAAGAGAGAAGTCACTCAACCAACAAGAGATCAATCACACAAGTGCTAGATCACCGATCACATAAGGTGGCACAAGATTCAAGATCAACAAAGGAAAGATACAAACGGTAGCCGTTCTTCTCCGTGAGGAGGCCTTGAGGGGGTCCACCCTAGAAGGGGGTCTTGAATCCGCTTGGGGGATCTTCTCCGTAGAGATCCTGATCTCCGAGGAGAAGTAGCCAAGTGGATGAGCAAAGGCTCTCACACAAAATATGAGCTAATCCAATGCTAACCCTAGAAAGAGGAAGGGGATGGAGTATATATAGTCTAGGGGGCGAAGGGTACATGGGCCTCGGCCCGGATGCACTGCACGCAGGCAGGGGAGACCGGATGTCCGGGCCTTCACGAGGCGCCGGATGTCCGGGCTAGCAGGCCGGATGTCCGGGCTGGTGCGGCCACATCTACCGAATCGGGTGCGTGGCGCCGGATTTCCGGGCAAAGGGCCGGATTTCCGGGGCTTCGGGGAAGGCCGGATGTCCGGGGCGCGGGGCCGGATGTCCGGGCCCTGTAGCTTTTCTGGCTGGGCTGCGGCTGCTGTGTTGGCATCTCCAGGGGCCGGATGTCCAGGGTCTTGGCGGGATGTCCGGGGCCTGGAAGGTGAATTTGCCCGTTTCCGTGGTTCTTTTCATCCGTGGACTTGGCGGCTCGTCCGTCTTCACGTGCATCTTCGGAAGGCTCCTCTTGACACCTGATCATGCATAGCATATCGGACTTAGGTAGTAGCCATGTCTCGAGTGGGTCATATGTGATATCACTAAGGAAGGAAGTCACCTCATTCTCGAGAGCTCTAGCTCTAGCTCGTGTCAAGGGTCCTCTTGGCTCTTGATGAGACGGTTGTAGGTCCATGGGGATGATCGTGGGATGCTCCGCATCACATGTTCCCCTCTCGTTTTCCTCGTGTTCCCCGTCGTGTTCATCGCGTTCCTTGTAGGGATCCGCTCCTTTCGTGAAAGATCGGGCCACTCGGGTTCTACCCTAAATCAGTAGTGAAGGCAATTCCAAGACCGTGGCGAGGAAGAAGCTAGTGCAGCGACCAGTTTACTTTGTCAGCTTCCGATTACAGGGGGCTAGATCAAGGTATTCTGGGGTACAGAAATTAATCTTCGGCCTTATCATGACCTCAAGGAAGCTGTGCCACTACTTCCAAGCCCACAAGATCACAGTTGTCACCCGTTTTCCTCTGCAACGCATATTGAGGAACCCTGAAGCCATCGGCAGAATAGTTGAATGGGCACTGTAATTATCAAGCTTTGGACTGAAGTACGAAAGCACCTCTAACATTCAGAGCAGAGCACTAGCATAGTTTACTGTAGAATGGACACCAACCCCAGATGAAGAGACACGGGAAACAGTCATCCCCGGCAAGGAAGTGCCCCAGGAATGGATCGTGTACTTCGATGGTGCTTTCCCACTATAGGGTGCGGGCGCTGGCGTGCTCTTCGTCGCACCCACCGGAGAGCACCTGAAGTATGTGGTCCAAATGCACTTTCCTCGAGAAAGGACTACCGACAACAATATGGAGTATGAAGGGATCATTGCCAGGCTCAGGATTGCGATAGAGTTGGGATCAACAAGCTGACCATCCGAGGAGATTCACAGCTGGTAGTGAGACAAGTCAAGAAGGATTACCAGAGTCCGTTAATGGAGGCATTGATGTAGGGCAAAACCCTATGTGGACGATCTTTCACGTTTGGAGAGGATCCCTACGAGGAACACGAAGAACGAGCGGAAGAACATGAGGGAAATCACGGGGAAAAACACAAGAGAATCACTCAAACCAACAAGATCATCGATGAACACAATGGGAGATACATGATCCAAAGTCAACAACGGACGATACAAGTGGCGGTAGCTCATCTCCGAGAGGAGGTCTTGAATCCACGAGGGATCTTCCCATAAAGGGGTCTTGAATCCATTGTGGATCTTCTTCGAAGAGGCCGTGGTCTCTCACGAGGAGGAGATCCGATATGGATGAGCGAAGCTCTATCACAAATAAGCTAAATCAACGCTAACCCTAACTAGGAGGAGGTGGAGGAGTATATATAGTCATGGGCCACGAAGGGGAAAGTGGGGGCTACATGGACTCAGTCCAATACACTGTGCGCAGACAGGCGTCGGACGTCCGGTGGGTTCCGGTCGTCCGGAGGCTCGGGAAGGTCCGGACGTCCGGTCCTCTTCGGACTTCCGTAGATTCGGCTCGAGTGCGCTTCGGTCGGACGTCCGGAGGGGCCGGTCGTCCGGTGCCTGGAGTTCGTCGGACGTCCGGTCCTGGTCGGACGTCCGACCGCTGTAGCATTTGCTGGCCTGGTTTCCTTGGTCTGTTGTGACCTTCAGGGGCCGGACGTCCGGGCTGGGCCGGTCATTCGGTGGCTGTAGCTTCGGGCAACTTCTTCTCTTGGTCCTTGTACTTGGTGTCCTCGCCGTCTTGTCCATGGTCTTCCTCCTTGTTCCTAGTCATGCATAGCACATATATTTGAGGTAGTAACCATGTCTCACATGTGGGAAGTGAAGGTTCGGAGAGGAGCGAGTTCACCTTGTGTCAATGGCGTATATTCGAGGTCTCGTCATATGTCCACTTGGGGTTTGGAGAGTAGTCGGAGTGTACATGGGGATGAACGTGGGATGTTCCGCATCATCTCCCCCCCCCCTTGGGAATGATCCGACCTCGGATCGTGATCCTCATCACCATGGAAACGGTTGTCGTAGACGGACTTGTAGTTGGAATAAGTTGAAGACATGGCGCAATCAAAGTAGTCCAAGGTGTCGCCGGAGTGATAGACATGCAAAAAGAGCAAACACAAGCAACACTCGGAAATACAATGGTTAGCGCACACAAAGTGTCCTTCATGTAAGAATGAGTCCGTGCGGCAAGATTGGTTGTGACAAAGCACATGAAGCTTATCAAGATGATCTAGAATGAGATGCAAAGCATTCATGGGAGGAAATGCAATCATTGTGCACACAAATGTGTTGTAAATATGATCAATGCAACCACGGTGCAAAATGATGTCATAGTGAGACGGTTTATCAATAGCATGAATATGGCAATGGATGCTCAACATGTGTATGTTATCATGCAATTGATGGTGGACAATATGATTATGATGTATGAATATGCCATCAAGGTAGATCACAACAAATTTGCTAAGGAAGTGCACTAGCTCATATATCATGGATGACATGGAAATAGATGCAACAAGACAAGCATAATGTGAGTCAATCCATGCATGGGGTGCAAACTTGTGGTGAGTATGATATGTCCATCGAGCATGACATGTATGAGCACAATCAACAAATATGGAGGTGTTGGTGTACCAAAGCTCGATGTCAAGGCATGAGTGGAGTTCCGAAGATGCATCCAATAAGTCCGAGCACTCTTCAACTTGAAGGTCCATAGGGTCCATCTCCAATGTTGGTCCTCCATCCAATATATGTATCATGTAGACAAGAAGAAGGAAACAACAATGAAAGAATGACCCGTCCAATATGCGTGTATCTGAGGATAGCGCAAAGGGAAGGAGGTCACCTTTAGGAGGTTCTCAAGGATGATGGAGTTGCGCATATAGTATGCCTTCACATAAGCAAGTTGTCTCGTGATGTTACCGCCTTGTGAATCCTTCAAAATGAAAGAACATGACAAACACTCGGAAAAACAAATGAGGTTAGCGGAAGTGCAAAACTTATCATTCGTGTGGTAAGGTACCCAACAAGTGTATGCATCATGCTCATCATAAGAAAGTAAAAGGGTGCATTTCATAGTTGATAGAGGCAAAGGTGTCCCGATGTTTCGATGAGATGGTGGCTATCGTTTCTGTGGGAGTCGACCTTGACGATCCGACTACGAACGTGCGAGACGTCGCGCCTTAGCAATCGCTAAACCAACTTCCGAGGGTTATTGACCACGCCGGAGCACGATCAACCTGACCACGAGGGCCTGTTTCCTGCAAGCAAACGAAGAACAAGCAAGAAACTAAGATTGCAATCTGGATATTGCGAATATAAGATGAAAGCTTTATTGATCAAGGTGGGGTTCTGTGGCGCTTTGTCCGGTCGTTGAACACAAACGGCACGCGAAGTTGCAGCTATGGCGAACTTTTAATCTAAACAAAACCCAAGGTCTAAACGGTGCCCTAAGGGCTGTATATATGGAGGAAGAGGGGGAATTTCGTGGCCCTTGGTGGAGGGGTCCAAATCAACCCTAACTCTTGTTTCCCCACACATATGGACTCTAAAACAGCCTATACTTAAGTATTTCGAAATTACATGGGCCTGGCCCAATAATAAGGTGACGCAGCACCTAGAATAGCCTATGGACGAATATTATGAAGTGGCATCTTGTATATTTCGTCCAAGGCCTCATGCACTCATTAGGGTGGCTTCAAAGTCCTGGAATCATCACTTGTAACTCCGTTTGTTCCCCTTAGCATGCCAACATCTCCATGCTTGAACTTGCTCCAAGGTTCATCTTTCTTGTCCATGGTAGGCCCTTCATTTGTAAGCAAAACAAATGTATCCAATTTAGGCAGCATCATATTCTCATGAACATTGAAATCGTTACCAAGAAACGAAAGTACCGATAATTCAATTGGCGCATGCAAGCTCTAGTAATTGGTCCAAGATGTATAGCAGCAGGGCTGTGGATGTAACAATGGTATTGATGTCCTCATCATCCTCCCTTCTTGAAATGAAGTCGTCCTCGACGGAAGCTCATCTTCCTCACCCAAATAAGGCTTCAAATCTGCAATGTTAAAAGTGGGACTAACCCCAAAATCTGCAGCAACTCAAGTTTATATGCATTATCATTTATTTTCTCTAACACCTTAAATGGACCATCAAGACGTGGCATTAGCTTTGATTTGCGCAAATTAGGAAACCTATCTCACGCAAATGTAACCAAACAAGATCTCCAGTGCAAAGACAACATGTTTTCTACCCTTATCTCCAACAAGTTTATATTTAGCATTCATACGCTCAATGTTTTCCTTAGTTAACTCATGCATTTTTAAAATCAATTCAGCACGTTCTTTAGCATCAAAATTAACCTTCTCCAAGATGGAAGAGGCAACAAATCAATAGGTGCACGAGGTAGGAAGCCATACACAATTTCAAAAGGGCACATCTTAGTAGTAGAATGCAATGAACGATTATAAGCAAATTCAATATGAGGCAAGCATTCTTCCCACATTTTCTTATTATTCTTCAAAACAGCCCTAAGCATAGTAGACAATGTTCTATTGACTACTTCAGTTTGTCCATCAGTTTGGGGGTGACAAGTAGTACTAAAAAGCAGTTTAGTCCCCAACTTAGCCCATAAACTTCTCCAAAAGTGGCTAAGAAATTTAGTATCACGATCTGAAACAATAGTATTTGGCACACCATGCAAGCTTAATAATTTCACGAAAGAACAAATCAGCAACATTAACAAAGATCATCGCTTTTATGACATGGTATAAAGTGTGCCATTTTCGAGAATCTATCCACGACAACAAATATGCTATCCGCCCTTCTTTGTTCGAGGTAAACCTAAAACAAAGTCCATAGATATATCCTCCCAAGGAACACTAGGCACGAGCAAAGGCATATATAAACCATGAGGATTGAGTCGTGACTTAGCTTTTTGACATGTAGTGCAGCGAGCAACAAAACGCTCAACATCCCGCCTCATCTTTGGCCAAAAGAAATGTGTAGCAAGTATATCCTCCGCCTTCTTGACGCCAAAGTGTCCCATTAATCCTCCTCCATGCGCCTCCTGCAACAACAAAAGACGAACAGAGCTAGCAGGAATGCATAGCTTGTTAGCACGAACACAAAACCATCATTAATAACAAACTTGTTCCATGTTCTTCCTTCTTTACAATTCTGCATTACATCTTTAAAATCAGCATCATGCACATATTGATCTCGATGGTCTCCAAACCAAATATTTTGAAGTCAAGTTGTGAAAGCATAGTATAGCGACGAGACAAAGCATCAAGAATAACATTTTCTTTACCCTTCTTGTGTTTAATGACATAAGGAAAGTCTCAATGAATTCAACCCATTTAGCATGTCTACGATTCAGTTTAGCTTGACTTTTAATATATTTCAAAGATTCATGATCGAATGTATAACAAATTCTTTGGGCCATAAATAATGTTGCCATGTCTCTAAAGTCCTAACAAGAGCATATAATTCTTTGTCATAAGTAGAATAGTTCAGACTAGGCCCACTCATTTTTTCGTAAAAGTATGCAACAGGTTTGCCATCTTGTAATAACACACCTCCTAATCCAATTCCACTAGCATCACATTCAAGCTCAAAAGTCTTATTAAAGTCGGAAGTTGGAGTAAAGGAGCATGTGTCAACTTATCTTTCAATACGGTGAAAGCTTCTTCCGTATGGTACCCCAAACAAAAGGCACATCCTTCTTTGTAATCTCATTGAGAGGTGCAGCAATGGTGCTAAAGTCTCTCACAAAACGCCTATAGAAACCAGCGAGTCCAAGAAAACTCCTCACTTGTGTGACCGCTTTGGGCTGCGCCAACTCTCAATAGCTTCAATCTTGGCTTTATCAACTACAATTCCTCGTGGAGTAACAACATAGCCAAGAAAAGATACTCGGTCGGTGCAAAAGGTGCACTTCCCAAGGTTACCAAACAAACGTGCATCACGAGAGCATTAAAAACAGCACGTAAATGTTCCAAATGTTCTTCCAAAGATTTGCTATAAATCAGTATATCATCAAAGTAAACTACCACAAATCGTCCAATGAAAGCACGAAAACTTCGCTCATTAATCTCATGAAAGTACTAGGTGCATTAGTTAACCCAAAAGGCATGACTAACCACTCATATAATCCAAACTTAGTTTTAAATGTTGTTTTCCATTCATCTCCCAATTTCATACGAATTTGATGGTATCCACTACGCAAATCAACTTTGGAGAATATTGTAGAGCCACTCAATTCATCAAGCATATCATCTAGCCTAGGAATAGGATGACGATAACGAATAGTAATATTATTAATGCCTCTACAATCAACACACATACGCCGACGTACCATCCTTTTTAGGCACTAGTATAATAGGAACAGCACAAGGACTAAGAGATTCGCGTATATAACCTTTGTCGAGCAGCTCCTGTACTTGACGATAATCTCCTTCGTCTCCTCCGGATTGGTACGGTATGGTGCACGGTTGGGTAGCGATGCACCGGAATTAAGTCAATTTGATGCTCAATCCTCGAATAGGTGGTAATCCGGTGGCACGCCTTGTGGGAAGACGTCGGCGAACTCCCGCAAAATGTTAGTGACAGCAGGGGCAAAGAGGAAGGCACGCCTCGAATGAAAATAATGCCTCTTTGCACACAAAAGCATAGCAAACAGATTTGCTAGAATCTAGCTCATCAATATCAGATTTGGTGGCAAATAAACATGCACTTTTCAGTTTAATTTCGAAGCAACATTAGATGGTTTATTATTAGGCTTCATTTGTTGCTCAAATTCTTTTGCCACAATCTGATTTTCACTCTTATTTTCTCCTGTTTTGCTTTATTAGCTCTATTAATATCATCTTTCAAAATGGAATCAGAGTCATAGGAAGCAAAGTAATATTTTATCCTTGTGAACAAGAGTATATTGATTGTTTCTACCATGGTGTACAGAATTTTTATCAAATTGCCATGGTCTACCAAGTAATAAGGAACATGCTTGCATAGGTACCACATCACAATCAACATAATCAGCATATGTAGAGATACTAAAATACACACGAACAAAGACGTGTTACCTTAACCTTGCCGCTGTTGTTGAACCATTGGATATAGTAAGGATGTGGATGTGGTCTTGTGGTGAGAGAAAGCTTCTCCACCATATCCATGCTAGCCAAGTTGTTGCAACTCCTCCATCTATGATGACGCTGAATAGAACGTTCCTTCACAACTCCCTTTGTATGGAACAACTTATGCCTCTGATTTTGCTCAGCTTGTGTAACCTGCACACTCAAAACACGTTGAGCAACTAAACATTCATACCACAAGATCTTCAAAGAGCCATGTATTGCGCCTCATGATCGAATCATCTCCACCGTGTTCTTCATGTGTAATAAGAGCCAAAGTCTCTTCATCATAGTCACTAGCGGACTCATACCCACCATCCTCGTGAGCAATCATCACACGCTGAGATTGGCATTCTCTCAAAAATGTCCTCTTCCCTTACAACGACGACAAATAATATCACTTGTGTGCCCTGTTGACGCCATGGAAGAAGAAGAGCTCGTAGGCCCAGCAGTGTGCTCTTGGCGATAGTGGTGGTTGTGCCTCGCTCTTGTATCACGGTTGGAGGTGGCAGCCGACGGAGGTGCCGTGTAGTAGAACGTGTGAAGTAGATGATGCACGTGGTGTCCATGATGAAGGTCGACCTGCAGAAAAGTTAGTTCGCGCCAACGCCGCCGATCCTGCACTTCACGCTCAGCTTTACAAGCAAGATGGAATAATCGAGTGATATTATTATAATCCTTGTAGTCTAGAATGGTCTGAATCTCTATTTAATCCACCCGTAAAACGTGCAAGCATAGCTTCATTCTCCTCAACAATACCACATCTAATCAAGCCAGTTTGTAATTCCCGATAATATTCTTCACCGAATTTTTCCTTGTCTTAAGCGTTGCAATTTTGAAGTAATTCACGCTGATAATATGGTGGAACCCAACGAGCACGCATAGCAGTTTTCAAAGCAGCCCAAGTA
The DNA here is from genome assembly GCA_021605205.1 of Aegilops longissima. Classification (NCBI taxonomy): domain Eukaryota; kingdom Viridiplantae; phylum Streptophyta; class Magnoliopsida; order Poales; family Poaceae; genus Aegilops; species Aegilops longissima. The sequence continues at coordinate 325,109,879 of CM038678.1, read as the reverse complement.
GCTGGAACAGGATATAATCTACAATGTTCGACCACCAAACACATGCAAAGCTAGTGAAAGCACAAACAAAGAAGCAGGAACATGTCTCTCCTCGGGATATTGTAAACATGTAAATCGTTGTTCAGTTTCTAACTCCCAAGTAAGATATATATCAGAACATATCTACCTTCAAATGGTGGAATATTCAATTTCAGTTTAGGGAGATGGTCATGATCTCGTACTGAAGGGGAGCCCAACATTGCCATTATTTGCATGTGGACGACCTGGTGGTTGTGGTGCTGGTGGTTGCACGTAGTTCGATGTTGATCAACCTCATCCTCGTAATCTCTCACATAATCATCCTCCCCACCGCAGCAGCAGGAGCCACGTATATCAACAAAGAGCACCAAAGAGCTTGGCCAGTGAAGAGGGACACGGAAGCTCGGCGGAGGGCTGTTTCATGATGTGGAGGTAGTCCTTGTTGTTGTAGTAGAGGTTCGTTAGGTGCCGCCGGTGGTGGTGGTGGTAGACGCATGAGCAATTCATTAAACTTGTTATCGAGCTTTGTTTCAACGCCTTCTCAATGCCATCTATCTTCTCCATGGCCTCTTCAAATCTATTTAGCACATCTTCCACCTGCCCACTCATCATTTGTTGAAACTTATCATGTAGCGCTTTGTTTGTCATGTTCTCCCATCGACACGTCGGCTTGTGATCCTGCCATGGTTAGCAGCAATAGAAACACACAAGAATATGACGACAGACTACTAGGAAGTGGTGGTGGTGGTGTGGTGGACGATCACAAATCCGTCAAGCAAATCTCAAATTCTTACCAGTTCTTACCCAAGAAGAAAGGTGATCGGCAACCGATGTAGTCAAAACTCTCAAAGCTTGGATAGAGCGATTACTGGGAGAGTCAAACGCACGATGTAGATGTATGTGGAGCTGGGAAGGCTTATAATATGGTAGCAAAAAGGGTCAGAATAATCAATTCAGAGATGCAAAGTTGAATAAACGCTCAACGACGGTCTTGGTTGGTCCTAAGCTAGACCGTGCTAGAGACGCGAGCCTAGAACACTAACAAAATCACGGCGCTGCACGGAAACAACGGAAAAGCACACTCTGAATTTTTTTTCGCTTTTTTTTTGCTGCTTTTTTTTGCGAAAAATCACTATAATGGCGAGTGTCTCAAAACTCTTCCTGTGTCAAATCGACATGATGGGCACGAAATTTTTCGACCAAAATTTTTTTTTTTCGATTGCCTTGACCCAAAAACTGAAACAGGTCAAAAAACTTTCTATAATGGCGATCGTCTCAATACGCTTAGAAACACCTAAAATAGGATAGCCAGAAATTTTTTCGACAAGTGCGTTTTCGAAAATTTTGGGCCTAAACGAGGGTGGTTTCAGACTTTTTTTTCCGAAACCTACTCCGGCTGTGGAAAACACAAATCGGAAACTAGATGGATCTCGAAAACAAACCTAATATGCAAGGAACTCGGATTGGATATATGGTGGTGGTATATGGCAGCGTGGTGGTAGCGGTGGTAGTATATGGATATGGATCGGTGGTGGTATACGGACACGGATTGGTGGTGGTCTATGGATACGGATTCGAGCGGTGGTGGTAGGTGGCGGGCGATGATGATGGTGCGGTGGCGGCGTGACAACTTGCTTGATAGAGGCAAAGGTGTCCCTAATTTTTTTTGTTTTTTCATGGATGAGATGTGGATCTTTCGCTGCAAAATCTCACCGAGGAAAATCGACTTTAGAGGCAAAGATCCGACTATCGCTTCGTGAGTCGACCTTGAGATCCGACTCGAACGCGCGTTAGCAATCGCTAAACCAGCTTCGAGGGTTATTGACCACGCCGAGCACGATCAACTCGACCACGAGGGCCTGCTTCCTGCGAGCAAACGAAGAACAAGCAAGAAACTAAGATTGCAATCTGGATATTGCGAATATAAGATGAAAGCTTTATTGATCAAGGTGGGGTTCTGTGGCGCTTTGTCTAGTCGTGGAACACAAACGGCAAATCTGCGAAGTTGCAGCTATGGCGAACTTTTAATCTAAACAAAACCCAAGGTCTAAACGGTGCCCTAAGGGCTGTATATATGGAGGAAGAGGGGGAATTTCGTGGCCCTTGGTGGAGGGGTCCAAATCAACCCTAACTCTTGTTTCCCCACACATACGGACTCTAAAAACAGCCTATACTTAAGTATTTCGAAATTACATGGGCCTGGCCCACTAATAAGGTGACGCAGCACCTAGAATAGCCTCGGACGACATGTATGAAGTAGCATCTTGTATATTTCGTCCAAGGCTTCATGCACCCATTATGGTGGCTTCAAAGTCCTCAAATCATCACTTGTAACTCCGTTCTTGTTCCCCTTGCGCATGGCATTATCTCCATGCTTGTTCTTGCTCCAATGTCCATCCTTCTCCAAGCTAGGGCCTTCATTTGTAAGCAAAACAAATGTATCCAATTTAGGCAGCATCATATTCTCATGAACATTAGAATCATTACCAAGAAACGAAAGTACCTGATAATTTAATTGGCGTGCGCGAGCTCTAGTAATTGGTCCAGTATATGTAGCAGTAGGGGCTGTGGGTGTAACAATGGTATTGATGTCCTCATCATTGCTAACCCTAAACAAGGTCTTTGGTACGGAATATATAGTCTAGGGGTCGAAGGAGACGAAGTGGAGTCGAAGAAGCCATCTCAGCCGACCATCCTGGGAGGCCTGTGCGCATGAGGTAAGTTGGGCCCGTGCGCACGGGGTGCTCCAGCGCCAACTCCCTGAGTAGCCCGTGGGCACGGGGTCTCGGGGGCCTGTGCGCACGGGGTCGCCTGGAGCTTCCTGTGCAGCTCCTGTAGCCCTTCTTCTTGGTTTGATGGCCTTGGGGTGGTCCTCCCTCTCCTTGGTGATGCTCCTTAGTGTCTTGGTGATGTTCCTCTTCATACCTAAGGAGGCATAGCACATTATAGTGAGGTAGTAAACATGTTCCACTCGTGTCCATATGCAAATCTAGTAGGAAGGAGTTCACCTCGGTTTCCAAAGCACGTGCTCTTGCTCTTGTGATCGGTCCATGTGGGGCTTGATGTGTTGGTGTAGATTCCATGGGGATGATGGAGGGATGCTCTGCATCATCTCCCCTCCCTTGGCAGAGATCCGACCTCGGATCAAAATCTTCATCTCCATGGTATGGCGTGAGATCTTTGACGTTGAAGATGTCGCTCACATTGTACTTGTCTCGAGGTAGGTCGATCTTGTAGGCGTTGTCGTTGTAGCATGCTAGCACCTTGAAAGGTCCATCGGCTCGAGGTTGAAGCTTGGACTTGCGTTCGTTGGGGAAGCGGTCCTTGCGAAGGTGTAGCCACACAAGATCGCCAATGGTGAAGACCATGGGTCGCTTGTCGATGTTGAGCTTGGTCGCTAGTCGTTGTACTTGGCGCTCGATGGCGTGCCTTGTATCCTGATGCATCTTCTTGATGTAGTTTGCTCGTGCACTCACATCCATGTTGGTGCGCTCTTGTAGAGGAAGAGGTAGGATGTCCAATGGGGACAACAGGTTAAAGCCGTAGACGACCTCGAAGGGGGACTTGTCGGTAGTTGAATGTCTTGCACGATTGTAAGCGTACTCGGCGATGGATAGACACTCCTCCCACTCCTTGATGTTCTTCTTAATCAACACGCGAAGTAGAGTGGATAGTGTCCGGTTTGTCACCTCCGTTTGGCCGTCGGTTTGCGGATGGTATGCGGATGAGAACAAGAGCTTGATTCCGAGCTTGGCGCATAGGGTCTTCCAAAAGTAACTCAAGAACTTGACGTCACGATCGGAGACGATTGTCTTTGGTACTCCATGGAGGCGCAAGATTTCCCTACAAAAGAGATTTGCAACATGTGAAGCATCATCTATCTTGTTGCAAGGAATGAAATGTGCCATCTTAGAAAATCTATCCACAACAACAAACACGGAATCCTTTCCATTTTGAATTCTAGGCAAACCAAGTATAAAATCCATGCTAATGTCTTCCCAAGGTTGATAGGGAATAGGAAGAGGCATGTAAAGACCATGAGATTGAGCTTTAGACTTAGCTTTGCGACATGTAGAGCATCGGTTGGTGAAGCGTTGGACGTCGCGGAACATCTTGGGCCAAAATTAGTTCTTGGAGAGCGTGGCGAACGTCTTGTCGCGTACAAAGTGTGCCATGAGTCCGCCTCCATGAGCCTCTTGCAAAAGGAGCAAACGAAGAGAAGACTCGGGAATGCATAGTTTGTTAGCTCTCATAAGATAACCATCCTTAATGTAATAGTGTTCCCAAGATGTATGCATCAAACATTTAGCATAAGGAGTCACAAAAGATGAATCATTAGCATACAAGTCTTTTGTGTGCTCAAAGCCAATAACATTCAACTCAAGTTTGGTGACAGGCATGCATATGCGTGAAAGGGCATCGGCAACTACATTTTCCTTACCCTTAATGTACTTGATCACATATGGGAAAGATTCAATGAATTCACTCCATTTGGCATGACGCTTGTTCAACTTAGTTTGGCCTTTTAAGTACTTAAGTGTTTCATGATCGGTATGGATGACAAATTCATGAGGTCTAAGATAATGTTCCCAAGCTGTAGCACACGCACTAATGCATACAATTCTTTGTCATAGATGGGATAGTTAAGTTGAGCACCGGAGAGTTTTTTACTAAAGTAAGCAATTGCTCGTTTTTCTTGCATCAAAACTCCACCAATTCCGGTACCACTTGCATCACAATGAACCTCAAAAGTTTTGTCAAAATTGGGCAAAGCAAGAATTGGAGCATGGGTAAGCAAAGACTTGAGCTCATCAAAAGCGGTGGATTGCAAAGATCCCCAAACAAAAGGAGTATTCTTCTTGCTCAAAGCATGCAAAGGAGCGGCAATAGTGCTAAAATCTTTCACAAAGCGACGATAAAAACCCGCAAGACCAAGAAAGCTACGTACTTGTTGCAAATTGGTGGGTTGGGGCCAAGTTTTGATTGCTTCAATTTTAGCTTCATCAACATGGATACCCTTGGAAGAGACAACAAAACCCAAGAAAACCACTTTGTCAACACCAAATGTGCATTTTTTCATGTTTGCATAAAGATGTTCCTTACGAAGGGTTTGCAAAACAGCCCGAACATGATCAAGATGCTCTTTCATGGTTTTGCTAAACACAAGAATATCGTCGAAGTAGACCACAACAAAGACTCCAATATAAGGGCGAAGCACATGATGCATAAGACGCACGAAAGTACCTGGAGCCTCCGATAAACCCATAGGCATCACTAACTATTCATACAAGCCAAATTTGGTTTTGAAAGCGGTTTTCCATTCATCACCCTCTTGAATGCGGATTTGATAATAGCTACTTTTAAGATCAATTTTTGAGAAAAAGTTGGCTCCACTAAGTTGATCAAGCATATCATCTAAGCGAGGAATGGGATGCCTACAGCGAACGGTGATAGCATTTATAGGTCTACAATCAGAACACAAGCGGAAACTTCCATCGGATTTAGGCACAAGAATAACCGGAACGACACAAGGGCTTAAGCTTTCACGTACATGACCGTTGTCGATGAGTTGTTGTACTTGCCGTTGAATCTCCTTAGTTTCTTAGGGGTTGAAACGGTATGGAGCTTTGTTTGGAAGTGGCGCTCCGGGGATGAGGTCGATTCGGTGCTCAATGCCTCGTAGAGGAGGTAGACCCGGAGGTAGCTCATCGGGAAGACATCTTGGAATTCCTGCAAAAGAGATTGAAACACTAAAGGTAGCTCGTGAGAGGTGTTAGTTTTTGGTTCTCCATCCTTGCAGAGAAGGACAAAGTGTATCACACTTGATGGGTTCTCACACACTTCTCTCATCTCACTTTTTGTGGCAAATAGGATGAGGTTTTTCTCTCTAGGCGAAGAGGCGCTCAAGTTTGGCTTGTGGCTGTCACTCACTTTTTGGTGGATCACTTTCTCACTCTTCTCTCCATGATGGGTGGCTTGCTTGTCGGCTATCACTTGACTAGGAGACATAGGTCGTAGCACATACTCCTTCCCTTTCATCTTGAGCCTATAGTGATTGGTACGCCCATTGTGGATGACACCACGGTCGAATTGCCATGGTCGACCAAGAAGGAGGTGGCAAAATGGTCATTGGGACCACATCACACTCCAAAGTGTCCTCATATGCACCCATTTTGAAGGAGACTTGGACCGTATGCTCGATTCGTATAGTGCCGGAGTCGCTTAGCCATTGAACCTTGTAGGGGTGCAGGTGCTTCCTCTTGACCAATTGAAGCTTGGAGCAAAGTTCTTCACTTGCCAAGTTGTGGCAACTACCTCCATCGATGATGACCTTGACGGACCTTCCATTGATGCCGGCCTTTGTATGGAAGATGTGGCATCGTTGGTCTTCGTCTTGTTGATGTTGAAGAGTCAAGACCTTGCAGACAACAAGAGCGGGACTTGAATCTTCATCACAAAAGACTTGATCATCTTCGTCGTCGTTGTTCACTTGTCGGTGCATGGCCACTTGCTCAAGGGCTTCCATTTCTCCTTCACTCATGGAGTCGTAGGTGCCGTCGTCGTTGAAGATCATGGTGCGCTTGTTTGTGCACTCAAAGGACTTGTGGCCTCGGCCGCCGCAAGTGAAACACTTGAAGGAGCTTGTCTTGACGGTCTCATCGGTCGGAGTAGAGGATGAAGCACGCGGCTTGAAGTTGCTTGAAGTAGGAGGAGGACGACCTGAACTTGTCGAAGTTTTCTTGCAGCTTGACTTGTCGCCGGTACTTGGTGAGGCTCTAGTTGATGTAGGAGTTGCTGGAGTCGCGGGAGCTTGATAAGAGTAGCCGTAGGTATTGGACGAGTACTTGGCGTATTTGAAGTCATCTTGGACTTGTCGCTCGGCCTTGGTCGCTTGATGAACTAGCTCGAGGAGGCTTGAGTATGGTTGGAAGTCGGCAATCCGCTTGATTGGATGGTTCAGGCCGTTCAAGAAGCGTGCCATTGTTTGCTCGTCGTCTTCCTTGACATTGGCTCGTATCATGGCAATCTCCATTTCTTGGTAGTATTCTTCCACCGTCTTCGTGCCTTGTTTGAGAAGTTGCAACTTCTTGAAGAGATCACAATTGTAGTGAGTAGGCACGAAACGAGCTCTCATGACATCCTTCGTAGCCGTCCAAGTTGTGATTGGTGGGTCGCCTCTTGTACGTCGTCGCTCAATCACTTGTTCCCACCAAATGAGAACGTAGTCTTGGAACTCGAGTGATGCCATAGCGATCTTCTTCTCGTCATCGTAGTTGTGCGACCGGAAGATTTTGTCGACCTTCAATGCCCATGAGAGGTACTCTTCGGGGTCATTGCTTCTGTTGAACTTGGGCATGGTGAACTTTAGCTTGCTATAGCGGAGTTCTTCGTCGAAGTAGCGGTTTTGATGTCGCTCTTGTCTTGGAGGAAGTCCATGATCCACTTGCTCTTGTTGAACTGGAGGTTGAGGAGGAGCTTGACGAGCTTGTGGAGTAGCTTGAGGAACTTGACGTTGCACGCGTGGTTGGTAGTTCCTCTCGTGGATTTCTTCTCGAAGGGCTTCCTCTTGATTGTTACATTCGCGATTGCGGTTGGCGATGGCTCGACTTGATTCTTGAAGGGCACGTTGCACCTCAAGAGCTTGCGCTTCTCGTTGTTGTTGTTGAAGACGTTGAGCCTCGGCGTCTTGTTCTTCTTGGTGTAGTCGTGCTCGTTCTTCCTCTTGGCGCCATAGTCGTTGTCGTTCTTGAGCTTGAGCAAAAGCGTCCTGGTTTGAACGCGGACGAGCAACTTGTTCATTGAATTGCTCGTGTGAATGCTTGGCGTGATGTGGATTTCGGGATGCATGACGGTCTTGACGCGTGGCTCGTCGAAGAGTGTTCGATGACGGTGTACTTGAGCCGGAGAAGGTGTCGTCGGAGTGTCGACTTGAGTGGCTCCGTCTTGAGTAGGAAGAAGTTGAAGGAGGCCGGTTGACCAACAACGCACGGAACTCGTCCATTCTTACATCGTTCTCTTGCTTGTGCGCGTCGAGCTTGTTGTCGAAGTAGTCTCGTGTACGTTGCTCGGAGAGTCGCAAGTCGGTGACGAGGTTGTCGATGCGGTCGTTCATGGCTTGTTGCTCTTGATGTAGCGCCCGTTGTGCACCAAAGAGGTGGCTCTTGGTGACGAATGATGACATGTCGTCGTCTTGCTCGATGAAGAGTGGGTTGGTAGAGGTACTTGGCCTATCCATCATATGAAAGTGGTGGCGAGTAGGAAAATGAGAGAACAAAACCAAAGTTACCTTTTCCGAAGATTGTGGATGCAACAAGTACGATCCAACGTGATGTTACAATAGGGGAATTGGTACCGGGAAATGTTTCTCACACCTACAAGTAAATGGTCTATGGAGGAGCTCGGTTAGGATGGTGGCCAAAATTTCAAGCAAATGTTAGTCAAGATATCGATAAAGTTGAGAAGATTCACAAATGGCAAGTAAGACAAATAGATCAAATCCAATGATATCACTAGGAACACACACACGGATGATAAATGGGATCCACACAACCAAGGGTTAGCTCAAATGTGCAACCACAAAAAATGCTCTTGCTGTGCGAATACTAGAGAGACACTAGCTCGATTGCACTAATGGGCTAGATACGCTAGTGCACCAACCTAAAAGAGAAACCGCTCGTCTCACTATCCCAAGTATGCTTATGTATGTAATGACCAAGATGATGCACGTATGCTAAGAGGCTCGATGCGATTGCTTATAAGCTCTTTGCTTCTCTTCTCTTTTGCTTAAAAGCTTTTCTTGTTTTTTTACTATGCCACGAAGCTTGATATGCGAGCCACACAATGAGGTAACAGGTAGTAAATGCACGGGATGGACGGAACACTAAATGGTGCACTAAGGCGTGGCCTGGCAATACTCAACAAGCTAGTCTCGATGGGTAAGCTATGCAAAAGGGCTCGAAGCTATCAAGTTAATGGCAAGGTGTACAAGGTGTCGTCGAGGTTACCGTCCTTGCTTACGGTGGTGGTGGAGATGTGTTGTTCAAGTCGATGATTGCTTGGCGGTGATGATGATGTCCCAAATGCGCCTAAGTAGCCGAAACACCTTAGGACACAAGAGAAACCGCGGTCTGAAACTCAAACAAACACGTGGAGTGGTGCGGAAGGACACAAGAGTGGTGGGGAAACCAAAAGGAAGAAAAAGAAAATGGGCAAAACCTCCCTGGATAGCCCGTGCGCACGGGGTAAGTGAGGCCCGTGTGCACGGGGGTCTCGGGGGCCCGTGTGCACGGGGTCCTCCGTGGGCGGATGAACAGCTCGGGATCCAAGGTGATTTTCAAACTTGATGTCAAATTCGTGGATTTGGTGGGTGGGGAAGATGGTGGGGGGGTAGATCCACTTGCCAAACACCAAATTTGTGGATCAAAACAACCAAATCTCACAAGATCAAACAAATTGCAAGAAAAAATTTGGTGCTATTTTTGGTGGGGATTTTCGGATTAGGACGAAAAACAACGAAATCAAGCTAGAGAGTGGAAGGTAGGGACTCCAAGATGTGAATCAACCTGGCTCATGATACCAAGATGATGTACGGTAGAACCCTAGGAGGGATCTTTTCACACTTGGAGGGGGAAAGGAGAGAAACAACAAGAACACAAAGAGGAAATCACTCCAACAATTCCCGATTACACATCCACTAGAGTAACAACACAAGATCCACAAGTCACAAACACAATCAAAGGAAAGATACAATGGCAAAGTTCATCCCAAATACAAAGGAGATGGGGTCTTGGAGATAGTCTACTCCTTGAGGAGGTCTTGAAATCCACAAGGATTCTTCCCTAGGGGGTCTTGATTCCACAAGGGAAGGTAGAAAGGAGCAAAGCTCACAAATATCTCATCTAATACTTTGCTAACCCTAAAAAAGGTCTTTGGTACGGAATATATAGCCTAGGGGTCAAGGAGACGAAGTGGAGTCGAAGAAGCCATCTCACCGGCCATCACAGGAGGCAGTGCGCCGGGTAAGTTGGGCCCGTGCGCCTGAGCAAGACGCCAGTACAAGCCCGTCGCACGGGTGCTCAGCGCCAACTCCCTGAGTAGCCCGTGGGCACGGGGTCTTCGGGGCCCGTGTGCACGGGGTCGCCTGGAGCTTCCTGTGCAGCTGCTGTAGCCCATTCTTCTTTGTTCGCGTGGCCTCGGGGTGGTCCTCCCTCTCCTTGGTGATGCTCCTGAGTGTCTTGGTGATGTTCCTCTTCATACCTAAGGAGGCATAGCACATTATGGTGAGGTAGTAAACATGTTCCACTCGTGTCCATATGCAAATCTAGTAGGAAGGAGTTCACCTCGGTCTCCAAAGCACGTGCTCTTGCTCTTGTGATCGGTCCACGTGGGGCTTGATGTGTTGGTGTAGAGTCCATGGGGATGATGGAAGGATGCTCCGCATCAAGTAAGTTGTCAAAGTGTCCGAGAGCAATAAGCATAGTATGGTTGCACTCAATACAAGGTGATATGAGAGATGCAACTAATGGAGACAAGAGACAATGATCATGGCAAATCAAGTGAGAGGCATGAACATATATGTCATCAACCCAAGAAAGCAAGTGATAGTGGAACATGGGTGATGCAACATAGCAAGCAATCATAGCGATCAAGTCAAGCAAGCTAGTAGTGCGAAGATGCAACGTACTAGAAGGAATCATGGCAAGCATGTCATTGGTGGAAATAGTGGGCATGAATAATTCACATGTCATAGCACAAGCATAAAGGCAAGATATGAGCAAAATAGCATCAATAGCATGGGGCACATGATAAACATGGCAATAGCAACAAGGATCTCCACCAAGCATGCAAATACACATAGGAGTATCATAATGGTGAATCATGGGTAGATGCAAGCAAGGGTCACAATTGCATGGCAAAGGTATAGAAGCAAGCATAGCATGCAAAGTGAACACGGTAAAATGAGCATGAAGCGACAAGTGATATATAGCCCATAGTCGTGTGAGAGACAAGTAAAAGAGATGCGCGTAGTCCTTGCGCAAAAGGAATGGTGGGAATGAAACTCCACGGGATCCCAAGTCATCGTTGCTCTCAAGAGCTCGTTTCGTCAACTCATGGGATTGAGAAGTTGACGAGTATACGTGAGTACCTACACAAAACAAAGACAAAGGGAAAATTGTGTGTGCGTGATATATGTACACATCATCCATCATGATGCGCACGTGCATGTATTTGTTAGCACAAAATAGCCAATGCTCAAATAAATGAGATGCGCGATATAGAAACATGTCATCCATCATGGGTGGTTTGTTATGATGTACTCCCTCCGTTCCCAAATATTTGTCTTTCTAACCATCTCAAATGGACTACAACATACGAATGTATGTAGACATGTTTTAAATTGTAGATTCACTCATTTTGCTATGTATGTAGTCATTTGTTGAAATCTCTAGAAAGACAATTATTTAGGAACGGAGGGAGTATGTCATAATGGAGACTCAAAGGATGTAATGCATCATGAGAAATATCTAGAGCATTGTTATTCATGGAATGCATATGGTGTACACTATCATGGGAATCCTGCAAAGTATGAAATGCATCAAGATCTCCTAATATGTATGAGGAAACTATGGGGGTCTCCTCAAGTATGAGTAGCAACATCACATGGAGAATATTGACAACATCCAAAACAATGCATATTTGTTACAATGTGATCATGGCATGGTATAGTAGATGAATTGCGCAAATCATGTAAAGGAAGCATGGCAATATCATCACATGAAAAACAAAAGCCAATGACCATCATCTCGTCATCTATGCTAAGTGCAAATGGGATTTATTTTAATGGGGCATGCATAGTTACTATGTTGAGATTGAAATGATGCAATATGGGAGATCTCACTCATAGCATATGACAAGTTCAATGGATTGTCAAACATGAAGTGATCAATAGAATTTTCACAAGATATCCTATGAAGCATAGCATCACAACTAGGCAACTCAACATGCTCATCATCATATTAATCATAAATAGGTAAGTCAAGACATGAAGAAGTCGTACTAGCATGAAGCATGGGAATAGGAAGATCAACATCATCCAAGCAATCATTGTCAAGAGAGTCCACTAGTGGGACAAGAGAAGCACCATCACCTATGTTACCGTTGGACCGTCGCTCATGTGTTGTAGGTGAGGTGTTGAAGATCGTCTCGTTGTCATCTTCATCTTGATGGAACCATGTGGGGGGGTCATCATTGTCCACCATGGCCATCGGTTTTCCCATTGGAGGGATGGACTCGTCGAGGATAGGCATGTCGTCATGTAGGAGACCTAGCACCAAAGAAGAAAACACACTAGGACTAGAGGTTACGTCGTTAGAAATCATGGTGGCCTCACATGCCGTGTCAACTACCTCACTCTCTAAGTGTTGTGGCTCACTCACTCCCTCAAGGATGCTCTCACTCATATGGTTGGTGGAGTCACTCAAATGGCTCTTAACCTCACATAGAATGTGTGGCATGCTCTCAAGTGTGGGGCTAGTGGTGGTCACCCTCATCCTCTCATGGTAAATGCTCTCAATGTCACGTATGGTGGAGTCACTCGTGTCACTCATGTGGAGGTGGCTCTCCTCACATGGCACTTGGGGCATCTCGACATATGTGGGTGTCGGAGAGATGTAGGTGCAAATGTCTCCATGCTCAACTCATATCGCCGTGGTCAAAGGGGAAGGCCCTTGCTCAACCTTCTTGTCACCTCATAGCTCGTCTCCTTGACCGAAGGGAATTTCCCATGCTCGGCCATCTTCCTTGGGAGGCTTCCGAAGATGGAAGTGTCGCTCTCGCTTGTAGGTGGTCGCCTTGTTGTTGAGGATGTCGATGTTGGCGAACACATGGAAAGTAGGCGAAGATGCCGTACGTCCAAAGGCGAAGATGCCTTGATATCACTTGGCGAAGATGCCGAAGTGGTTGTTGTAGTAGCCGTAGCGTTCTCGTGGTGGTGCTTGTCTCGCGGTCTTCTCTTTTGTTCATGAAGCTTGGACTTGGCGTGAAGTAGGGCTTGTTGGGACTTGTGCATTTGTGCTTGGCGAGCATCTTCATGATGATGGTGTCGTTGTCGAACTTGAGCTCGTAGTAGATGTTGTTTTTCGTCGTCGTGCACATGATGCTTGGAGGTGACTTGCCCTTCATGACGATGTGGATCATGAACGTGATGGTGGTCGCCATGGAGATGTGGACGTGGACGACTTGCGCTTGCATCGCTTGGGCGCTCCGAAGACTTGTGGCTTGAACGTCGCCGCCTTGAAGATGACGAAGGGGAAGAAGACTCTATCAAGGCTCTAATCTCCTCCATCCTTGCATCTTGCTCCTCTTTATGTGCGGAAAGCTTCTTGTCGACGTAGTCCCTTTTCCTTGCTTCGGAGAGATGAATGTTGATGGAGAGGTTCTCGATGCGCTCTCGCAATCTTGATTGTGTGCCTTGCATTTGTCATTGTAGATCGAAGATGAATGCTTTGGTGATGTAGTTGTTCACGCCGTCGTTGTTGTCGTAGACCGGAGAGGAAATGCCTTGCCTATCCATCACAAAACTCAAGCAAATATGAGTGGGAGAAAGAGAAGAACTAGACCAAATGTACCTTGACCGATGTTTAAGATGGATCAATGATCACTCAAATGTGTAACAAGGAAATAGCACAATTGGTACCAATTCTTGTCGGTTCTCACACCTACACAAGTAAGGCTTATGGTGGAGCTCGGTGAGGATAGTGGCACAAATTTTGATGCAAAAATGTTAGCAAGAGTCAATAATGTTGAAAGAGATTCACAAATTCGCAAGCGAAACAATGATGAGGACATCAATACCATTGTTACACCCACAGCCCCTACTGCTACATATACTGGACCAATTACTAGAGCTCGCGCACGCCAATTAAATTATCAGGTACTTTCGTTTCTTGGTAATGATTCTAATGTTCATGAGAATATGATGCTGCCTAAATTGGATACATTTGTTTTGCTTACAAATGAAGGCCCTAGCTTGGAGAAGGATGGACATTGGAGCAAGAACAAGCATGGAGATAATGCCATGCGGGGAACAAGAACGAAGTTACAAGTGATGATTTCAGGACTTTGAAGCCACCATAATGGATGCATGAAGCCTTGGACGAAATATACAAGATGCTACTTCATAAATGTCGTCTCGAGGCTATTCTAGGTGCTGCGTCACCTTATTAGTGGGCCAGGCCCATGTAATTTCGAAATACTTAAGTATAGGCTGTTTTAGAGTCCGTATGTGGGGAAACAAGAGTTAGGGTTGATTTCGGACCCCTCCACCAAGGGCCACGAAATTCCCCCTCTTCCTCCATATATACAGCCCTTAGGGCACCGTTTAGACCTTGGGTTTTGTTTAGATTAAAAGTTCGCCATAGCTGCAACTTCGCGTACTTCGTTTGTGTTCAACGACCAGACAAAGGCGTCACAGAACCCCACCTTGATCAATAAAGCTTTCATCTTATATTCGCAATATCCAGATTGCAATCTCAGTTTCTTGCTTGTTCTTCGTTTGCTCGCAGGAAATAGGCCCTCGTGGTCAGGTTGATCGTGCTCCGGCGTGGTCAATAACCCTCGGAAGTTGGTTTAGCGATTGCTAAGGCGCGACGTCTCGCACGTTCGTAGTCGGATCGTCAAGGTCGACTCCCACAGAAACGATAGCCACCATCTCATCGAAACATCGGGACACCTTTGCCTCTATCAAACAAGTAGACCAATAGCAATGAAAGGTACACGGAAACACACACACGGATAGCTAAATGGGGTCGTGCAACCAAGGAATGAGCTCAAAATGTGGAATCCACCAAAACGCTCGTGTTGCACAACTCAAGAGAGACGCTAGCATGATTGCTCAATAGGCGGATACGACACTTGTGCACAACCTATAAGATGCAAAATGGATAAACTTTCTATCCCAAGTATGCTATGTATGTATGGTTGATGTAGGGCGGAACCCTATGGGGACGATCTTTCACGTTTGGAGAGGATCCCTACGAGGAACACGAAGAACGAGCGGAAGAACACGAGGGAAATCACGGGGAAAACACAAGAGAATCACTCAAACCAACAAGATTCAATTACACATGCGCTAGATCGATGAACACAAAGGGAGATACATGATCCAAAGTCAACAAAGGATGATACAAACAGTAGCCGTTCTTCTCCGTGAGGAGGTCTCGATGATGGTCTTCTCTGCAAAGGAGGTCTTGAATCCAAGGTGGATCTTCTCCGAAGAGGGGCCGCGGTCTCTCTCGTGGAGTAGATCCGATATGGATGAGCGAAGCTCTATCTAACAATGAGCTAAATCAACGCTAACCCTAACTAGGAGGAGGTGGAGGAGTATATATAGTCTAGAGCCACAAAGGGGTAAGTGAAGGGGTACATGGGCTGCGGCCCAACACATGGCAGCGCACAGGCGTCGGACGTCCGGAGGGTTCCGGTCGTCCGGAGGCTCGGGAAGGTCCGGACGTCCGGTGCTCTTCGGCCTTCCGTAGATTCGGCTCGGGTGTCTTCGGTTGGACGTCCGGAGGGGGCCGGTCATCCGGTGCCTGGAGTTCGTCGGACGTCCGGTCCTGGTCGGACGTCCGGCCGCTGTAGCTTCGGGCAGCTTCTTCTCTTGGTCCTTGTACTTGGTGTCCTCGCCGTCTTGTCCAATGCTCGTAGTTGTTCCATTGCCTTCCTCTTGGTTCCTGGACATGCATAGCACACACGTTTGAGGTAGTAGTCGTGTCTCACATATGGAAAGTGACGATTCGGAGAGGAGCGAGTTCACCTTGTGTCCAATGGCGTATAGTTGAGGTCTCGTCATAAGTCCACTTGGGGTTTGGAGAGTAGTCGGAGTGTACATGGGGATGAACACTACCCCGAGCCTGTAGCCCCTCAACCCTCTCCAGCTAATTCCGACGGTGAGAACCGTGGAGAAGCATCGACATCCACACGGAACGCCCGCCTGGATGTAAACGAAGTAGACTAAGTCACTCGAGTAGTGTCAAGTCCCAGTGTATCCTCGCTTTGTAACGCAGCCTGTCATCGTGCCTCTGTTTTATATAGTAGTCTTGCATGGATATACTCGCATGCAGTGTGATTTCCCTATCCTTGGCACAGCTACCAAAAACCACGCCGACAACCCCCACAGTGATACATCACTTTAGTGAGATGCGTGTATCTGTGGCTTGACCCCAAGCTGAGCCGGCAAAATTTTTACCTTTCACCACGGCAAAATGACCCATCTCCGGTGCTATAAAAGGGCCACTACGTGACCCTGCCAAGCACCCCTCACCTTGTGCACCATTCTCACAACCATTTCTTGCCATGCCGAGCCCAAGTATCTATCTGAGAACTCCCGATGCAACCCCGGGTAGTTTTGTCAAGATATTGTGGGATTTTACTTGCAGTACCATGGGCGCTACCCAGCCACCTCAGTACGAGCTGTTCAAATCGAGAATCACCCCTTCCACCTCGAGATATTGGGCAGCCGTGCACATCCCTCCCGTGAACCCAAACCAAGATCCAACGGAGGTCTCCTTCATAGGGAAATCCATGCCAACCCCGCATATGGCCGTAGAAGCTGCGGCGTACGAAGCGCTCGCTCGCCTTTGATTCGCGGTACCCTATGCCAGCGAACGAGGGTATTATTATTTTCCGAGCCGTGCAGCACCCGGAGGAGTAAGATCTTTTCCAGGTGGACGTATTGAGAGAGACCCCGTCTTGGCCAACCTCGTCCAATACGTCATCGCTCAAGAGCGTTTAACCCAACGCGTGATGGGTTATCTACAGAGCCTCGCGGATTTAATTCCTCAGATCGCCATTGGCAGATCATTGAGGCCAGACCAGGAGAGGCACATTCATCGTCTGGTCAATCCACTTTCCCCGATAGAAGAAGAGTGTATTCAAGTACCAGAGACGTTTTCTCAGGACCCCGTCCAGTTACCGTTTTCACTTTAGACGTCGCCGCTATATTTATTGCTGTGGCATTTATTCATGTGTTGTGACTTATGCGTGGTGCCCTGAGTTTGTGCGGCAAGTAAACCATTTAGTTTCAGTTATTGTTGCAATTTGACTCTATTATATTACTGTGTTCTCTCACGAGAAATCCTGGAGTGAGATTCTTTTTCCTGTATTGCTGCATCATTCACGACATGAATTATTTTATTTCCCGCAGCACCACGGCATGCAGACTCACAACCACAATTACGCGGACACATACACCGCTTGCAAAATTTTTGCAACGGTGTTACATCTAACTGGGCACCTCCCGGCAACAGTTGGCACCCGACACACCCCACCTACTCCTCGTGGTCACCACCACCGCAGAGAGCCAACACCCGAGCAGCAGCGTCGCGGCGATCATCGAGGATCATCGCGCACAGGAGCACGGAGAGTCCCAGCACCGCTGCCAGCCCTCCGCACAACAGGATCACGTACCAGTCCGGCACCACCTCCGCCATTAGAGCCTCGTCTCGAGCTCCGGCCAACGGAAACAGAGGAGAAGGAGGGAGGAGGAGGAGCGAGGCCAGGTGCGAGGAAAAGGAGGAGAACACCTCTGCTGTTTTATAGCTCGAGCTTGGTGTACGGTGGGCAAGGTCCACCAGCGCCGCTCGTCGCCCGATCGCTGGTGTTCGGAGGCGAATCCTCAAGCAGTGCCGACAGCGCACTGGCCCACGAAGTGAGTGCATGCTGCACCGGCAGCTAGCACGCCGCGCACTACCGCAGTACGGCCTAGATGCCCTACGCGCTAGGCGTCGCCGGTGGAGAAAGCGGGAAAGCGCAGAGAGAGAGAGAAGAAGAAAGAGCCGGAGGAAGAAGAAGAGGCTGACAGTGGGCCCGGGTCCACCTGTCAGTCAGAGAGAACACTGTGCTCTCTGGTGCGACCAGCGTATTTTGAGATTTAGAATTTATTCTAAATCTATATCCGGCATAGAAATCTCTCGTTTTGCTCCTAACCGTAGATTTTTCCACGCAGCGCCAGTGTTCCACACTGTATTTTGCACCACTTATTGCCCTCTCACTGTAGCCGCCTTTGTTTTGATGCAATTTTGCTATAGAGATAACTCTTAGCAAATCTCGAGGACGAGATTTTTCTTAAGGGGGGTAGTGTTGTGACACCCCAAAATTTTTAACTTTGTTTTGTTAATTAAAATCTTGCCAGGAAATTTAACTTTCCTTTTTCTTGGTTTTCTTGATTTCAAAACCATTCTTTCCTTGGTTATCTTGGAGTTGTTCCCTAAGATGGAAAATCTTTTACTTATAATATTGGACTTGTTTACCCTCTCAAGAAAATCTTTTCTGTTATCAGAAGAATTGATTATATAATATTCTTCTTGATCTTTATTTTCTTAAAAAATGGTTTCCCCATAGTTTATTGGTCCCATTTGTACTACAACCCTTTTGTAAATTCATTCAAAAATCCCACCATAATTTGGAGATGTCATATGGGGTATTTTAACCACTTTTGTGCAAAAATATCTTCTGCCCATTGAATATTTTGAGCTCTATACCATATTTTCAAATATGGTCCAGAGAGCATTTTTACACTACAACCTATTCATATATTTCTTTAGTACTTCTACCAAAATTATGGGATGTCAGAAATAGCATGCAATTCAACTTTTTGCAAAAACCTAGTGATGTTCTTTGGAAAAATTGAGTAAATCAACCTCTTTTCTATTCTGGTTCAACTTGAGGATTTGTACAACAACCACATTTTTAGTTGCCCCTTTATCCTTGATTCTTTTCCCTACTTATAGTCCTCCCTGTTAAACCTCTAAGTCCAGGAGCATGCACCCATTGGATCATTTTTGGTTCATGAGATAATGCCATTTACTTTCTGTCCAGATCTGAAGTTTTGCAAAACTTGCACTAGCAAGTTTGAACTTTGGACAAACTAACCTCACCACCCTCTCTTTCATCCAAAGAGACCCTGATCTGGGAGATTTGGCCACCCCAAGTATTGCCTAGATGCCCTTGGCGTTTTGACAAACACCCTGAGTGCATAGCCAGATTTGGCATGAATTCAAGTTTTCATTATGACCTTGGCCACCTGACCTAACCACCATGCCCATTTACCTTCTGACTAACCCTACCCTAGCCCTGTCCCTTGCCAGCCTCACCCTGGACCTCTAGCAGGCAGTGGCATTTAGCCGAACACGTCCCGGGCGTGCTCTGGGCGCGCCCAGAGCGTGCGTTTGGCATGCACGTGCGCCCGAGCCGCCGCGTCTCGCCCCGCACCCGTTTCGACCCTTGGCCAACAGCTGCTAGCACGCCACGTATCCCCTACACCGCCACGCCGCCCCGACCACCTCTGGCACTCCAGTGCGCCACCGTCCGGACGGCCATGGCGGCTAGCTGACGGCCGCATGCAGGCCCGGACCGTGTCGGTGCCGCCGAGCCCTCCCTTCGCCGCCACCGCCTCGAGCGAAGCTCGCCGTCCGCTAGCTCTGCCGCCATCCTCAGCCCGCCACGTCCCCTGCGCTTCTGAACGTCGGTCGCGGCGATCTTATCCCCGCCGCCATGAACCGCCTTGGCGTGCCTATTTAAGAAGCTCCGAGCCCATACGAGCACACGGGCAGCATCACACCATCCTGCTAGTGCCCCCGCTGCCGTCAATTGAGGGGGAAGAGGCCGTCTTCACCAACTCCGGCCAGTTCGGCCACCACCGCCTCCCAGCTCCGTTCGGCACAACCAGAGCCTCCCTGGCCCTCCCAACGCCACCAGACGACTCCACTCCTTCTTGCGGTGCCACCCAGACCCCCAGCTGCAACGGAGAGCCACCATCACCACAAACTCACTTCGCTCCCGAAACCACCGGCCGCCGCGAAGCCCGGCGGCGGCGAATCCCTCCACCTCCAACAACCCTGCAACCACCGGAAGGATCGCCCCAGATCCGCGGATCCATCCCCGCCCTCAGCTCCCCACAAGAACCCCGCTGTCACGGCGACGGTCACTGAGTCCCGCCTACCGGGACAGAGGAAGAAGAGGGAGGTGGACGATCAAACCTGACCATGGGCGAGCAGGCCTTGTCGGTGACTTCATGCATCAAATCACGCTGGAGTAAGTGGAAGCGTAAACCTAAAATTCTTTCGACGTGTACGTGTTTTATTGAAACGTTTTCTTTTCTGTTTCTTTTTAAATAATAGATTTGACCAAACTTTGAGTGGCTGTAACTTTTTAAATAAAATTCCGAATGAGTTGATTCTTTTTCCTACCACTCAAAAATATTGTCTAGTTTATTTTAAGATTTATTTCAAAAATTTCACACAACTTTTTTGTGCTGTTTTGAAAAATGTGTGTTAATTCAAATTTATTTCAATTAGGGTTTTGAAGAGAGGAGAGAAAACTTTCAAAAATTTTGGAGAGCACCTCACCCCTCCACAACTTGAAGGCAAGCATTCTGAACCCCGGCATAAGAATTTTGGTGTGTTATTCGACACGTTTAAGAACACCACCCCATTTGGAAGAGCTCGTTATTTCATGTGATATGATCTTTTGCACGGATGCATATTAGTGTTTTCCTTGCTGTTGGAAATAAACACACTTGTGTTGGTAATCATCCCCATGTGCCTTGCATGCATACCGGAAAGGTGCCTGGAAAAGCCTCTGCCTTGGGTCGGCGTGAGCTTGTCACCGGCCTTCGCCAGGACGGTTATGTCCGATATGGCATAGTAAGGTATAATGAGTACTGATGTGTTGGTTGAAATACTTTGTTGTATATGTCATGCAAGGACGTTTATAAACCTCCTGAGTCGACCCCAGATCGAGTCTTATTCCAGTAACCCCATACTTGCCCGTACTACCACTTGTCCCTACCATACGTGGGGTACGATTCAGTCAGTTGTCAACCCCTTTCAAGCACACACCGTACAGAGAGGCCATGGTGGAAGATATCGGTTGAAGCCGATAGTCATGCCACCTGGTCCGGGGGCATTGGTGTATCCGGTTGAGACCGAGAGGGGAGGCCACCCCTTAGAGCGCGCGATATAAATTTGATCCCATGCTACACGAGATTGTAGCCTCCCACTTAGAGTTTTGCTTAACCAAAGTCATGGGTGATTTCGTGCACCGTAAGTTAAGTGGTGTGTGAAAGTCGTGTGTTTTCAATTAAAAGACCATAGGCGGAATTAGTCCCGATGGACTAAAGGAATCCGTTGCTCGTGGGTAAAGAGTACACTCTCTGCAGAGATTAAACCTATTCAATGGCGGTGCCCATAGTTCGTGACTACTGATGCGGATGGGTCAAGTGTCGGTCTTAGTGTCAGTCTCCGGAGGAGAACTACTAAACCAGTACTTGGTTTATGATTTTGTGACTTGTGATGATGATTATTATTATTATTATGGACTAACCCCTTTATACTATTTGAATTATTGAGTATCCCTGGGACGGTTCTACCTCCTGGATATTCACTGTATTCACTTTATAAGCCCTTTATGTGGTGTCGCTCGACGCCTTGACCGTGGCATTGCTTCATTTATTTATAAGCCCTTTATGTGGTGTCGCCGACGCCTTGATCGTGGCATTGCTTCGCTTATTTATAAGCCCTTTATGTGGTGTCGCCAAACGCCTGATCGTGGCATTGCTTCATTTATTTATAAGCCTTTTATGTGGTGTCGCCGACGCCTCGATCGTGGCATTGCTTCGCTTCTTTATAAGCCCTTTATGTGGTGTCGCCGGATGCCCGACTATGGCATTGCTTCATTTATTTATAAGCCCTTTAAGTGGTGTCGCCGACGCCTTGATCGTGGCATTGTTTTTGTTTATTTATAAGCCCTTTATGTGGTGTCGCTCGACGCCCGATTGAGGCATTGTCTTTTTGTTTATTTATAAGCCCTTTATGTGGTGTCGCCGACGCCTCGATCGTATGCGTTATACTTTTATTTATAAGCCCTTTATGTGGTGTCGCTCGACGCCTCGATCGTGGCATTTATTGCTGCCCGTCATTACATATTTGTGGTTACTTATTAATAATCTACATGCATGCCCCAAGGATTTCATTTTATGAGCGACGTTGTGATCATAAAATATTCTTCAAGGCATGATTTTTGATTGTTATATTATACCTGTGTTCATAATGTTTGCGAGTACATTCAAAGTACTCACTGGCTTGTCCCTGGCTATTGTCTTGGCCAGATTTCCTGCCTGAGGAGGAGCGCTGTGACGACCGCCCCGGAACCTAAGCAACAGTGATAGCAGCCTCGCGAAGATAGGAGTTAACCTGGTCAGCTGTTCCCGTGGGAAATGGAGTTCCACTGATGATCCACAACCGCTTCCGCCATCAACCACTAGAAACCATTTGTTGTACTCGCAGGCCAGAATGGTCTTGTACCTCTTAACCTGTATTTTGCTTGGAATTTCTGTACCAAGTTGATGCCTCGTCAGCTAACAGTAGTCCTGGGGCTGATGAGCACGACGGCCATTTTCTGGAATTTAATATCCGGAAAAACCGGTCGCGACAAGGGGCGCCGCACATCCCCTATGTTTCACCGATGAGGTGCTTGGATCACAATTTCAGCGGATTCAAACCCGTAAACATAGAGGCATCGACGGAACAACAGACCACTCGAGTGCGGATTGAGGATTACATCCTACACATACACATGGCTAGAGGAGATGATCTCCACGCCATAAAATACTTACCCCTCAAACTCAAAGGGCCAGCTCGGCATTGGCTTAAAAGCCTCCCGAAAATACCATTGGAAGCTGGGAAGAGCTCGAGGATGCGTTTGCAAATTTTGAGGGACCTATGTCGCCCTCCGGATGCATTTATCTAAGTCGCATAACTCAACAGCCCGAGAGTCAGCCCGAAATTTTGGAACAGGTTCCTTACTAAAAAGAACCAAATAGTCGATTATCCGGACGCCGAAGCCTTAGCAGCCTTCAAACACAACCTCCGAGACGAATGGCTCGCTAGACACCTCGGCCAAGAAAAGCCAAGAACAATGGCCGCATTAACAAGCCTCATGACCCTCTTTTGCGCGGAGAGGATAGCTGGCTAGCAAGATGCAGCACCAGCGACCGGTACATCCAAGTCGAGGATGGAACGGAAACCACGGCGCAACAAGGACCAGCGCCGGATTAAAGGAACGGTCCAAAGAGCGCGGCGATCAAACGCCGGATTCAAAAGCTCACGGCAGAACAATAAAAACTGCCCTTAAGGACAATAGCGATGAGCTATCCAACTTAAACAAAATCTTGGACAAGATATGTCAAATCCACAAGATTCCCGGGAGGCCCGCAAACCATACCCACGTAAATTGTTGGGTCTTCACACCTGCGACTCAACGCCGAACACAAGGGCTCGGCACACCAAGTGAAGATGATGACGAGCACCACCAGCAGAGCCCCGAAAACAAAAGAATTTCCCACAAGAAGTTAAACAGAAACTCACTTCACGTGATAAAAGGAAAAAAGAGCGGCGCCCATTAAGACGCCAAGGGCACATACTACCCTAGCGGAGTACCAACACCGGTTGTCAAAACCAATCACCTTCGACCATCGGGACTACTCCGAAAGTATCCGAACGCAAGATGGACTGCCTTGATATTGGATCCTATAAAGAGGGATTCCAATTTACACAGTCCTCATGGATGGCGGCGAAGGACATAAACCTGATATATCGAGACACAATCCGCAGGATGGGGATAGACCCAACCAAAATTCGCCATAGCAACACCTCCTTTAAAGGGGTAATGCCAGGCCCATATGCCCATTGTACGGGCTCCCTACTGTTAGAAGTTGTGTTCGGTTCATCCGACAACTTCCTTCGTGAAAAGTTAGTCTTCCATGTCGCCTGATGAGGACATCAATACCATTGTTACACCCACAGCCCCTAATGCTACATATACTGGACCAATTACTAGAGCTCGCGCACGCCAATTAAATTATCAGGTACTTTCGTTTCTTGGTAATGATTCTAATGTTCATGAGAATATGATGCTGCCTAAATTGGATACATTTGTTTTGCTTACAAATGAAGGCCCTAGCTTGGAGAAGGATGGACATTGGAGCAAGAACAAGCATGGAGATAATGCCATGCGCAAGGAGAACAAGAACGGAGTTACAAGTGATGATTCCAGGACTTTGAAGCCACCCTAATGAGTGCATGAGGCCTTGGACGAAATATAAAAGATGCCACTTCATAATATTCGTCCATAGGCTATTCTAGGTGCTGCGTCACCTTATTATTGGGCCAGGCCCATGTAATTTCGAAATACTTAAGTATAGGCTGTTTTAGAGTCCGTATGTGGGGGAAACAAGAGTTAGGGTTGATTTGGACCCCTCCACCAAGGGCCACGAAATTCCCCCTCTTCCTCCATATATACAGCCCTTAGGGCACCGTTTAGACCTTGGGTTTTGTTTAGATTAAAAGTTCGCCATAGCTGCAACTTCACAGCGTTTCGCTTGTGTTCAACGACCGCACAAAGGCGTCACAGAACCCCACCTTGATCAATAAAGCTTTCATCTTATATTCGCAATATCCAGATTGCAATCTCAGTTTCTTGCTTGTTCTTCGCTTGCTCGCAGGAAACAGGCCCTCGTGGTCGTTGATCGTGCTCGGCGTGGTCAATAACCCTCGGTTGGTTTAGCGATTACTAAGGCGCGACGTCTCAAGACGTTCGAGTCGGATCGTCAAGGTCGACTCCCACGAAACAATAGCCACCATCTCATCGAAACATCGGGACACCTTTGCCTCTATCAAGTGGTATCAGATTTTCAGGTTGCTCGGTGAGATTTTACAGTTTTTCAGAGATTAGATCGAGTCTGTTCTTCATACCTAAAGTCCACGAAAAAGCCACAAAAAAATTAGGGTTAGTTCATCATATCCGAACCAATCTGAGCCTTTGCATAATCTTTTTAGGGTTTTTGCTTTGTTGAATTTGCGGTTGCATCGTCGTGTCAAGTTGCTGGTCTTAGAGTCTAGTCTTTTAGAGTTTGAGTTCGGTCATAAGTTGTCACGCCGCCCGCACCATCATCATCGCCTTGCCATCTACCACCATTGCTTATCCGCCACCGCTCTGAATCCGTATCCATATACCACCACCAATCCGTATCCATATACCACCACCGCTACCATATATCACCACCGGTGCCATATACCACCACCATATATCCACCACCAATCCGAGTTCTTCTCATATTAGGTTTGTTTTCGAGATCCATCTAGTTTCCGATTCGTGTTTCCTTGCCTGCGTAGGTTTCGGAAAAAAAAGTCTGGAAACCACCCTCCGTTTAGGCCCAAAATTTTCCGAAAACGCACTTGTCGAAAAAATTTTCTGGCTATCCTATTTTTAGGTGTTTCTAAGTGTATTGAGACAGTCGCCGTTATAGAAAGTTTTTTTTGACCCGTTTCCAGTTTTTGGGTCCGGGCAGTCGAAAAAACAAAAAAAAAAATTGTCGAAAAAATTTCGTGCCCATCCTGTCAGTTTGACCTGGGAAGAGTTTTGAGACACTCGCCATTATAGTGATTTTTCACAAAAAAAAAGCAGCGCAAAAAATAAAGGAGCGAAAAAAAAAATTCCAGAGTGTGCTTTTCCGTTGTTTCCGTGCAGCGCCGTGATTTTGTTAGTGTTCTAGGCTCGCGTCTCTAGCACGGTCTAGCCTAGGACCAAAGACAAGACTGCCGTCGTTGAGCGCTTATTCAACTTTGCATCTCTGAATTGATTATTGCTGACCCTTTTGCTACCATATTATAAGCCTTCCTAGCTCCACATACATCTACATCGTATGCGTTTGACTCTCCCAGTAATCGCTCTATCCAAGCTTTGAGAGTTTTGACTACATCGGTTGCCGATCACCGCTTTCTTCTGGGTAAGAACTGGTAAGAATTTGAGATTTGCTTGACGGATTTGTGATCGCCCACCACACCACCACCACCACTTCCTAGTAGTCTGTCAATCATATTCTTGTGTGTTTCTATTGCTGCTAACCATGGCAGGATCACAAGTCGATTTAGACCGACCGGGAGAACATGACAAACAAAGCGCTACATGATAAGTTTCAACAAATGATGAGTGGGCAGGTGGACGATGTGCTAAATAGATTTGAAGAGGCCATGGAGAAGATAGATGGCATTGAGAAGGCGTCAAACAAAGCTCGATAACAGGTTTAATGAATTGCTCGCTGCGTCTACCACCACCACCACCGGCTGCACCTAACGCACCTCTAATACAACAACAAGGACTACCTCCACATCACGAAACAGCCCTCCGCCGAGCTTCCGTGTCCCTCTTCACCGCCAAGCTGCTGGTGCTGCTGTTGATACTTCATGGCTCCTGCTGCTGCGGGGGGGAGGATGATTATGTGAGAGCTTACGAGGATGAGGTTGATCAACATCGAACTCCACGCAACCACCAGCACCACAACCACCAGGTCGTCCACATGCAAACAATGGCAATGTTCGGGCTCCCCTTCAGGTACGAGATCATGACCATCTCCCTAAACTGAAATTGAATATTCCACCATTTGAGGGTAGATATGTTCCTGATATATATCTTACTTGGGAGTTAGAAACTGAACAACGATTTACATGTTTACAATATCCTGAGGAGAGACGTGTTCCTGCTGCTGTTTGTGCTTTCACTAGCTTTGCATGTGTTTGGTGGTCTGAACATTGTAGATTATGTCCTGTTCCAGCTACTTGGGCTGCTTTGAAAACTGCTATGCGTACTCGTTGGGTTCCACCATATTATCAGCGTGAATTACTTCAAAAATTGCAGCGCTTAAGTGATGAGGACATCAATACCATTGTTACACCCACAGCCCCTACTGCTACATATACTGGACCAATTACTAGAGCTCACAAGACGCCAATTAAATTATCGTACTTTCGTTTCTTGGTAATGATTCTAATGTTCATGAGAATATGATGCTGCTTAAATTGGATACATTTGTTTTGCTTACAAATGAAGGCCCTAGCTTGGAGAAGGATGGACATTGAGCAAGAACAAGCATGGAGATAATGCCATGCAAGGGGAACAAGAACGGAGTTACAAGTGATGATTTCAGGACTTTGAAGCCACCATAATGGGTGCATGAAGCCTTGGACGAAATATACAAGATGCTACTTCATAAATGTCGTCCCGAGGCTATTCTAGGTGCTGCGTCACCTTATTAGTGGGCCAGGCCCATGTAATTTCGAAATACTTAAGTATAGGCTGTTTTAGAGTCCGTATGTGTGGGAAACAAGAGTTAGGGTTGATTTCGACCCCTCCACCAAGGGCCACGAAATTCCCCCTCTTCCTCCATATATACAGCCCTTAGGGCACCGCTTAGACCTTGGGTTTTGTTTAGATTAAAAGTTCGCCATAGCTGCAACTTCGCAGATTTCGCTTGTGTTCAACGACTGCATAAAGGCGCCACGTAACCCCACCTTGATCAATAAAGCTTTCATCTTATATTCGCAATATCCCGATTGCAATCTCAGTTTCTTGCTTGTTCTTCGCTTGCTCGCAGGAAATGCAGACCCTCGTGGTCAGGTTGATCGTGTTCGGCGTGGTCAATAACCTCTCGGAGTTGGTTTAGCGATTGCTAAGGCGCGACGTCCTCGACGTTCAGTAGTCGGATCGTCAAAAGTCGACTTCCTCCAAAGCGAAAACCAACATCTCATCGAAAGACGGGACACCTTTGCCTCTATCATTAAGACAAGGAAAAATTCGTAGAAGAATATTATCGGAATTACAAACTGGCTTGATTAGATGTGGTATTGTTGAGGAGAATGAAGCTATGCTTGCACGCTTTCCGGTGGATTAAATAGAGATTCAGACCATTCTAGACTACAAGGATTATAATAATATCACTCGATTATTCCATCTTGCTTGTAAAGCTGAACGTGAAGTGCAGGATCGATGTGCCTTGGCGCGGACTAACTTTTCTCGCAGGTCGACCTTCATCATGGACACCACGTGCATCATCTACTTCCACACGTTCTACTACACCAGCACCTCCGTGGCTGCCACCTCCAACCGTGATACAAGAAAGCAGGCACAACCACCACTATCTCGCCAAGAGCACACCTGCTGGGCCTACACAGAGCTCTTCTTCTTCCATGGCGTCAACAGGCACACAAGTGATATTATTTGTCGTTGTTGTAAGGGAAGAGGACATTTTATGAGAGAATGCCAATCTCAGCGTGTGATGATTGCTCTTGAGGATGGTGGGTATGAGTCTGCTAGTGACTATGATGAAGAGACTTTGGCTCTTATTACACATGAAGAACACGGTGGAGATGATTCTGATTTTGAGACGCAATACATGGCTGCTCAAGATGCCGACAGGTATGAATGTTTAGTTGCTCAACGTGTTTTAAGTGTGCAGGTTACACAAGCTGAGCAAAATCAGAGGCATAACTTGTTCCATACAAAGGGAGTTGTGAAGGAACGTTCTATTCAAGGCCATCATAGATGGAGGGAGCTGCAACAACTTGGCTAGCATGGATATGGTGGAGAAGCTTTCTCTCACCACAAGACCACATCCACATCCTTACTACATCCAATGGTTCAACAACAGCGGCAAGGTTAAGGTAACACGACTGTTCGTGTGCATTTTAGTATCTCTACATATGCTGATTATGTTGATTGTGATGTGGTACCTATGCAAGCATGTTCCTTATTACTTGGTAGACCATGGCAATTTGATAAAATTCTGTACACCATGGTAGAAACAATCAGTATACTCTTGTTCACAAGGATAAAATATTACTTTGCTTCCTATGACTCTGATTCCATTTTGAAAGATGATATTAATAGAGCTAATAAAGCAAAACAGGAGAAAATAAGAGTGAAAATCAGATTGTGGCAAAAGAATTTGAGCAACAAATGAAGCCTAATAATAAACCATCTAATGTTGCTTCTGAAATTAAACTGAAAAGTGCATGTTTATTTGCCACCAAATCTGATATTGATGAGCTAGATTCTAGCAAATCTGTTTGCTATGCTTTTGTGTGCAAAGAGGCATTATTTTCATTCGAGGACGTGCCTTCCTCTTTGCCCCTGTTGTCACTAACATTTTGCAGGAGTTCACGACGCCTTCCCACAAGACGTGCCACCGGATTACCACCTATTCGAGGGATTGAGCATCAAATTGACTTAATTCCCGGTGCATCGCTACCCAACCGTGCACCATACCGTACCAATCCGGAGGAGACGAAGGAGATTATGCGTCAAGCACAGGAGCTGCTCGACAAAGGTTATATACGCGAATCTCTTAGTCCTTGTGCTGTTCCTATTATACTAGTGCCTAAAAAGGATGGTACGTCACGTATGTGTGTTGATTGTAGAGGCATTAATAATATTATTATTCGTTATCATCATCCTATTCCTAGGCTAGATGATATGCTTGATGAATTAAGTGGCTCTACAATATTCTCCAAAGTTGATTTATGTAGTGGATACCATCAAATTCGTATGAAATTGGGAGATGAATGGAAAACAGCATTTAAAACTAAGTTTGGATTATATGAGTGGTTAGTCATGCCTTTTGGGTTAACTAATGCACCTAGTACTTTCATGAGATTAATGAACGAAGTTTTACGTGCTTTCATTGGACGATTTGTGGTAGTTTACTTTGATGATATACTGATTTATAGCAAATCTTTGGAAGAACATTTGGAACATTTACGTGTTGTTTTTAATGCTCTACGTGATGCACGCTTGTTTGGTAACCTTGGGAAGTGCACCTTTTGCACCGACCGAGTATCTTTTCTTGGCTATGTTGTTACTCCACGGGAATTGAAGTTGATAAAGCCAAGATTGAAGCTATTGAGAGTTGGCCGCAGCCCAAAACGGTCACACAAGTGAGGAGTTTTCTTGGACTCGCTGGTTTCTATAGGCGTTTTGTGAGAGGCTTTAGCACCATTGCTGCACCTCTCAATGAGCTTACAAAGAAGGATGTGCCTTTTGTTTGGGGTACCGCACAGGAAGAAGCCTTCACGGTATTGAAAGATAAGTTGACACATGCTCCTTTACTCCAACTTCCGACTTTAATAAGACTTTTGAGCTTGAATGTGATGCTAGTGGAATTGGATTAGAGGTGTGTTATTACAAGATGGCAAACCTGTTGCATACTTTTCTGAAAAATTGAGTGGGCCTAGTCTGAACTATTCTACTTATGACAAAGAATTATATGCTCTTGTTCGGACTTTAGAGACATGGCAACATTATTTATGGCCCAAAGAATTTGTTATACATTCGATCATGAATCTTTGAAACATATTAAAAGTCAAGCTAAACTGAATCGTAGACATGTTAAATGGGTTGAATTCATTGAGACTTTCCCTTATGTCATTAAACACAAGAAGGGTAAAGAAAATGTTATTGTTGATGCTTTGTCTCGTCGCTATACTATGCTTTCACAACTTGACTTCAAAATATTTGGTTTGGAGACCATCAAAGATCAATATGTGCATGATGCTGATTTTAAAGATGTAATGCAGAATTGTAAAGAAGGAAGAACATGGAACAAGTTTGTTATTAATGATGGTTTTGTGTTCCGTGCTAACAAGCTATGCATTCCTGCTAGCTCTGTTAGTCTTTTGTTGTTGCAGGAGGCGATGGAGGAGGATTAATGGGACACTTTGGCGTCAAGAAGACGGAGGATATACTTGCTACACATTTCTTTTGGCCAAAGATGAGACGGAATGTTGAGCGTTTTGTTGCTCGCTGCACTACATGTCAAAAAGCTAAGTCACGACTCAATCCTCATGGTTTATATATGCCTTTGCTCGTGCCTAGTGTTCCTTGGGAGGATATATCTATGGACTTTGTTTTAGGTTTACCTCGAACAAAGAAGGGAGGATAGCATATTTGTTGTCGTGGATAGATTCTCAAAATGGCACACTTTATACCATGTCATAAAAGCGATGATGCTGTTAATGTTGCTAATTTGTTCTTTCGTGAAATTATTCGCTTGCATGGTGTGCCAAATACTATTGTTTCAGATCGTGATACTAAATTTCTTAGCCACTTTTGGAGATGTTTATGGGCTAAGTTGGGGACTAAACTGCTTTTTAGTACTACTTGTCACCCCAAACCGATGGATAAACTGAAGTAGTCAATAGAACATTGTCTACTATGCTTAGGGCTGTTTTGAAGAATAATAACAAAATGTGGGAAGAATGCTTGCCTCATATTGAATTTGCTTATAATCGCTCATTGCATTCTACTACTAAGATGTGCCCTTTTGAAATTGTGTATGGCTTCCTACCTCGTGCACCTATTGATTTGTTGCCTCTTCCATCTTCGGGAAGGTTAATTTTGATGCTAAAGAACGTGCTGAATTGATTTTAAAAGTGCATGAGATAACTAAGGAAAACATTGAGCGATGAATGCTAAATATAAACTTGTTGGAGATAAGGGTAGAAAACATGTTGTCTTTGCACCGGAGATCTTGTTTGGTTACATTTATGTAAGGATAGGTTTCCTAATTTGCAAATCAAAGCTAATGCCACGTCTTGATGGTCCATTTAAGGTGTTAGAGAAAATAAATGATAATGCATATAAACTTGAGCTGCCTGCAGATTTTGGGGTTAGTCCCACTTTTAACATTGCAGATTTGAAGCCTTATTTGGGTGAGGAATATGAGCTTCACGAGGACGACTTCATTTCAAGAAGGGAGGATGATGAGGACATCAATACCATTGTTACACCCACAGCCCCTAATGCTACATATATTGGACCAATTACTAGAGCTCATGCACGCCAATTAAATTATCGTGTACTTTCGCTTCTTGGTAATGATTCTAATGTTCATGAGAATATGATGCTGCCTAAATTGGATACATTTGTTTTGCTTACAAATGAAGGCCCTAGCTTGGAGAAGGATGGACATTGAGCAAGAACAAGCATGGAGATAATGCCATGCAAAGGAGAACAAGAACGGAGTTACAAGTGATGATTCCAGACTTTGAAGCCACCCTAATGAGTGCATGAGGCCTTGGACGAAATATACAAGATGCCACTTCATAATATTCGTCCATAGGCTATTCTAGGTGCTCGTCACCTTATTATTGGGCCAGGCCCATGTAATTTCGAAATACTTAAGTATAGGCTGTTTTAGAGTCCGTATGTGTGGGAAACAAGAGTTAGGGTTGATTTCGACCCCTCCACCAAGGGCCACGAAATTCCCCTCTTCCTCCATATATACAGCCCTTAGGGCACCGCTTAGACCTTGGGTTTTGTTTAGATTAAAAGTTCGCCATAGCTGCAACTTCGCAGATTTCGCTTGTGTTCAACGACTGCACAAAGGCGCCACAGTAACCCCACCTTGATCAATAAAGCTTTCATCTTATATTCGCAATATCCAGATTGCAATCTCAGTTTCTTGCTTTTTCTTCGCTTGCTCGCAGGAAACAGGCCCTCGTGGTCGTTGATCGTGTTCGCGTGGTCAATAACCCTCGGAAGTTGGTTTAGCGATTACTAAGGCGCGACGTCTCGCACGTTCGTAGTCGGATCGTCAAGGTCGACTCCCACAGAAACGATAGCCACCATCTCATCGAAACATTGGGACACCTTTGCCTCTATCATCGCCCCATTTAAAAGTAGCCATCAAGCACTATTGGGACGCGAAGCTTTCGCCCGCTTTAACGCAATACCGCATTATGCATCTCTAACACTTAAAATGCCCGGTCCACGCGGCATCATCTCATTAAAAGGGAGTATTAAGTGTTACTCAAGCACGGAAGAACGTGAGACTGCCTTGACAGCCCCACACCTATCCGGCTCCGCTAGTCAAAGAACTTGAATAGGTCATTCAAACCCCGGACACGGCTAGACGAGTCCGGCGCCTACTAGCGGCATACCCCCATACAAGGGGCTGCATGCATGTACATTTTTCGCACTATCTTTTTTTTTCAACTAAGTTCCTCTCTTTTACAGATGAACAACGTGCTACACCCGCCCGTGATACGGCTGCAACGGAGACACAGCGCAGACGCGAGAGGGACCCGCTGTAAGGATTCTTTTCAGATTAAGACCCTGCGTAAACCTTTTTACTGCCTCTTGTTGATATGCATCCCCGGTTTCTTATTATAACCGAGGAGGAGGCTGGCGTTTTAGCATTGGCCGCACCAGAATTTTTTGCGCTGCACTGACACTGGGGGCTCGTGGCATTATTCTGCCCGCTTTTATAAAGACCGAATACCTTAGGGAGTGTTCGCGCCTCGAGTTAGGCCTTATATGCATCAGCTCAATCATGTCTTTGGTCAAATGTTGGGTTTGCCTGGCCCTGTGTTTTGCTGCCTTACGCCCGCTATATCGGCTAACGCGGCACTAGGAGAACTATCGTGATTGTGCCCTCGTTCCGCGGCGAAAGCACCTCAAGAGAGAAAGCCAAAACCGATCATCATGATATAGCGAGAGACTGGTCAACCACTCGATGACTCACCGAAATGTTTAGAATTCTCCAAGACTAACGAAGGACCGGTTTTCGGTCAGCACATACGCACTTTAATTCGGGAGAGTGCGGTGCCCCTAGGGGCTATATAGTAGCCCCACCTCGAACTCCTATGGCTAAGTGAAAGTGATAAAGCATTATAATCCGTTGCCTAGTTTGCTACGCTACCACCTCCTTAACAGGACCAAGACGTTGGATTATGTGAAAAGCGCCTTCTTTGCAAACACCCCGCACTATGTGCGTGGGGATGAAGCCAAGGACTGCCATCTTTCAAAGTTATATATACATATACATAAACGGCCGCACAGGGAGTAGTTTACTACTTGAACGCACAAGTATAAAAAGCTCTTATATTCTATTGAAACATTGTTTTCACAAATCATACATGTCATTTAAACATAATATCCTTCGAGCATCAAGTCTCTATTAAACTAGCGCCTTGCGTGACTTCCTCAAAGTAGTGCTCGGTAGGTACTCGGCTTCTGTCCGAATCTTGGGATGCAACGTCGGTGGCCTTCATCTCTGCCCAGTATGTCTTGACACGGGCCAGAGCCATCCGCGCTCCCTCAATACACGCCGACCGCTTCATTGCGTCGATATGCGGTACCGCACCAAGGAACTGCTGCACTAAACCAAAATAACTCTTCGGCTGGGGTCCGCCCGGCCACAAATGAGTCATGACATGCTTCATGGCAAGTCCGGATAATCGATTCAGCTCGGCCCATTCGGCCAACCGATCGGTCAACGGAAGAGGACGTTCCGGACTATGGAATTGCGACCAATATAGCTCTTCCCTTCTGTGCCCCTTCTGGCCTCGGAAGTGCTCAATCGCGTCCGCAGCGCTCGCCGCTAAGTCCAGATATGCATCCTCCAAACTCCACAACTTGTCCAACTGAGCATACTTTGATCCAGATATTTCCTCCGCAGAGAAATGGTTTTCAGCCGCAATAGCCCCAGCCCGACTCAGCTCCTCCTTGGCAGCTTTCAAAGCCGAACGGCATCCTTGATTCGTGGCGGCCTTTTTCAGTTCTCTTGCTCGCTTTGACGTTCTTTTCAAGAACCTCGCAGCGATCGGTCGATTCTTCAACTTTCGGCCATATCGGCCATTTCCTCTTTTTCGCAGCGAAGAGCAGCCCGCTCGCTTCTAGCTCTTCGCCGCCTTAAAGCGCCGCACATTATTTCTGGCTTGCTCTTTCGCTCGGCGAGTTCCGCCGCAGCTCCTCCACAAAGAGCGCACCATCTGCATTAAGCATACACGTAGTAAGGCATGGGCATCAAGCTCCCTTATCGTGTCCGCGAGAAGTCGCATACCTTGTGACTCGTCAAACCGCTTATTGACCAGCGATGTCCGCATCCGCTTCGTCAAGTTGCCGCTTTAGATCGGCATATTCATCATCCGGCTGGCCACGGACGCCCGCCACCTGTTTAGGTGCGGCGATATGTTATAATCGAGATTTTGATCCTCGCACGCTGTCAATTTTGACAACGTCTCGAGTCTCGTGGGCTACTATCTATACAGGCGCATTCTATATGCATAACTATTAGAAGGTACATCATTTTGCGTATTTCAAACCCGCCAAGAAGCTTCGACGGCCTCGTGCAATCCGCTCTCCGCGGATGCAATCCTTTCAATCACCGTATCCATTAGCACACGGTGATCCTCTGAGATAGCCGCCGCCTTTGAAGCAGATCCTTCAGCTCCGACGACCGACACCACTTGGCGCCGGACCTTCCGCCCCGCCGGTTTGGGGAACCTCCGCGACGACACCTCGTGGTCATCCGCCTCGCATGAGGGTGTGACAGTGGAGGCGTTGCTCTCCATCATCTCCGGAAGAAGATCCTCCAAGACGAAGCTCTGCTGAGAAGGGCTGAGATCCGAACTACAAGGTACAATTTCGTTATCTTCGAAATAAATACAGTGGTGTTCCTTACTTAAAACCCCCTCCTTTTACTTACGGCTCATGAAGGGCTGATCCCTTGAGGAAACAAAGGCGGCTGGGGTACTTCCCAAAGGCCGACTCTCGACGAAGATTTCTTTCCCTCTTGAGGCCTTGACCTCCAGATCTTCCGACGCTGTCCTCTTCTCTCCTTGGAGGGTGGGACTTTTGATCCCTCCCTCCTCAAAGGCCTCCTTCGTGGAGGCAGCTTGCTTCCCGCCCCTCGCCTTTCTTTAAAAGGTGCGGCCTTCAACATCTTGGCCAGCATGGGATCCAGCGTGTTCTCTAGGAGGGGAGCTGGACACCTTATTAACTTTGCCTTGGCTATCCACTCCTGTTCAAGAAACGGCTCCTTTAAAGGGCATGTATATGATAAATGAATGAACAGCCTGTCCGGTTACAGGACTACTTACTTGAGTATCTGGGCGATTGCAGCTTAGTCCTGCGTCCTCAGTCAGGTCCGGACACTTCTCTTGTGATCCGAAGAACAGTTTATACATCTCCACAGGCGCTGCATCCATGAAATTTTGAGAGCTCGTGGTCCCTCCGGATTAAATTCCCGAGGCGGAGGGGGCGACGCTTGCAAGGCGTAGGCGCCGAATCAACATAACTCGCGCCACCGCAACCAGATCGATCTCTCTTTCTTGGAGGTCTCGAATACGGCCCTGCAACGAAGGGACGTCCTTGGACGGCCCCCGGTTGAGCCCCTTGTTGACCCATGATGCCAGCCGTTGTGGTGGACCTGAGCGGAAGGCGGGAAGCGCCACCCATTTGGTGCCCCTAGGAGCGGTGATATAAAACCACTCCCGTTGCCACAAACCAAGGTCCTCTTGAAAAGAGCCCTCGGCCACGGAGCGTCAAGACATTTGCTTATGACCGCCCCTCCGCACTCGCTTGCTTGCCCTCGATCATCTTTGGCTCCACCTTGAAGGTCTTGAGCCACAATCCAAAGTCGGGGTAATATGGAGGAAGGCCTCACATATGACAATGAATGACGAGATATGGAGGATGGACTCAATTCAAGTCATGGAAATCCAGCCCATAATAAAACATGAGCCCCGCACAAAGGGATCCGCGGAAGCCTAAACCTCGAAGGAAGTGAGACACGAACAACACGCTCGCGCGGGCTCAGAGTGGGAATGACCTGCCTCGAGCAGCAGCCTATGCGAAATCTCGCGGTTAGATACCTGGCGTCTCGCAGCTTTAGCACATCTTCTTCTGTGACGGAAGAAGGCATCCATCGGCCGTGCTGGTCAGAGCCGGACATCGTCGAGGGTCCGAAGCGCCTAAATCTGAAGCTTTGGGTGTTAGAACTCGAAGCGCGAGGCGAACTCGATGGAGGGTGTAAAAAAGAAGAGGGCCTTGGTCTCATTATAAAGAGGTTGAATACCAAGAGCCCTCCTCGTGGTCGATTAGGACTCGCCTTTGATAGAGGAGGCGTGCCAACGGGCACGGTTGGGTTACCCATGTCCGTATTGATTGGAATCCCGGAATAAGGGGGCACGATCTATGCTTTGATAAGACGTGCCAGGGAAACCGCCTCGCTAAGCGCGCTGAGGTAGAACAATAAAAAAACGATTCATATAAAGGCCTGGCCATGGTGTGATGACACCGCGGAATACGTCAGCAGATCTGTGCAAAAGGTTATTCTCTCTACAGTGTATGTGGAACTTGTTTTGCAGAGCCGGACACTATCCTTGTGTTCAAAACCTTCTATAAAGTATTCGGAGGAGGAACCCGCCTTGCAATGCCGAAGACAATATGCGCGTTGAACTCGTCGTCATTGAATCCTGGTTCAGGGGCTACTGAGGGAGTCCTGGACTAGGGGGTGTCCGGGTAGCCGAACTACCATCACGGCCGGACTCCAAGACTATGAAGATACAAGATTGAAAACTTCGTCCCGTGTCCGGATGGGACTTTCCTTGGCGTGGAAGGCAAGCTTGGCGATACGGATATGTAGATCTCCTACCATTGTAACCGACTCTGTGTAACCCTAACCTATCAGGTGTCTATATAAACCGGAGGGTTTTAGTCCGTAGGACGAACAACAATCATACCATAGGCTAGCTTGTAGGGTTTAGCCTCCTTGATCTCGTGGTAGATCTACTCTTGTACTACCCATATCTGTTGGGGAACGTAGCAGAAATTCAAAATTTTCTACGCATCACCAAGATCAATCTATGGAGATTCTAGCAACAAGAGGGAAGGAGAGTGCATCTACATACCCTTGTAGATCGCTAAGCGGAAGCGCTCAAGTGAACGGGGTTGAAGGAGTCGATTGTCGTGATTCAAATCACCGGAGATCCTAGTGCCGAACGGACGGCACCTCCGCTGCTCAACACACGTGACAGCCCGTGACGCCTCCCACGCCTTGATCCAGCAAGGAGAGAGGGAGAGGTTGAGGAAGACTCCATCCAGCAGCAACACAACGGCGTGGTGGTGGAGGAGCGTGGCATCCCGCAGGCTTCGCCAAGCACCAAGGGAGAGGAGGAGGAGGAGAGGCAGGCTGCACCAAGAGGAGAGAACTCATGTGTGTTGGGCAGCCCAAAACCTCAAGTATATATAGGGGAAAGAGGGCTGCGCCCTTTAGGGTTTCCCACCCCAAGGGTGCGGCCAGCCCTAGATGGGACTTGGGGAGGCTAAGAGGGGAGGAGTGCCTCCCAAGTCAAGTGGAGGCCTCCCCTTAGGGTTTCCCCTTCCCATGCGCATGGGCCTTGGGGGCTGGTGCCCTGGCCCATTATGGCTAGGGCGCCCTACAGCCCATGCTACTGTATTGACGTGGTGGAACAATTTCCGACCTCCGACCCCTCCGAATCCTTCGAACCTTCCGAAGCTTCCTGTACAATACCGAAAAACCCGAACTTTTCCTAACCCAACAACAACTTTCCATATATAAATCTTTACCTCCGACCATTCCGAACTCCTCGTGACGTCCGGGATCTCATCCGGACTCAACAACATTCGCAACCACATACAAACTTCCTTTATAACCCTAGCGCCATCGAACCTTATGTGTAGACCCTACGGGTTCGGGAGACATGTAGACATGACCGAGACATTCTCGCGGTCAATAACCAACAGCGGATCTGGATACCCATGTTGGCTCCTACATGTTCCATGATGATCTCATCGGATGAACCACGATGTCAAGGACTCAATCGATCCCGTATACAATTCCCTTTGTCTAGCGGTATTGTACTTGCCCGAGATTCGATCGTCGGTATCCCGATACCTTGTTCAATCTCGCTTCGCAAGTCTCTTTACTCGCTCCGTAACACATCATCCCGTGATCAACCCCTTGGTCACATTGTGCACATTATGATGATGTCCTACCGAGTGGGCCCAGAGATACCTCTCCGCTTACACGGAGTGACAAATCCCAGCCTCGATTCGTACAACCCAATGACACTTTCGGAGATACCTGTAGTGCACCTTTATAGTCACCCAGCACGCCAGGACGCTTTGGTACACCCAAAGCATTCCTACGGTATCCGGAGTTGCACAATCTCATGGTCTAAGGAAAAGATACTTGACATTAGAAAAGCTTTAGGATACTGAACTACGATCTTTGTGCTAGGCTTAGTATTGTCTTGTCCATCACATCATTCTACTAATGATGTGATCCCGTTATCAATGACATCCAATGTCCATGGTTAGGAAACCGTAACCATCTGCTGATCAACGAGCTAGTCAATAGAGGCTTACTAGGACATGGTGTTGTCTATGTATCCACACATGTATCTGAGTTTCCTATCAATACAATTATAGCATGGATAATAAACGATTATCGTGAACAAGGAAATATAATAATAACTAATTTATTATTGCCTCTAGGGCATATTTCCAACAGTCTCCCACTTGCACTAGAGTCAATAATCTAGTTCACATCGCCATGTGATTAACATCGATAGGTCACATCGCCATGTGACCAACACCCAAAGAGTTTACTAGTGTCTCAAACTAGTTCACATCATCATGTGATTTAGGCTCAATGAGTTCGAGGTTTGATCATGTTTTGCTTGTGAGAGAGGTTTTAGTCAACGGTCCGAACCTTTCAGATCCGTGTGTGCTTTGCAAATTTCTAGGTCATATTATAAATGTTGCTTCCACGCCCCACTTGGAGCTATTCCAAATGGTTGTTCCACTATACGATCCTGTTTGCTACTTAGAGTCATTCGGATAGGTGTTAAAGCTTGCATCGACGTAACCCTTTACGCCAACTCTTTATCACCTCCATAATCGAGATACATGTCCTTATTCACTCCAAGGACAATTTTGATCGCTGTCCAATGATCCATTCTGGATCATTCTTGTACCCTTGACCGACTCATGGCAAGGCACACTTCCGTGCGGTACACAAAGATAGCATACTATAGAGCCTATGTCTGAAGCATAGGGACGACCTTCGCCCTTTCTCTCTTTTCTGCCGTGGTCGAGCTTTTAACTCTTAACTTCATACCTTACAACTCGTGCAAGAACTCCTTCTTTGATCGATCCATCTTGAACACTTTCAAGATTATGTCAAGGTATGTGCTCATTTGAAAGTATTATTAAACATTTTGATCTATCTTATAGATCTTGATGCTTATTGTTCAAGTAGCCTAATCCAGGTTTTCTATTGAAAATCATCTTTCAAATAACCCTATATGCTTTCCAGAATTCTACATCATTTCGATCATCAATATGTCAACAACATATACTCATCGAAATTCTATAGTGCTCCCACTCACTTCTTTGGAAATACAAGTTTCTCATAAACTTTGTATAAACCCAAAATCTTTGATCATCTCATGAAAGCGCACATTCCAACTCCGAGATGCTTACTCCAGTCCTTAGAAAGGATCGCTGGAGCCAAGATACCTTTTAGCATCCTTAGGATCGACAAAACTTTCTGATTGTATCACATACAACCTTTCCTTACGAAAACTGGTAAGGAAACTCATTTTGACATCCATCTGCCAGATTTCATAAATGCAGCTTATGCTAACATGATTCCGACGGACTTAAGCATCGCTACGGATGAGAAAAACTCATCGTAGTCAACTCCTTGAACTTGTGAAAAACTCTTCGCCACAAGTCGAGCTTCATAGAAGGTGACATTACCGTCCACGTCCGTCTTCTTCTTAAAGATCCATTTATTGCAATGGCTTGCCAATCATCGGGAAAGTCCACCAAAGTACATGCTTTGTTATGATACATGGATCCTATCTCGGATTTCATGGCTTCTAACCATTTGTCGGAATTTGGGCCCACCATCGCTTCCCCATAGCTCGTAGGTTTATCAAGACAGGATCACCGTACCACTCTGAAGCAGTACGCGTCCTTGTCGTCCCACGAGGTTCGGTAGTGACTTGATCCAAGCTTCATGATCACTATCATAAGCTTCCACTTCAATTGGTGTAGGTGCCACGGAACAACTCCCCGTGCCTGCTACACACTAGTTGAAGTGATGGTTCAATAACCTCATCAAGTCTCCACCATCTCCCACTCAACTTTCCGAGACAAACTTTTCCTCGAGAAACGACTCGATTCAAGAAACAATCCCTATTGCTTTCGGATCTGAATTAGGAGGTATACCCAACTGTTTTGGGTGTCCTATGAAGATGTATTTTATCCGCTTTGGGTTCGAGCTTATCAACCTGAAACTTTTTCACACAAGCGTCGTAGCCCCAAACTTTTAAGAAATGACAGCTTAGGTTTCTCTAAACCATAGTTCATACGGTGTCATCTCAACGGAATTACGTGTTTCCCTATTAAAGTGAGTGCGGTTGTCTCTAATGCCTAACCCATGAACGATAGTGGTAATTCGATAAGAGACATCATGGTACGCACCATATCTAATAGGGTGCAACTATGTTGTTCGGACACACCATCACACAATGGTGTTCCGGGCGGTATTAGTTGTGATACAATTTCCACAATGTCTCAATTGTGTACCAAACTCGCAACTCAGATATTCATCTCTATGATCACATCACAGACATTTTATCCTCTTGTCACGAAGATCTTCAACTTTACTCTAAAATTACTTGAACCATTCAATAATTCAGACTTGAGTTTCATCAAGTAAATATACTTAACATCTACTCGAATCATCTGTGAAGTAAGAACATAACGATATTCACCGCATGCCTCAGCACTCATTGGACTGCACACATCAAAATGTGTTACTTCAACAAGTTGCTATCTTGTTCCATCTTATCAAACCGAGGCTTTTCACTATCTCGCCCATGTGGTATGATTTGCATATCTCAAGTGATTCAAAATCAAGTGAGTCCAAACTATCCATCTGAATGGAGTTTCGAATGCGATACACTAATAGACATGGTTTGCATGTCTCAAACTTTTCAAAACGAGTGAGTCCAAAGATCCATCAACATGGAGCTTCTTCATGCTTTTATACCAATATGACTTACATGGCAAAGCCACAAGTAAGTGGTACCATCATTACTATCTTATATCTTTTGGCATGAAAATGTGTATTACTATGATCGAGATTCAATAAACCATTCCTTTAGGTGCAAGACCATTGAAGGTATTATTCAAATAAATAGAGTAACCATTATTCTCCTTAAATGAATAATCAGATTAAGTATAGACATAATCCAATCATGTCTATGCTCAACGCAAACACCTAATAACAATTATTTAGGTTTAACATCAATCTCGATGGTAGAGGGAGCGCATGATGCTTGATCACATCAACCTTGGAAACACTTCCAACACATATCGTCACTCACCTTTAGCTAGTCTCCGCTTATTCCGTAGCTTTTATTTCGAGTTACTAACACTTAGCAACCGAACCGTATCTTAATACCCTGGTGCTACTAGGAGTACTAGTAAAGTACACATTAACATAATGTATATCCAATATACTTCTATCGACCTTGCCAGCCTTCTCATCTACCAAGTATCTAGGGTAATTCTGCTCCAAAGGGTTGTTCCCTTATTACGTAAGCACTTAGTCTCGGTTTGGGTTCAACCTTGGGTTTCTTCACTAGAGCAGCAGCTGATTTGCCGCTTCATGAAGTATCCTTTCTTGCCCTTGCCCTTCTTGAAACTAGTGGTTTCACCAACCATCAACAATTGATGCTCCTACTTGATTTCTACTTTCTGTGTCAAACATCGCGAACACTTCAAGGATCATCATATCTATCCCCGATATGTTATAGTTCATCACGAAGCTCTAGCAGCTTGGTGGCAATGACTTTGGAGAAACATCACTATCTCATCGGAAGATTAACTCCCACTGATTCAAGTGATTGTTGCACTCGCACAATCTGAGCACAAGCTCAACGATTGAGCTTTCTCCCTTAGTTTGCAGGCTAAGAAAATCGTCGGAGGTCTC
Organism: Aegilops longissima; assembly: GCA_021605205.1. NCBI lineage: Eukaryota > Viridiplantae > Streptophyta > Magnoliopsida > Poales > Poaceae > Aegilops > Aegilops longissima. Next base: position 325,067,155 of record CM038678.1, on the reverse strand, counting down.
ATACCTCTTGACGTGGCACGAGCCTGAAATCCTAATTTCAGCCCTCAAACATCTCATATGTTCCGCCACATTTCAAAACGCCTTTCGTGCCTCAACTCTAAACCGCTTAACTAAACTATCACGTAGTTATCAAAACGTATGTCCGATGTTCGCAACATCTACAAAAACGCTTGGGGTTCAGCACACCGAGCGGTGCATTAAGGACATAAGCTATCTATCGTCCGCATAATCGCCATCGCCAACTTTCAACTATATTTTCTCTAGGAACATATCTAAACAAGGAACTAAAGCGCGAGCTTTACATAATTTGCAAAAGGTCTTTTGACTATGTTCAAGATAATTAAGTTCATCTTATGAACTCCCACTCGATAGACATCCCTCCGGTCATCTAAGTGATTACATGATCCGAGTCAACTAAGCCGTGTCCGATCATCACGTGAGACGGACTAGTCATCATCGGTGAACATCTTCATGTTGATCGATCTACCATACGACTCATGCTCGACCTTTCGGTCTCGTGTTCCGAGGCCATGTTTGTACATGCTAGGCTCATCAAGTTAACCCTAAGTGTATTGCGTGTGTTCCGAGGCCATGTCTGCATGCTAGGCTCGTCAACACCCGCTGTATGTGAACGTAAGAATCCATCACACCGATCATCACGTGGTGCTTAGAAGCGACTTAACTTTTGGCAACGGTGCACGCTTAGGGAGAACACTTCTTGAAATTGTTGTAAGGATCATCTTATTTACTACCGTCGTTCTAAGAAAATAAGATGCATAAACATGATAAACATCACATGCAATCAAATAGTGACATGATATGGCCATTATCATTTTGCTCCTTTTGATCTCCATCTTCGGGCTCCATGATCATCATCGTCACCGCATGACACCATGATCTCCATCATCATGATCTCCATCATCGTGTCTTCATGAAGTTGTCTCGCCAACTATTACTTCTACCACTATGGCTACCGATTAGCAATAAAGTAAAGTAATTACATGGCGTTGTTCAATGACACGCAGGTCATACAATGATAGAGGCAAAGGTGTCCCGCCTTCGATGAGATGTGGTTTTCGCTTTGGAGGAAGTCGATTTTGACAATCCGACTACGAACGTATCGAGGACGCCGCGCTTTAGCAATCGCTAAACCAACTCCGAGAGGTTATTGACCACACCGAGCACGATCAACCTGACCACGAGGGTCTGTTTCCTCGCGAGCAAACGAAGAACAAGCAAGAAACCGAGATTGCAATCTGGATATTGCGTAATATAAGATGAAAGCTTTATTGATCAAGGTGGGGTTCTGTGGACGCTTTGTCCGGTCGTTGAACACAAACGGCACGCAAGTTGCAGCTATGGTGAACTTTTAATCTAAACAAAACCTAAGGTCTAAACGGTGCCCTAAGGGCTGTATATATGGAGGAAGAGGGGGAATTTCGTGGCCCTTGGTGGAGGGGTCCAAATCAACCCAAACTCTTGTTTCCCACACATACGGACTCTAAAACAGCCTATACTTAAGTATTTCAAAATTACATGGGCCTGGCCCAATAATAAGGTGACGCAGCACCTAGAATAGCCTATGGACGAAATATTATGAAGTGGCATCTTGTATATTTCGTCCAAGGCCTCATGCACTCATTAGGGTGGCTTCAAAGTCCCGAATCATCACTTGTAACTCCGTTTGTTCTCCTTATGCATGGCATTATCTCCATGCTTGTTCTTGCTCCAATGTCCATCCTTCTCCAAGCTAGGCCCTTCATTTGTAAGCAAAACAAATGTATCCAATTTAGGCAGCATCATATTCTCATGAACATTAGAATCATTACCAAGAAACGAAAGTACCGATAATTTAATTGGCGTATGCGAGCTCTAGTAATTGGTCCAAGATATGTAGCAAGAGGGGCTGTGGGTGTAACAATGGTATTGATGTCCTCATCATACAATAAATTAAGACAACTGCTATGGTTCTGCCGGTTGTCATACTCATCGACATGCAAGTCGTGATTCCTATTACAAGAACATGATCAATCTCATACATCACATATCATTCATCACATTCTTCTTGGCCATATCACATCACATAGCATACCCTCGCAAAAACTAGTTAGACGCCCTCTAATTGTTGTTTGCATGTTTTACGTGGCTGCTTTGGGTTTCTAGCAAGAACGCTTACCTACGCAAAACCACAATGTGATATGCCAATTGCTATTTACCCTTCATAAGGACCGTTATCGAATCCGCTCCGACTAAAGTGGAGAGATCGGCACCCGCTAGCCACCTTATGCACCAAGTGCATGTCACCGGTGGAACCTGCCTCACGAAGAGTACGTAAGGTCGGTCCGGCCGCTTCATCCCACAATACCGTCAAACAAGATTGGACTAGTAACGGTAAGCATATTGAACAACATCAACGCCCACAACTACTTTGTGTTCTACTCGTGCAAAGAATCTACGCAATAGACCTAGCTCATGATGCCACCGCTGGGGAACGAAAGCGAAATTCAAAATTTTCACGCATCACCAAGATCAATCTATGGAGATTCTAGCAACAAGAGGGAAGGAGAGTGCATCTACATACCCTTGTAGATCGCTAAGCGGAAGCGCTCAAGTGAACGGGTTGAAGGAGTCGATTGCCGTGATTCAAATCACCGGAGATCCTAGTGCCGAACGGACGGCACCTCCGCTGCTCAACACACGTGACAGCCCGGTGACGCCTCCCACGCCTTGATCCAGCAAGGAGAGAGGAGAGGTTGAGGAAGACTCCATCCAGCAGCAACACAACGGCAAGGCAGGAGCGGTGGAGGAGCATGGCATCCCAAGCAGGCTTCGCCAAGCACCAAGAGAGAGGAGGAGGAGAGGCAGGGCTGCACCAAGAGGGAGAGAACTCATGTGTGTTGGGTAGCCCAAAACTCAAGTATATATAGGGGGAAAGAGGGGCTGCGCCCCCTTTAGGGTTTCCCACCCCAAGGGGTGCGGCCAGCCCTAGATGGGACTTGGGGCGGTTAAGAGGGGAGGAGTGCCTCCCAAGTCAAGTGGAGGCCTCCCCTTAGGGTTTCCCCCTTCCCATGCGATGGGCCTTGGGGGCTGGTGCCCTGGCCCATTATGGCTAGGGCGCCCCACAGCCCATGCTACTGTATTGACGTGGTGGAACAATTTCCTGACCTCCGACCCCTCCGAATCCTCCGAACCTTCTGAAGCTTCCTGCACAATACCGAAAAACCCGAACTTTTTCCAAACCCAACAACAACTTTCCATATATAAATCTTTACCTCCTGACCATTCCGAACTCCTCGTGACGTCCGGATCTCATCCGGACTCAACAACATTCGCAACCACATACAAACTTCCTTTATAACCCTAGCGCCATCGAACCTTATGTGTAGACCCCACGGGTTCGGGAGACATGTAGCCATGACCGAGACATTCTCATGGTCAATAACCAACAGCGGATCTGGATACCCATGTTGGCTCCTACATGTTCCATGATGATCTCATCGGATGAACCACGATGTCAAGGACTCAATCGATCCCGTATACAATTCCCTTTGTCTAGCGGTATTGTACTTGCCCGAGATTCGATCGCCGGTATCCCGATACCTTGTTCAATCTCGCTTCCGCAAGTCTCTTTACTCGCTCCGTAACACATCATCCCGTGATCAACCCCTTGGTCACATTGTGCACATTATGATGATGTCCTACCGAGTGGGCCCAGAGATACCTCTCCGCTTACACGGAGTGACAAATCCCAGCCTCGATTCGTACAACCCAATGACACTTTCGGAGATACCAGTAGTGCACCTTTATAGTCACCCAGCACGCTAGGACGCTTGGTACACCCAAAGCATTCCTACGGTATCCGGAGTTGCACAATCTCATGGTCTAAGGAAAAGATACTTGACATTAGAAAAGCTTTAGGATACGAACCACGATCTTTGTGCTAGGCTTAGTATTGTCTTGTCCATCACATCATTCTACTAATGATGTGATCCCGTTATCAATGACATCCAATGTCCATGGTTAGGAAACCGTAACCATCTGTTGATCAACGAGCTAGTCAATAGAGGCTTACTAGGGACATGGTGTTGTCTATGTATCCACACATGTATCTGAGTTTCCTATCAATACAATTATAGCATGGATAATAAACGATTATCGTGAACAAGGAAATATAATAATAACTAATTTATTATTGCCTCTAGGGCATATTTCCAACAGTCTCCCACTTGCACTAGAGTCAATAATCTAGTTCACATCGTCATGTGATTAACATCGATAGGTCACATCGCCATGTGACCAACACCCAAAGAGTTTACTAGTGTCTCAGAACTAGTTCACATCATCATGTGATTTAGACTCAATGAGTTCGAGGTTTGATCATGTTTTGCTTGTGAGAGAGGTTTTAGTCAACGGTCCGAACCTTTCAGATCCGTGTGTGCTTTGCAAATTTCTAGGTCATATTATAAATGTCGCTTCCACGCCCACTTGGAGCTATTCCAAATGGTTGTTACACTATACGATCCTGTTTGCTACTTAGAGTCATTCGGATAGGTGTTAAAGCTTGCATCGACGTAACCCTTTACGCCAACTCTTTATCACCTCCATAATCGAGATACATGTCCTTATTCACCCAAGGACAATTTTGATCACTGTCCAATGATCCATTCTGGATCATTCTTGTACCCCTTGACTAACTCATGGCAAGGCACACTTCCTGCAAGTGCGGTACACAAGATAGCATACTATAGAGCCTATGTCTGAAGCATAGGGGACGACCTTCGCCCTTTCTCTCTTTTCTCTGCCGTGGTCGAGCTTTTAACTCTTAACTTCATACCTTACAACTCGTGCAAGAACTCCTTCTTTGATCGATCCATCTTGAACACTTTCAAGATTATGTCAAGGTATGTGCTCATTTGAAAGTATTATTAAACATTTTGATCTATCTTATAGATCTTGATGCTTATTGTTCAAGTAGCCTAATCCAGGTTTTCTATTGAAAATCATCTTCAAATAACCCTATATGCTTTCCAGAATTTCTACATCATTTCGATCATCAATATGTCAACAACATATACTCATCGAAATTTATAGTGCTCCCACTCACTTCTTTGGAAATACAAGTTTCTCATAAACTTTGTATAAACCCAAAATCTTTGATCATCTCATGAAAGCGCACATTCCAACTCCGAGATGCTTACTCCAGCCTTAGAAAGGATCGCTGAGCCAAAGATACCTTTTAGCATCCTTAGGATCGACAAAACTTTCGATTGTATCACATACAACCTTTCCTTACGAAAACCGGTAAGGAAACTCATTTTGACATCCATCTGCCAGATTTCATAAATGCAGCTTATGCTAACATGATTCCGACGGATTTAAGCATCGCCACGGATGAGAAAAACTCATCGTAGTCAACTCCTTGAACTTGTGAAAACTCTTCGCCACAAGTCGAGCTTCATAGAAGGTGACATTACCGTCCACGTCCCGCCTTCTTCTTAAAGATCCATTTATTGCAATGGCTTGCCAATCATCGGAAAGTCCACCAAAGTACATGCTTTGTTATGATACATGGATCCTATCTCGGATTTCATGGCTTCTAACCATTTGTCGGAATTTGGGCCCACCATCGCTTCCCCATATCTCGTAGGTTTATCAAGACAGATCACCGCATTCACTCAAGCAAGACGCGCCCTTGTCGCCCTACGAGGTTCGGTAGTGACTTGATCCAAGCTTCATGATCACTATCATAAGCTTCCACTTCAATTGGTGTAGGTGCCACGGAACAACTTCCCGTGCTCTGCTACACACTAGTTGAAGTGATGGTTCAATAACCTCATCAAGTCTCCACCATCTCCCACTCAACTTTCCGAGACAAACTTTTCCTCGAGAAACGACTCGATTCAAGAAACAATCCCTATTGCTTTCGGATCTGAATTAGGAGGTATACCCAACTGTTTTGGGTGTCCTGAGAAGATGTATTTTATCCGCTTTGGGTTCGAGCTTATCAACCTGAAACTTTTTCACACAAGCGTCGTAGCCCCAAACTTTTAAGAAATGACAGCTTAGGTTTCTCTAAACCATAGTTCATACGGTGTCATCTCAACGGAATTACGTGGTACCCTATTAAAGTGAGTGCGGTTGTCTCTAATGCCTAACCCATGAACGATAGTGGTAATTCGATAAGAGACATCATGGTACGCACCATATCTAATAGG